>CM051460.1:27597500-28197500 GCA_028095005.1 Rhynchospora pubera | reverse complement strand
TTTAAACTTTTTTAAAGTGTGATCCAAACTATTTATTTTTTAGGCTCACGGTTACTGGTTAGCTAGTGATCGAGAAAGAGGAGACTATATAGATTTTCGCTTGATGCATGCACAATCTGGCCGGCTGGCCCCCTTGCTACACATCAATATTTAAGATAATAGCAAGTTCCAAGTCCCTAGGAGCCAAACCCTATGAAATTATGTGTAGATGATTGATTTGCTTTATTTCTTTTTTCATCCCCATTGTTTCCCTGTTTAACACCCTATGAAATTATGTGTAGATGATTTTTTTATAGATATTTAATTTAAAAATAAGTTAGATGACTTAGACTCCCAATTTATCTTAAAAAAAAAAACTAGTATTGACCGGCCGGAATTTGGTACAGTAGTATTAGCTTCAGTTTCGGTCACCAAAACGAATAGACGAATCTGATATGGTTATGGTACTATGGTAGGGATGGAAATGTAGGTATGATTTGCAAGAAATGTACCAGATTGCATGTACGTCGAGTAACAAGAATAAGACTTTCTACTGTCCTTGTGAATTGTGATGGTTAGATGTTGAGTGATTTTATCTATTGTGATCTGTTAATATCCGGCGGGTCTAATCAAATTATTTTTTTCCCTTTTGTTTTGTAAAATCGGATAATTGAGATAAATTTTTATAAGATGCGTTTGGATTGCTTAAGACTAAAATTTGGATTAGTTATTCGGAAGAAAAAAAATATAATTCCTAAAATTTGGATTAGTTATTCAGTTGACTTGGCGATCCATTACCATAGTAATTTTATAAATTTTGAAGTTCATTACCATAGTGATTTTATAAAAATTTGAACGAATCTTGTTAGCTATGATATTTTATTTCTAATATGTTTATTTTTTGACATATCTATTAAACTAAAAAATTTATAAAAACTATACATACGATAATTGATCGCTCGTTAAATTAAACAAGATTAACGATTTCAATTCGATATTAAATTTTAAATTTTTAAAAACTAATAAAAAACTAAATTTATGATATTTGGTGGTACCTTAAGTAACAATTTGATGCCACCCAAATAAAAATATAATATTATGACATCTAATGGTACCCAAAGTTGCAATACCGAAACCCTGTTATAATAAAATAACAGATTTTCAATTTGATCCGGATATCGTAAATAAAATAACGGGATTGGACGTCCAAGCTGAATACAGACTTTAGACCAAACGGGCATATATGGGAAATTTTTTTGTTGAATGGGGAGAAGAAAATGCATGCAACAGCCATGGGTAGCTCGCTTTTAGCAATGAAAAGTGTTTTTTAGGTGACAGCATCCCTATTCCCGTTTCTAATTGAATCTCTTAGTCAAAGTAGACAGTTAATCAGATTTTTAGGCCACCAGCAATGCTAATAATCATATTATTAGAAAGCAGAACTTAATAAATATTTCTGGCCCACATCAACCGGCCACTAGCTAGTCAACATTCTCTGTTAGTTTTGGGGAATGGAGACTAGTTTTTCACTTATAGAACGCCAGACAATAAATGCTAGTACATGTTTCAAACTCACTCGTGCTTTTCTGTTGCGCAACAGCGCAATAAAAAATGAAGTACCAAAATCTTTCATCGACCAGAGGGAATAAAATGAATTTATGAACCATCGGCTGTTGCTACTTTCTAGCTCACAGGCAATTTAAAGTGCGTGAACGTCTTAAAAGAAGGTATGTTCCATTAAGGTGCTACACATCAGCATTAAAAGAATTCATGTAAAGCTTCTAAGGCATAAAAATATTTTATTTTGGTTCAATAAAAAGGTTCCAAGAAATAAGCCAAAACTATCGACTAATACTACAAGTAATTGTGCGTAGGGCTGTCAACGGTAGGCCATTTACCATTATGCAGTTTCGTTTAACCGAAATGGAACGGTTTGTGGCATAAAAAAATATACCGTTTTTTAAATGGCACAGTTGGTTATACCGTTTCGACCATTTCAATCTTATTTCAAACCGTTTTATGTGTAATATACAGTTGATGGCACAGAAAATTGTTTCGTTTATTAAATGAAACGGTAAGTGGCATGCCGATATTGTACCGTTTAATAAGTGGCACGGTAACGGTTTGGTGTCATTCCGTGCCACTTACCACGTTTTGACAGCCCTAATTGTGCGTGGTCATGTATAGCTTACAAAATAAGAATAGTATAAACCCACGTCAGAAAAATTGTGATATAGAATTTTTCAGCAGTGCAAACATCAGAATCCAAAGCTAAGCTAAAAATTTAAGAACAAAGGATGGAAAAAATTAGCACCAAAATCGTCATAGAGGTCTTAGTTGAGGACTTTTAAGGACTTTAATTGTATTCAACTAAAAGGAGGTTATCTTTCCTGTAGAGGACCCAGATTTTAAGAAAGATATACGTCATTCAATAAAATGACATCCACACCATCCAGCGCCTAAAATGAAAAGCACGTCATTCTCTTAAGTCTTCGCTTCCTTCTCCATAGCACCCTATGGTCTCCCTTCCCTCACCCTTCCACTCTCTCACGCTCCCGCTCACCGCTCATCGCTCCCTCAACCTCTGTCTACCCTTCTTTTTTTTTTTCTGTCATCCTATCCTCTCTCTCTTTCCTTCCTTCACCTCCATCTCATTTTATCTTGCCTCTGCCCTCTCAAAAAAGCTCTCTCCATCAAACTTACAAAAATAATCGACAACTGAACACAAAACACAAATAAAGTGAACAAATACAATATAAAAAATAAGTTGAACATATATGATAAATTATATAAACACATATATCCAATAAGATTAACAAAATACTAGAAATTAGTTGAACATATATACTAAATAAGCTGAAAAAATATAATAAATAAAGTGATCAAATACTGTAAATAATTTGGAGTAAAAGTAAAAAAAATTGAACGAAAATATAGCAAACAATATAAACCGATACAACAAATAAATTGAATAAATAAAATAAATAAGTGAACATATAAAATAAATAATATAAAAAAATACCAAACAAGATAAACAAATATAAAAAACAAGTTGAACAAAAACAATAAATAAGGTGAACATAAATTACAATAATAAAGTTTAATAAAAATAAGTTGAAAAAAAAAACTAAACAAATTGAAAAAAAAATAGAAAACAGTCTGAACAATTGAAATTAACAAAAAAAAGTAAAACTTGTTGAACCAATATTTTGAAAATGAGGGACCGGATTGAGGAGAAGAGATCGTAAATTAGTGAAAGAAAAGAAAGGAGCGTCGAAGGAGAGTGAGGATGAGAGAGATTTTCGTTAATTGAGGAGAGAGATCGGAGCAAATAAGAGACGAAAGGTAGGAGATGGAAGTGAGTGTGGTGAGAGGAAGGGAAAGAAAGTGCTAGGTGGACAGCAAGGAGATGGAGAGTTGGGTGAGGAGGAGGGGATAGCACTGCATAGAGGGGAGGAAATGTTGGATTGGATGAGGGGGAAGCGGAGCGAGCTGGATGGTACGGACGTTAAATTCGTGGATGGTAGGAAGCAATTATGGCTGCATAACGTCTAAAACGACCACGAAAACGGTCGATTTCGTTAACCGTTTCGTTTTAAAACGAAATTGATCACCCATTTGCGTCAACCGTTTCGTCCAAAACGAAACGGTCGAAATCACGAAAATACCACGAAAATACACATGGACGAAACTGTTCTAAGCTTTCGTTAACCGTTTCGTTTATAAAACGCAACAAAAAATCTTAACCGTTTCGTTTCGTTTTGGACGAAACGAAACGAAAGGACGGTCGAAACGGTGACCGTTTTCACCCCTAGAAGCAATTTCCCCCTAATTTAGTCATAATATAATTCGGAGTAATATGTGGGCCCAAAAAGGCCCATGAATGTTTGGGCTAAGCTTCAGTCGGTTCAAACTTTTTTATTTGGGGAGATTTTCAGTCAGTTCAAACTATTAAAGCGTTGATGCTGGAGGAGAGGTTTGATGTCCAGCAGACTAAAAAAATACTTCAATATACAAACATGTACGTAAATCAACATGTAAAATGCAGCAGCTCGAGTTTAACTGTCTCGTCCGTTGTAACAAAACTCTCCAAGCAGGTATCTTCAGAATATAAAATTTTTTATTAATAATAAAATCCAAGTTCCATTGTAACAAACCCGGTTGCTGAGCTAGGGAAACAAAGCTGAGCTATGTCATTAATAACATAAACTAAGGTCCACTATAACAAAACTAACCAAATTATTTATTTAATAAGATTTTGTTAAATGGGAACTCAGCTTCATTGTAACGGAACTCACCAGAACATGTTTTTTCTATATTATATGTAATCTCCCTCATCCCAAATGATCTCAAAAACTAATTAGAAAAAGCAGTTGGACTACCTCTTCACCGGCTAAATATTAAGCACCGGGAGCGGGAGGGTATTGCAATATGTGATTAAAAAACTGCTAGCGACATAATATTCTCAGAAGTAGCCCAAATAATCACAATTTTCAAACTGATTGAACCCTTTTTGCTTTTAGAATTACAATTGATCAGAAAATAATATAGCCTTTGGTAGGCAGTTTGTACTCAAAGCTATAATAGACATTGCAATAAGAAAGTAAGATATATTCATTCTCAAATCTCCCAATATCAACATTGTTCCATACTTCCATGCCCTTACATTAAAAATTCATCAAGCATTGCTGATTATATGCCAATCTACACACTAATTAACAAATAATAATCATAGACCAGCAGCACATGATGACACATGGATTTGCACCCTTCCCTCTCCCTCCAACCAAAAATGAAATGTTATGACGAAAAAAAATTCAAGTATATTTATTTGAGCAATTGAGATATTTGAGAAATTTCCGACTTTAAATGATGCATTTGTCAGACAAAGTACAAACTTGTGAGAAGTTACATGCCTAGGATTGATCTAAAATCTATATACCTCAACCCAACCAAACATAGATTACAATAAATAAATTCAAATGAACTGAACCTGAGGCATCTACAAACATTGCTAAGAAAACCACCTTTTGGGAGTTGTTTTTGTAGATTTGAGCTTCTGAACTAGTTCCTCACGTTCAGCCTCCACCTGAGCATACTGAAGGCTAATGTTGGAATATCTTTCTTTCATTTCTTTCAACTCTGCTTCTAATGTTACTATTTTACCTTCACTGTTGACCAATGAAAAAGGAATACATGAGCAGATTGTACATTACTAGCTTAACTCCTTGAATTCTTAATTTTAAGTTTTTTTTATATAATTTGGGATTGGGATCTTCACAATAATTTTCAAATTTGAATTCCCGTTCAATATTACTGTCATATTTTTTATTGAGGACAATTATTACAAGAAGGATTGAACCTATTGGAAATTATTAAAATCCCCTTAAGCATTTCATATGAATTCAATAAGCATTTCAAGAGTTCTGTGTCAATTGTAGTTTTAATTAAAACACAATATATTCCTTTGCTTATTTTAAAATACCTCATGCTTTGACATGATGCAGACTTTTTTTTTCACTTCGAGTTTTATGTTATATTCTAAGGCAGGCCAAACTAACTGAAATTTAGCCAAACAAAACATTTTTCTACCCAATAAACAAATGGTCATTTCACTCATTTGTCTTTTCGCAAGTTCTTGGAAATTTATAGACCTTGAAGAAAACATGACAATAATTGGTATACTATTATGCAAAAACACTAATGTCATCAGAAAAGAATTTTTTTTCATGCTTTTCTTAATAAGAAAAGAGATAGAGCGCTCCTCTACTAATTTCCACAAAAAAATAATAATAATAATAAATAAATAAATTTTGATACAAGTATAATGGTCATAATATTCAAAACTTTCTTAAAATAATATATATATATAATAATAATGTCTCTTAAATTAATATAACATACAATGTTGTTGGCCACTCCGAATCTCGCAGATCGTGAAGAAGCAACTACTTAAAAAGGATGCATCCTAGTGTATAGCTAAATTTTGCAGCTTCAAAAAAGGGTCAAATTCTTAAACCCTTCACCTACTCGTTATTCTTTGTTTCCAAAACTGAATCCTTAGGGGTTTCCTGGTACTTAGTTATTTGGACAGACTGCCAGGTGAACCATTGACTAACAATTTGACTTCCATGTATTGATGAACAATTCATTATAGTATTGAACCAGTAATTTCAGCAATTTTTTCTTTCTTCCATGTATCATAAAATGAAGAATATTACCTTTCTCTATGCACATCTCCTTGTTCTTGAGTTGGCTTATTGTTTTCCTACAAAATTGAAGGAACAAATCAAGACAACCCCAACCACAATTCCTTGCAGAATAACAACAAAACAGTCTACATCGTGTCAAATAGGAACTGTCCAATAGAGATCATGCCATTTTGACAAATTATTAACACGCAATTTTCCATTATCTGTTCTTAATTTAAAACTTGAGGCTTAACTCAACAAATTTTAAAATAAAACATTTGATGTTCAGCCCAGGAAAAAAAAATAGTCCTGAAAACATATAATTAATAACCCTGCAAAAAAGTTTTAGAGTACACAAGCCCACACGACAGAGAAATTCCTATACAGATTTTTTTTTTTTTGTGTGTGGGGGGGGGGGAGATTTTTGGCAAGTACACCATATCTTAGTGACGCACTAATTCAGATATTTTCACCAAGCTCATCATATTACTCCCTCAATGTTAACCTCTGAAGTAGTAAATATAAACTATTAATCAAGGAAACAAAGACCACATACCTCTTCCTTGGCACAACATTGACTCCTTAGAAGCTCCTCTTTCTCCTGCTCCAAACTCTGAATCCTCCTCTGATATTCTTTGTTACTTCTTTTCATCCTATTAATCTCATTTCTCAACTCAGCCTCAACCGCACTGGCTGCATCTTTAATGGACAAATCACTCTGCAGCCGCACCAATTTCGCCTCTAATACTGTTTTACTCCTCCTTTCATCCTCCCCAGTATTCAACGCCTTCTCCATGGACCCCACCTTTTCAGCAAGAGCCTCCTTCTCCCTCCTTAGTTCTTCACACTGATCACATATCAACTTCAATTTCTCTTCAAGCTTTTCCTTCTCAAATTTGGTCTCATCATTCAAGCCCTTCAGGTGCAAAATCTCTTCCTGGAGTTGGGTTATCTTTTGGACTTGGGATTTCAAGTCTGAAATCTCTTCCAAAATTTGCTTTTTCTCATAATCTGACGATTTCAACCTCACCTCTAGTTCATTTGATTTTCTGTTCAAGTTTTCTTCATTAGATCGAGTGGTCTCCACTAAACTCCTCATGTGCTCAATATCAGCCATTAACATTGCTTCACTTTGTTTAGATGCACCTAGCAGATCGACTAGTCCTTGAACCTTGTTTTTGGACTCCCTCTTAAGAGTTTCCAGATCCGACTCATATGTCTTGACTTGCAAATTGGCAGCATTTAGGCTCAATTCAAGTTTAGCCTTGTCAGACCGAAGATTGGATACCTCCTGAACAGTATCTAACTGCACTCTTTCTTTCTCATCATCAGTTGAAGAAATTTGTGCAGTTAGGGCCTCAATCTGGTTGTGTAGATTCTCAACTTCAACCGCTTTCTCTACTTCGAGCTTACTCAACATTTGATGGGCCCGACTTATCTTCTCCTCTTGCTCCTTGTGCTCCTCAAGTAACCTCTCCAGTTCAGACAACATTGATTGCTCCTTTGATGAAACATCAATCTGCAAGGACAACAGCTTCCCCTCCAAATTCTCAGCTCTTCTAGAAAATTCTACACACTTTTTCCGTGATTCCTCAAGTTGCAACTCTAGCCGAGTAACATTCTCATGTAGCTCCACCTTTTGCTTTCTCAAATTCACATTTAAACTTTGGAGGGAGCTGCACTCTTCAATCAAACCCTCAACTGTGGATTGTACTTTTGCATTTGACCTTCGCAAAGCCTCTACCTCCTCTTGTGCTTGTTCAAATTTTTCATTGGACTGTTGCAATTTTTCTCTGTGTTCAAACTTAGCTTGCTCCGTTTCAGTTTGCTGTCTCACCAACTTCTCCTTTAATTCTTGGATTAGAGACCTAGAATCTTCTAATTCAGCACGGTTTGACTCTTGCTCATCCTTTAAATACCTTGATTGGGCCTCCAATCCAGATATACGCTCTGATAATTGAATATTCTCTTGTTCTAACTCAGATATCTGCAACTCGAGTTCTTTATTGGCAAGTTCAAGCTCTTTTGACTTCCGCTCAAGTACTTTGTTAGAAGCTACATGTGAGTCGATGTCTCGTTTCACTTCTTCCAAAGATGCTGAGTTGCTGCTTTTCTCATCATGCAGACTTTCTATGATTTCCTCCAGCTCACCATTCTTTTTTCCTAATTCTGCATTAGAATGCATCAAAATATCAATTCTCTCTTTAAGACTGTTTGTGCTCTCTGATTTGCTTTCCTCTAATTTCTCACTAAAGCTTGAATTTCCTAATGCTAGGCTCTCTCTTAGCTCAGAGAGCTCATTGTTTTTTTCGACCATCTCCTCTTCACTTTTTTGCAATTTTTTCAATAATTTATCATTTTCCTCCCTGAAACCTTGCAACTTGATTTCAAGCTCAGCGCATTTGATCTCAAAGTCATTAAGCTGTGATTTTTCAGTTGCATCTCGCCGTGGAACTTCAGCAATATCTCCATTGTTAAGATCCTTAATTTTATATAACAGGTCTAAATTTTCATCTGTTAACTCAGCACAATCCCTCTCTAATTCATGTATTTTAGCCTTTAATGCCTCATTTTCTCTTTCCAAATCAGAACTCTGTTGACTCATGTCAGAATTTGCACCTGGTCTACTTGGTCTATCAACTGCTTGAGCTAACTTGTTTTTCAAAACAGCTATTTCTTCGTCCTTCTCCTTTATCTGCTGCTCAACGGTACTAATCCTGGAAATATCCTCTCTCTGTGCTTCAACAGCTTCCTCTAGCTCTTGTATTACAGCAAGCAATTCCACATTTGCCTCCTGAGTCTTCCTCAATTGCAATGTCAGATTTGCATTGGTTTCCTTCTGAAACTGCAACTCACCCTCTAACTCTTTATGTGAATTCATCATCTCATCATACTTGGGTGACACCATATCATCATATTTAGGAGTTCCAAAACTTTTAATAGCACTAGCTCGCGACTCCTCTAATGAAGTTTTTAATTGCTCAACCTCCAGCTTGAGAAAGTCCCTCTCGGCATTTGCACTGGAGAGTTCTGTTTGAACCTCGTCCAACTGTTTGGCCTTCTCTGCATAATCTTTCTTCAGGTTTTCCATTTCAACCTTAACCTTGCGGGAATGTCGCTCCCACATTTTAGCCTCATCCCTCAGCTCCTCTATTGTCTCCTCAGCAGCTTCTAAGAGGTCCTTGGTTGATCCAAGTGGAGAAGCCAGTTGAGAAATACCGTTTGATTTGCTGAAAGGGGAGTTGACAAAAGATCCATTAGAGTCCTGTCTGCCCACGTAAGAACCACCATAGCTAGAGTTAGTGTTATGAGGGGAGAAGGTGGTTCGGTCAATTGATATTTCTCCAGAGTTGGAGCTACAATGTGATTCAGATGCTGATAAGCTAGCTTCCTGAAAATTGAAACAGAAAAGCAAAAGTGTCCAAAGTCATAAAAAAAAAAAATCAATATCGCCCTGGTATACTGACTGGACATATCAGATGGAATTAGTGCAATGCAACAGCATTGTAATATCAGTTAATAATCGAACGAACATATTTTTTAGATGCATGTGTGTTTCTTTGTTAAAAAAAAAAAAAAGACATAACAAGCACTAAACCATGTAGTTTTTTATTTGCTTGTTTCCTGTAAAATTTATATTACAAGTTTCATCCCAAGATAAATTAGTTGTTAACTAACAAAACAGATTTTTTAGCCTAACATTAGCTCATTTATGAAAATAATTGTAATGGTAGATTTTTATTAAAAATGAAATTATAAGAAACCTGTTTACTTCAGTTCGAACTTTAAAAATGAAATTCCATACCTTAGTTCCAAGTTCATCTGGAGTAGCAGATCCATCTGACTTGCTATCATTGCCAGTGTTTCGATCTTCATGGTGAGATGAACCATCCTTCGCCGATTTTGCTCCCCTTCATAATACCAAAAATTCAGCACATCAAATGTTCTAATCTTAAATGATGGTAACTAGCTAGAAGAAAAAGAAGAACAACATAATAAACTACCTCAGCTTGGACTTGGTAGAAAGGCACTGAATGTTGAACTGCACATGCACACAAACTAACTTAGCACAGATAGATTGGAGAAATGTTAGGCCAAATATAATAATTATTCGACTGTTGACTACATTATAATCTCAAAATTAATGATTTCACATCCTAGATAAGCTGTACAGCTGAAAATTATGGAAACAATTAAAACAGTCACATAGATTTTAATGGAAGATTCTGAACGTTATTAAATATCAATCATTCACTTTCAATCTAGAGAATCAAGGAAAACCATTAGTCAAATTCTTTGCTAATTATTATCTTTTCTATATAAATGTTCAACCAAACTATTGTCGAAATTTCACACTGGATATAATAAAAAGAGCTTTCCGGTGACTCAATTAAAAACTAATCAGAGGACCAAAATCTACTTAAGACACAAGAGAAGCTTAGAACTTTTATTTAAAGCTTTTACACACCAGTTCAAAAAACAATCGGTTTAAGTACCCATTCACACAGTATTAGACTCTCAAAATTAACGGCGCATTATGTATTCAAGTAGCACGTCTAAATATATTATAAGATGATATAAATATTCAACAAAAGCAATGAGATATAAAAAATATGACCCAATTTTGTACAACTTCTTGAACGGCGCATTATGTATTTTAAGTAGCAGGCTTAAACATATTATAAGATTGATATAAATATTTAACAAAAGCAATGAGATATCAAAAACATGACCCAATTTTGTACAGCTTCTTGAGCTTACTTGTAAGGTTGTGGTGAAGTTGCATTTATTTAGTGGAGAAGAAATAACACTAGGATCACTGGAGCTCAGATAATCAGCTAAATTTAATGTGATCTCCCCAAGAATAGTTGTTCTACTTGACCCCTGTAGTATAAATATAATTAGACAACTAAATAATAACATTGCAACATAAAAATGCTCTCTTGATGTATCTTATAGGGCCAGTTTCATTGGCTAAATTCTCACAAAATGCAATCTCTTTCTAGCACCTGGTTCCTATTTAATGCCAGCTTCAGACTGTTTAGGACTAATTAAGATAGTGTTTGGTTTAGGAATAAGGGACTTCACATCTGTGCATAACTAATGCCAATTTAAAAATTATCATACTTCCAATAAGAAGGTTAGGAATTGGTTCTTCTCTGAATAACAAAAACCTATATTTCAAAGTAACCTGAAGTAACATGTTGCTGAAAATTCTCTTGATAGCTGCTGTCAAGGTTTCGGGGGAAAAAAAAGATGTTGCTGAAAAATATCATAACTATGAACAACCAATGTATTATGACCTAGCAACAATGGCACTGAGGAGGAACAATGAGTATATGACTACATCCCAAACTTACTCTCATCAACTCCTGCACCAAAGAATTCAGGATACCACTTATAGCAAAACTATAAAAGGTAAAGATCATTTTTACCATTAACACAACAAATTTGTAGTGACATTCTTCAATCTCCTTAGTCGATACATCTTGGTAAAATGATATAAATTCTGACATGGAATCGGGCCAATGACAAGTTCCATTCCGTACTACTGCTCTACTTGACTTTGCAACAGACTTCCCATTGTCCAAACAAATGACTGAGATAAAAATCTTATCCCATCCTTTTGGAACCTGAAAATGAAAAAGAATATTAGGATGCATAACCTTATTCTTGTTCTGATTTATGTTTTAAAATGAGTCCCGGAACTTACTTATAACACATGAATCTACATATTTCCACCTCTGAGGATCAAATCTATAACCTCGCAGTTCTGAGAAATTAGAATAACCACCAACCCAAAAATGGTTTTTTCCAACTGTATACAACATCTCATGGAAGAAGAACTGAACAAATGTACCCTATGTATGAGCACATAGATAAATTTTTAACTAGAGTCAAATAGTAGGTTTGGATTAAGAATCTAAGATACATCAGTTGAGCTGGATCAAGAAAAGTTAGCTACTTGTTCCTACATTATAGTCAAATCACAAAAAATCCAGCATACTTGTATCATTGAAACAACAATTGCATTACGGTCAAGTTGAGCTTCGATCGGATTATATATTAATCAAATTAGAATTGAATTCCAAGAAACTTATATTTCATTTAACTGGTATAATAAGGACTTACATCAACAGCTACAGCGATAATTAATCGCATAAAATCACCTGAACCCTAGATGTTGACATCTGAAATAGGAACTTTCAATCTAAAAGTTTCTATCTAGAATACCTATGCGCTTTCCACAATTGAACTATTAAATGAAAAGAAAAAAAGTGGATCAAAAGTATGATCAACTTGCTTGAAAATCCATCTTTCTCCTCCTTGGCAAGAACACACAAAACCCAATTTTTATCAGGTCCATTTTGCATAAAAGTTTTTGTCTGGTACGTTGACCAACATACTGACAAGCATTCTCTGAAATCGACTAAAAAAACTTAAAAGCAGTTCATCTAAACCTCGACCCATTAAACTGTGAATCACAATAGTGCGGCTCAGCACAGTAAGATGAACAAATTAAGACAAAAGATACTTAAATTGAACCGAAAATCCATCTAAATTGGTACTAAACAAGCCGCGAGAAAGACTACATTACCTGAGCAGCTTGAAAGTTGGAGAATTTGAACTCGATCCTTTCCACCAATCTATCTGACCTGTGCCTGTGCAGCTTAAACATCTCCGCCAAAAATCAATCTAAAACCTCAGCATTACCTCAGAACTATCGCCAAAAAAGATCAATCGAATCGAAGAGAGGTGCTTTGGTGGAGACGAAGAAGTGGCGAGCACAGAAAGGGAAGTAGCATGGGCGAGTTATTGCGCCCCATATGTTTACTTTCCCGATTAGAAAATTTCCTTTGTTTTGTTTCTTTGTAGCGATTTTTAGAGGGTTTGACACTTTGGCGTTACACTTTTGTCGATTGGGAAAAGGTGGAGCGTTGTGAAAAGGACCGATTTCATGGAGAAAAACGTTCGGCAACTTTTTACTGTACAAGATTCTCTGTGGATTGTAAAAGGGAGACGAGTTGTGTGGGATTCCACGGAAGTATGAGACAAGCATATTAAACAGTACAATTTTACACTCTTGGAAGTTCTAGTTCCGCCGCAGAGAACTATAAATCACTGAGAACGGAAGTAACGACAATTTTTGGTAACGCCCGGACTACGCCGGGTATTAGACTTTCATTATGAGGATAACACCTGTCGCCAGCTCCGTACAAAGTTTCCAACGTGTCCCTCACTTTCCGATATTTACGATTTAGGAAAAACACTGTACAACCCGGAAATAATTTAAATTAAATATTTACTATTATTGAATTAGTAGACGCCTATTTGACGATTATGCTATTTCGTAATTTTCGTACACTTTTTGATGTATTCTAAAGTGTTTGAATTGTTAAAGCAATGCATAAAAATAGTTTATTTGGACCAGTGTGCGACAAGTGTAAGAAAATTATTATTTTAAAAATGCTGAAAGAGTATTAATATAATGTTATAAAAATGTTACCAATATTATTTGAATTATATGTGTTATAATAGTTCTAATTTTAAGAAAAGAAATTTTGTTTTTTAGAGGATATTTGATGGTATAATAATACTAATTTAATACTCTTCTTGAACTTTTAAATGTGTCCTAAAAGTGTTATATTCTTCCAAAACATAGTTTCATCTGATCTAAACCGTTAATCTTTCTTGACGGACCTCTTTGAAAATAGAACGGGCCCACCGCACACAGGTGGGCGCCTATGCATAAATGCGAACCTTCGAAGATTATCGCTGGTAAGTGGTATACTTAGAAGTTGCTTCTTGGGTTGTACTTGTACACATACCGTCTGCGCGTATGCATTAATGCATGTAATGTCAACCTTTGACGATTATTGCCAGCGTCCACTGGTATTATGTTTGAAGGATACTTTTTTTGGGTTAATTTGACAGAAACCATTGAAAGTTATTACTAATACCTTTCTACAAAAATTTTTATATTATATTAATTTATAAGAGTCATAACCGCGTCTTGTATCTACCAAACAAGTATTGGAATTATGTCCTAGAAGTCAATAATTCAATATCTTAAATATTAATTTATGTTATGGATGATATTTTATCATCTGTTCCTAGGTTTATTATTGACAGATCATTCAGGTTGAGGATCTGAATTGTGGATTTCTGTGGATCATTCTTTAGAATGACAATAATAAATCTAAACGGTGCATAATCTTGATAATTAACAAGGAACATTAATTATCATATAAGATTAGTATGCAAGTTAAGTGATGATTAAGTTCTATAAATCATAGGTAAAGAGTTACCAACTTAATTGCATATGTATATGTTATTGGAACATAGTACAAAACTTGACCCAATGAAATAAACATATGGATTGTGTTATGTGTCATTGTTTATTTCATTATGATTTTGGTTCTAAGTTTGAGATGATTACCTTTTCCACATGAGGATAGGTTCTATAAATTTTGTCTACCGCTGATTTCCGTTAAGGGCTACTATACGGACTTGATTTACGTTCTCTTAAGTTGTGCGGGGAAAAGCTAATCATCAAGAAAATCGTATGTTCCTCATTAATTCACTTAGTGAGTGACGATATCTGTTTGGGCCTTTTGATGGAGTTGGATCGTATGCGCGCAATTAGGCGATCAACTCTAGATAAAAAACGTATAATCTGCAAGAATGATACATTTCTATTTTGGATTATACGATGATATCGTGTGACATAAGAATCAAAATAGAGAAATACTTTTATTCTCTTTTGCAGGATTTAAATACTGTAGCAGTACATTATTTATGCGAAATGGAAATCATAACGTGTTGCTAGATACCGCTTATGATTATTGGAATTAAATAACGATTTAATACGATTTAATTTCATGTCCAACATAGCATAAATGTTAGAAAGTGTGTAATTTTCAATTTTTAGTGCTAATTACAATTTAATTAAGCAATTAAACATCACACACAACGGATCGTGCACAAAAGCCATTCAACACAAGAGAAAAGGGTTGGAAATATACCTCTCTTGGTATCGCAACCAAGAGGCTCGTTCCAACGGCTTTGATGTCGGTGGCGTGCCTTCCAAGCACCTCCTAATCGCGCGCCTCGAGTCCACTAAGGAATTAACCACCTTCTCAACTAATTATGCTAGTAATTAGGAGAAATGAGACTAATTCCTAAGCTTTCCCTCTTCTAGTTAATTCTCCAATTAATTTTAGGTGGGAAGCTTGCTCAACACATGAGCTAGAGGTGGAATAGATGGGAGGAAGAAGATAGAAAATTCTGAAATTTTTCCTCTCTTCTTTGAATTTTCGGCCAAGGAAAGTGGAGAGAGAAAGTTGGTATGGAGGCTAGGGTTTTCTCCCAAGGAACACCTCTATTTATAGCCCTCATGACCTAGAGCTCTACCAACCTTTCTATGGACAATTATGCCCCTCCTTGGCCGCCCCCTTTAATGGGCTTTTAGCCTACAACTAGTTGTTGGTTTAGCCCATTAACCATTCCTTTTATTTGCACCTCCCATTGGACATTAAATTAACCAATTAATTTAAAGGCCAATTAGCTCAAATAATTAAATGTGTTGATTATAATTAATTATTAACTATTTAATAATTAATATGGAATTAGTCAATGCATTAAATTATTTCTATATGATCTATTTGACTTAATTAATCATAACGGTCCATAACGGCATACGATTAATTAATCAACTTATCATATTTTGCAAAACCAATTGTTGCAAATAAATAATTAATGCACGTGTGGTTAAACACCTTATTATGTGTGACCCTTTGAGGATTTATGTTATGTTGGACATGGAATTAAATCGCTATTTAATTCCAATAATCATAAGCGGTATCTAGCAATATGTTATGGTTCCCAATTCACATAAATAGTGTACTGGTACAATATTTCAATCATGCATAAGAGAATAATTAGTTTCTCTATTTTGATTCTTATGTCTCACGATATCATCGTATAATCCAAGATAGGAATGTGTCATTCTTGCAGATTATACGTTTCTTGATCTAGAGTTGATCGCCTAGTTGCGCGCATACGATCCAACTCCATCAAGGAGCCCAAACAGATATCGTCACGCACTAAGTGAATTAATGAGGGACATACGGTTTTCTTGATGATTAGCTTTTCCCCGCACAATTCAAGAGAACATAAATAAAGTCCGTATAGCAGCCCTTATCGGGAATCAGCGGTAGACAATATTTATTGAACCTATCCTCATGTGGAAAAGATAAACATCTCAAACTTAGAACCAAAATCATAACGAAATAAACAATGACACATAACACAATCCATATGTTTATTTCGTTGGGTCAAGTCCTATACTATGTTCCATAACATATACATATGCAATTAAGTTGGTAACTCTTTACCTATGATTTGTAGAACTTAATCATCACTTAACTTGCATACTAATCTTATATGATAATTAATGTTCCTTGTTAATTATCAAGATTATGGACCATTTAGATTTATTATTGTCATTCTAAAGAATGATCCACAGAGATCCACAATTCAGATCCTCAACCTGAATGATCTGTCAATAATAAACCTAGGAACAGATGATAAAATATCATCCAAGACATAAACTAACAATTAAGTCAATAAATTATTAACTTCTAGGACATAACTCTAACAATAAATCCTCAAAGGGTCACACATAATAAGGTGTTTAACCATACGTGTATTATTTATTTTTTTTGCAACAGTGAGTATTGCAAAATATGATAAGTTGATTAATTAATTATATAACATTATGGACCGTTATAATTAATTAAATCAAATGAATCATATTGAAATAAATTAATGCATTGTCTAATCTCTAAATAATTATTATTAAGTTAATAATTATTTATAAACAACACACTTAATTTAATTAAGTTAATTGGACTTTTATTTATTGGTAAATTAAATGTCCGATTAAAGTAGCAATTGAATGGACCTTTAATTAATAGAATTGAGGCATTAAATAGAAGATCTTGTGGCCCAATCAAACCCATATATAGGCCGGCCAAGGAGGGTGGTAGGTAGGAGTGGCACACTTGTAATTTGTGTGAACTTCTTGCTAGGGTTTGGAGGCTATATGGAGGCTCCTTAGGTTAGCTCTTTTCCCCTCCATACCTAGCCGCCACCTCACCATAGAGGTGCGCCGCTCCCCCTCTCTTCTCTCCATTCCATTGCTCATGTGTTGAGCACCCTTCTTCCACAAAATACTTGGTGATTTGATTGAAGAAAGGGAAAGATTTGGGATTAGGCTTGTTATTCTAATCGCTAGCACGATTTGAGAATAACTTGGTTAATACCTTACTGGACTCAAGGCGTTTCGACTTGGAGGTGGTTTTGGAGAGCTCCCATCGATTTCTAAGCCGTATGATCGAGCCTCTTGATTGCTATATCAAGAGAGGTATAATTTCCACCCCTTCTCTTTGTGTTGATGAGCTTAAGCACTAGATTCTATTGTGTATGATGTTTTAATTGCTAAATTAAGTGTAATTAGTACGAAAATTAAAAAAATTATGCATTTCCTAACAGTGGTATCAGAGAACAAGGTCGTGATTAAGTTAATTTGACACTTAATTAAGAGAAATTAGCTAATTAATAGATTAGTAGAGATGATGTGTTTGTTTGCTTTCTGGAAATGACATTTTCTGTGTTGTTTCGCATTTTTCGATATGATATGTTCTCTGGAAGATTTTTCCATCTCAATGAACGTTGTAGATCTGTGGATTGTAATTCTTTTGGCATTAGATTTACGTTTTTCTGATTTTGTATGGATTTACTGTGAATAAAACGGCAACGGTGCGCAGAACCAGTTTCTGCTCGCACCGTTCTGTTTGAATGGCTTGAAAGATTTATATTTTGAATATAAGTACCAGTGTTCTATGCCTAGAATTAAAGAGGACTTGAAACTCTTTCTGATCATGTGTAGATTGTTGCATGACTCGGTTAATTTGTGGGTTTTCAAGTATGAAAAGTAAGATTTCGTCAGATCCAGTTTATTGAACAAATTGATTGTTCTAATAAACTGTACCAACTGAGGACGCCTTTAAAAAATATGTTTAAATGGAGTTGTTCAATTTTGAGTTAGGATTCCAGAAAAATTAATTTCATAATTTTTTATGGAATTTTGGACCTTCAACTAGGTTCAAATATTTCGGTCGACAGTCTGTTCCAGTACAGATTTTGTCGATTGTTTTGCATGTAACTTAAATTTTTTGAACTGGACTTGGTGGTTTTCTTTTCATGGATGGTTAGCCTATAATCTAAGTTAGTTTTTATATATATATTGTATATATAAAACTAGATAGAAGGTGGTCTAGCAGACCAAATGGTTGAGAGTATAAGCTGAAAATCTCATAACGGTGTTCGTGCACTTGTTAGAGATTTGTCTTTTTTTATTCTCCCAGATGGTTTAAGATCTCTTCTTGAAATTTCTACTGGTAATCACAATTATGATAAGGAGCTTAAGTAATTTATTTCATAATTTTTGGAGACAAAAAACTATTGATTTTGTTGGATTCCATTAGTTACGTTTTTTTGTTAAATTACTACTTTCTAATTATTCAAACTAGTTGAAAAACAATTAGAATACTCCTTTTTTATCTCCTTTCAGTTATGGGATGTTGAAAAAAAATTCTAGATGAATTTAAAAAAGTTTTGTTGTTTAAAATTGAGAATTTATGCACGGAAATTGCTTATGGCAAACAATACGCAAAGATGATTGAAAATCGTTAATAGGAAACAAATTGAACTTGTATGTGCTAATTTTGTTTTGTAGGTGGAAAATGGGTTTAGTATGGCTCATGACTAAATGCCTTGTGGTTGTAAATTGAATGCATGTGTGAATGTTTGTAATGCGATCTTTGGTGCCATTAATTAATTAATTTGTTGATTAATTTTGATGTAACTTGTGTGGCTTGCATGCCCCTAAGGCTAGGATGGGAGTAGGATATTTTCACATGTATTTTTGTTCCTTTATTTTATATATGCTTTAGATCCTTATAGAATTTAGTGGGATGAACAAGGATTATATTAGTTTTGCTTCATGGACGATGTGGCGAAACTAATACAAGCGGGAGCCATACAAACCCACAACTATGGATGAGATGCTTATGTGATTGTTTATGTTAGGATAGGTATGGATGTATGCTTACACGACCACCAAACAAGTGTCACTTAATTGATTGTCCCAAAACAAAAATCGATTAAATTAAATCGCCCTCCTTCTCTCTATCCCCTTCTCGTTGATCGGTCGTCCATTGACGCATTCTCACCGACGCGGGACGTCATGGTCCACCCTCGAAGTCGAGGTGTAAATTAGATTTACTATGAGCAAATAGAGAGAGGTTACTTATGGATGGACCCTAATCGGATTGGACATCGGGATGAAGTTTGTGGATGTACATGAGATATTTCACAAACCAAAAATCATATGGAATGATATTTCACAAACCAAGAATCATATGGAATGATATGATTGGTGTCACGCCAACGCTAGCACCATCTCAATGAAAATAAGGATCTTGGAAAACCTACTACATTAGGGACATTAAATAAATGTAGTGGGAGTTTTATTTGTTATAAATAAAACAATTGCATAAATTAAATGACCGTAAATTGATTTTGTTATAGATGTTAAAATTGTTAATTTTGTTGTGATCAATCTTTGAAAAAAAAACAAACTCGTTTCTAAAAGTATTTATTTAAAGAAGTAATACCGATTCCTAAGACACAATCTTAGAGAAGAGAAACTTGAGTATGTCAATTCCCAAAAACTTTCCTCAAACTATCCGAATGTAGCATCGCAATGATTGATTGACTTTTGGCGAAAAGTTATTCAATAAACCGTATGGTTAATATCCTCATATGAAACTTCTAGACCTTTGAATTAGAGAATTCATATGTACTAGATTTAACTCGTACACTCTCATCCGCTTACTCAAGAAGGTGTTCTTGAAGAAAATAGATATTGACTCTATCATTTATGATCGAGTGTAAAGAGTATGAGTTAACGAAGAGGTTCTTCTTTAAAAGAAGATATATGAATATTTCATTTGCTTACAAATCGAAAGATTTAAGTAACTAGTTGACAACTAGATATATTAAGATCTCCAATATCATGGATTGTTGATATTGTCATACGATCTATTTGGAATTATAAAGGATATAATGTTACCTTTTTCGCACACTTGTTGATGCAAATAGGTAATTGGTTAAGTATTCAAGAAATACTTCACCAAGGTATGAATTGAAATTTCGAGACCTCTCATTTGTGACCGTGTGTCACATGAGAGGTTTCATTTGCCGTTTATGGAGGCATTTGAAATGTTGTCCGAAATACCATGATTGTAATATTCTAATCCTAAGAAGTATTTGTCGTTCAAATTATCTCACTATCTCTAATTCACACTAGTAACTTGATACTAGTTCATATGCTCACATTTAATGAAATATGTTGGCAATGAAGAATAAGAGAATGTTCGAGACATATAAAGCGAACTCCATATAGGAAATGACTTGTTAGTCTAAGTAATTACCATTGGATATATAGAGTTATCTTTATTAAAAGTTTATTTAGGAATTGAAGGTAATATATCTTAATCCTAACCTCTTAAACCTTATCTCCATTCGATGATGGACGATTATGTTTTGTAAAAGACAAGTTCTTTTATTATGGATTTGTTTATATGATTTCATGTATCTTGATTGAATTTGCTTGAAATAGATAAACAAGTTTTGAATGACAAATAGGATGCGTAAGACTTGACATAAAGTATTTGACTTTCATGTTATATATGACCGCTTAGTCACATACATAGACAATCGCATTACGAGAGTCTCTGTAACGTAGAGCTCGTAATTCAATTTGATTTCAAATAGATTGATATGCGAATCATGTTTGTTAAACGACAAAAGCGTCTTTAACCTATGAAGGTTTAAAGACAAGTGAATTAAATAGGACTTATACATATCGATGTATAAAGACCTATAAGTACTTATGCAACGAAATATTATTTTGATACTTCACTACTTAACCAACGATCATTGTAAATATTAACATATCTATTTGATAAGGTATAAGTATGAATCTTTTGTCTAGTTCAAAAAAGTTCAAGAGTGAAGTTAAAAAACCATTCAAGGAAAATGAAAAAGTCTTACAATTAATCATGATAAGTAGTTAAGTCATATGATTTTGAAATGTTATCTAAAGAGTATGAAAATAGTTTCACAACTCACTCCATGAGGAACATTATGGAATAATGTGTCCAAGAATGGAGGTATCGAACAATATTTAGTATAGTTCGATCGGTAATTAATCAAATTGACTTATTCAACTCGTATTAGGGAATTATGTTTGAGGACAATATTGTTTACACTGAATGGTGTTCCATCAAAGTCTATTAAAGAAGATATCTTACGAGATTTTGATCTCTAAGTATAATACTTCTCAAGATTTGGTGTTGAGAAGCTTAGTTCAAGTATTGTTGACTTGTAAGCTTAAACCAAATAAGATACTATAAATTTGTAGGATATTTTAAATTAACCGAAAGGTACTACTTATATAAATATGATAAGAACAAAGTAGTTGTCGCTAATCATAATGTAGACTTGAAGAATTGAAATTCTCAAGAAGAAGTAGTGGGAGTAAAGTGAGCATTAAAATAGTTTATGCGTCACTACAAAAAGTACTCTTGTGGGAAACTTGTCACTCCATACATGGTGCTTAGTGGGAGTTGAGTGGAACTTTATTCACAAGTTGTTGTGAAAGAAGTTTAATACGCTCCTTCCAATGAGGACTCAACCATCTCACGAGTTGATGATGTTCGAGAAACTCATAGAATATATGAGAAGTCAATAACTCTTTCAACAAATCGTTGTAGAAGAAATTAATGATCCTCAAGTACCAATCCTACAAAAGATCAACGGCAGTTGATTTCCTAATCCGTTTGGTGCATAGTTTTTCACAACATTCTCGTACTTAGCATATGAGAATCCGTTGATAAAAAAAGAGAAACGATGGAACGATCTGATTCCACATATATGGTTTGAATTCATATGATTTTTAAATAAAATCCATATATAACAACAAGGTATAGACCTTGGTTGATGTTCATGAATGAGCAATCCATCAAGAACGTTTAGATCTTCAAAAGAAAATATTGACATGGATAACAAATTGACTATGTGCAAAGCACAGCTTCTGGCTTGTAGCTATGTCAAAGTCAATGGCTAGTTGACTACGTACATAGCACAACTTCTCACTTGTGGCTATGTATAAGTCAATAATGATCATTATAGCAATAGTTGTATTTCATATATGTTGATATATGGAAAGACACATAAAATCGCCTTATTCGTATGAATGAAGGAAAATGTTGTGCATTTGACACAAATCGAGATTTTATTTAATGTATTGCTAGAAACATACGCATGCTTCAAGGATCCATTAATGGATTAAAGCAAGTGTTGTGGAGATTGGAATACAAGTTTTGACAATGAAGTCAAGGAGTTGAACTTCGTCAAAAGTATCTTGTATAAACAAGATATTCAGTGGGAGCATAATTGTATTACTTGTATTGTACAAGATAACAAGTCATTCATTGGGAATAACATTAAGGAAATGAATATTGTCAAGATCTCTTTGGAGAATGTTTTCTCAAATGAGAACTTGGGCGAAATCACTAATCCTAGGAAACAAATCTATGAAGATAGATTATGATGGATGATTAGTTTTGAGCAAATATGCATATATTGACGAAGTGTTCTAGAAACACGAAAAGTTACATTCCAAGAAAGGATGTTTAACTACGTCACATGGCATGACTTGAGTATTTAACTCGGTCTATTGCAATTCAATTCGAGAAAGTGCATGAAATAATTCAAGCATTCTTTCATTATTAGTTTCTCTTTGTACGCCATATTTATGCATATGCCCCAATGTGTAGTATCCAAAGGATATGACAAACAGTTTGTCAAATGGATACAAGAGAGACACATTTGGACGATAATCAAGGATATCCTCGAGTACCTTATGAGAAAGAGTGATATAATGTTTCATCTCTCAAGAAGAAAGAAATCTCGTGTAAGTTGTTACACTGATAAAAGTTTTTCAAAAGATTGATATAATCACAATTGAGCTACATATTTTGCTTAAAAAGTGGTGTTGTAAGTTTAGAAAGTGTTCTAAATGAAATATTACAACTGTTTCCGTCACCAAAGCAAAATACATAACAACTTGTGAAGCAATAAAAGAAATTTATTTTGGATCGAGTTCTTAGTCGAGCTATTATAATTCTATGCATCTCGAATCACAACTTACTCCTAAAGAACCCAATGTTACATTGGAGATTCAAATATGGTCTATAACAATATCACTTGATATCATATGATGATGATCAAGAACATATATATATAGTAGTATATATATATAGGGTCAAACAAAATTGGATAGGTTTGCGAACACTCTAACATGACATCTACCTTAAGCAGTATACGAGATGCAGTTATGCATCCATACGTAGTGGACGTATGAGTAACTAGCTTTAAGCGTATTATTTCTTTTTGAGGTCCGAGACATGTATATATGTAGATATATGACATCGTTCTTAATTCTTCGTTGGCTAGAAGTCATTACTGATTGACTCTAGGCCAAGTGGGAGATTGTTGGAGTTATGTCCTAGAAGTCAATAATTTAATGACTTAAATATTAGTTTATGTTATGGATGATATTTTATGATTTGTTCCTAAGTTTATTATTGAGAGATTATTCAGGTTGAGTATCTGAAATGTAGATCTCTGTGGATCATTCTTTAGAATGACAATAATAAATCTAAACGGTGCATAATCTTGATAATTAACAAGGAACATTAATTATCATATAAGATTAGTATGCAAGTTAAGTGATGCTTAAGTTCTACAAATCATAGGTAAAGAGTTACCAACTTAATTGCATATGTGTATGTTATTGGAACATAGTACAGGACTTGACCCAATGAAATAAACATATGGATTGTGTTATGTGTCATTGTTTATTTCGTTATGATTTTGGTTCTAAGTTTGAGATGATTATCTTTCCACATGAGAATAGGTTCTATAAATCTCGTCTACCGCTGATTTCCGTTAAGGGCTGCTATATGGACTTGATTTACGTTCTCGTGAATTGTGCGGGGAAAAGCTAATCATCAAGAAAACCGTATATCCCTCATTAATTCACTTAGTGAGTGACGATATCTGTTTGGACCCCTTGATGGAGTTGGATCGTATGCGCGCAACTAGGCGATCAACTCTAGATCAAGAAACGTATAATCTGCAAGAATGACACATTCCTATCTTGGATTATACGATGATATCGTGTGACATAAGAATCAAAATAGAGAAATACTTTTATTTTCTTATGCAGGATTTAAATACTGTAGCAGTACATTGTTTATGCGAATTGGGAATCATAATGTGTTGCTAGATACCGCTTATGATTATTGAAATTAAATAACGATTTAATACAATTTAATTCCATGTACAACATAGCATAAATACTCAAAGGGTCACACAAAATAAGGTGTTTAACCATATGTGCATTATTTTTTTTTTGCAACAGTGAGTATTGCAAAATATGATAAGTTGATTAATTAATTATATAACGTTATGGACCGTTATAATTAATTAAATCAAATGGATCATATTGAAATAAATTAATGCATTGTCTAATCTCTAAATAATTATTATTAAGTTAATAATTATTTATAAAAACACACTTAATTTAATTAAGTTAATTGAATTTTTATTTATTGGTAAATTAAATGTCTAATTTAAGTAGCAATTGAATGAACCTTTAATTAATAGAATTGAGGCATTAAATAGAAGAGGTTGTGGCCCAATCAAGCCCATATATAGGTCGACCAAGGAGGGTGGTAGGTAAGAGTGACACACTTGTAATTTGTGTGAACTTCTTGCTAGGGTTTGTAGGCTATATAAGGACTTATATGGAGGCTCCTTAGGTTAGCTCCTTTTCCCTCCATACCTAGCCGCCACCTCACCATAGAGGTGCGCCGCCCCCCTCTCTTCTCTCCATTCCATTGCTCATGTGTTGAGCACCCTTCTTCCACAAATACTTGGTGATTTGATTGAAGAAAGGGAAAGCTTTGGAATTTGGCTTGTTATTCTCATTGCTAGCACGATTTGAGAATAACTTGGTTAATACCTTACTGGACTCGAGGCGTTTTGACTTGGAGGCGGTTTTGGAGAGATCCCATCGATTTCTAAGCCGTAGGATCGAGCCTCTTGATTGCTATATCAAGAGAGGTATAATTTCCACCCCTTCTCTTTGTGTTGATGAGTTTAAGCACTAGATCCTATTGTGTATGATGTTTTAATTGCTAAATTAAGTGTAATTAGCACAAAAACTAAAAAATTATGCATTTCCTAACAAAAAGAGGTATAATGTTATATAGTTTTTGCATTAGAGACGTTGACTAATGTTAAATTCCAATATATTAGATGAATAAAGTTCGTCTTGATGCGTTTGTTTTCGAATTTCAAACTATTGATCCAAATTGTTCAATGTAATCTTCATTTTAAAATACATATATTTTTTTATATTTAAATTTTTTTTAAAGTAATAATATTCCAAAAAAAATTTAAATAGTAAAAAAAATAAGTTTTTGTTTTCTACAAAATTTCGATATGAAGTTCTAATTGAACATTTTGAATTGGTAATTTGAACCTCGAAATTCGAGAACGAGTGTCTTGGGCAGACACACTTTGTCTAATACGTTGAGAAGTATACAACAAACTACACATTCCTTGCATTTTCAACTAGCCTATAATATTTTTTATAATTTTTAAAAGCAAGGCTAAAATCCAATGTATTGGTCAGAGTCCATCTAATACGCTCATTTTGGATTTTGAGGCTAAAAAAGTCCAAATTTTTCAATGTAATCTTCATATTTAAATCTTTTACAAAATAAAATTTTTCATTTTTCTAAATTTTGTAACTATTTTTTTTCAAATTTTTAGAAAATCATTTATTATCCCCGTTTTAAATAAGATTTTTTTTTACAAAAAATAATATTGAATTCTATACAAATCTTTAATATAAAGATTATAATGATAAGTTTGGATCAGTCATTTGAACCTTAAATTTCGAAAACGAATGTATTAGACGGAGCCCCTCCCTCCAAATTAAGCATTGGACTTTAGCTTCGCTCGATATGTAAATAGCTCCTCAATAAATATATATTTTTTAATATTAACACATGAGTATAAACATTTCTTAGATGCAAATAAGAATTGTAAGTGCAGCAATTATTTTTCTAAATTTTAATTTAATTAAAATTTCTATATATGTGCACATGAGAGGGAGACTGCTGCAAGAAGATGATCTATCTATTCAAAAAAAGTTAAAAAGAAATTCATAGCGCGTTAAAAATCGTAGAAACACATCTTACATTACAAATTTAGAGGGAGGTTATTTTTTTAGGTAAAATCATCCATATATCTCTCATTTTTTTCTCAATCAGCCATACATCTTTCTAATCTTTGATATTAGTTATATACCCCTTTAATCATAACTAATATAGATATTTACCCTTTTCATTAACTTTAATAAGTTTTAATTTTTAAAAATCAAATTAAAATTTTAAGGACAAAAATGTCCCTGATCCTTTCTCCTTTGCTCAGCCGTTCCAAAAAAAAAAAAAAATCCGCTAAATGATTCAATAGCAATATGGAAAAAATATACAAATGCAATTTGGAATGAAACTAAGACTAAATCAATAGTCAGATCACTAGTAGTCTTTCTCTTTAGCATCAAATCTCAGATTTTTCTCAAGTCCATGTATGCTTGTATTATATCAACGTATGTATTCTTTTCTTCGCCTCCGTTTGGATGCGTTGAGAAGAAGTAGGAAGAAGGAAGAAGGGAAGAAAAAAAATTATAAACAATCCAAACTCTTCACAAAATTACACATTTCCCAATACTTCTTCTCTTCTTCCAGAATTGTTTTCTTCTATTTTGATGTCGGAGAGACGTTGTGCCATTGGTTGGTTAACAAATCGGAGGTTACAAGAAAATATTTGGGGACAAGATACAGGTAATTGGCTCGCTCTTGAATTTTGATGCGCAGCATTTGCCTTTGTTTCTGAATGGCAAATTAAGCTAAGAGATCTTTTTTATTTCTTTTCCTTAAAACAAAACTAAGAGAGAAAAGGTTAGGTCATTTTTGTCCTAAAATTTTAAATTTGATTCTTTTAAATTAAGATTTTATTTAGATTGATAAAAGGGTAAACATCTTATTTATTATGATTAGAAGGGCATATGACCAATATTAAAGAATAGAAAGGTATATAACTGATTGATGAAGAATTGAAGGATATATGGCTGATTTTTCCATTTTTTTTAATGATAATGATCAGAATCATAGCAAATTCATACTAGGATCCTACAAATTTTAAATGCAAAATCCAGTAAGTTAGGTGAAATTTCTTTCGAGATTGGACATGCAACCTTAACAATCTATATGATAATAACATCCAGATCATTACTTATCATTTGTTCTAATATATATTCCAAGTGTTTTAATCAAACAAACAGTGGTCCAGTAATAAACCTAACAATCGAAGAACTGCATTTTGTATTTTCTTTTCAGTCATCCTATTGTTTATTAATTTTATTTTTTCTTGCTTAGAAGTATATGGTATGACTTTCAGCAACGGTATAATTGTATGCAAAGCAATTTTGTAATAGCAGCATAGCAAAATCAAATAGGAAAAAAATGAGTGATGTAGTTTGCTGTTTGAGGATCCCAGCACTAGATACTGACTGCATTGGTTAAAAGTTGGTGAAATATTGGTTTTCATCTACAGAAACTTCATCAAGTGGAATATATGATGTCAAATTGTCAATAATAAAAGAATAAGTGCAGTTGGCGTTTAGATAAAGTAGGTAGAACAATTAAATCCGAGCATGCACTAGAAATGGAACCAATTAATAGTTTTATTTTGTTTTTGAACAATTGAACCCATAAAAAATTAGCAGTTTTTCTTTCTAATTAATTAGTTTATTGCCGGATACAGTGGTTTTTGTTATAAATGGATACAAATCATTTATAAATTGTTCATCTTTATTATTTATTACATTTGATAAATATCAGAGATACATATCTTTGTCATTTATTAAAAGATCTCTTTTCTTGCTTATAAATAGAGGCTTGTAAATTGTACGTGGAATCTAAATATTGAGAATTTGAAATGCAGAAGAGAAATATTGTTGTCTCTATGTTACTCTTTCTTTCTTCCTTCCACTTTAATTTTACAACAGTTTTTTATTGAAAATAAAAAAAAACAGCTTTTTTTTTTCCAGCAGCAATTAAGAACTAATAAACAATGGTGAGAATAAAGATTCTTGTCTAAAGGGCTTAAACAATAAATAAATAGAACTCTATGGATCATTTGGTAAATATATCGAATTCGTTTAATATTAACTCTTTGTCTGTTTATGAAAATAGGAGGACACCAAGAGCTGATAAGTTGGAATGTTAGATTTAGATTGAGAGGCGCGCTTTTGACATTCATTTTATGGCAGAATAAGTTACATAGAGAACCAATTTATTATGCATTTGTAGCATATTTATAAAGTTTAAAATTTTAATGTTTTTAGTCCTTTTATATTTATATATAATATTCAGCGCGTGTAAGTTTGATTCAATTGAGAATTGGTTTGTCATTTATTGAATGATTTGAAACATCATTGGTTTGGCTTCATCTACACTTGACTAGTTGCCAATCGACAACACTGAATTATATCGAACTTCTATTTCGAGTTTTCGACGAACATTTATCATTAAATAAAGTAGGGATATTTTCATACTTTATCCAAATACAAAACTATGTTTGAAAATGGTTTATTTCTAAATTGAGATAAAATCATAAAACTTTTCAAACGAAATACAATACCAAAAACGTACAAAAATATCGAATGAGCATCGCATAGTATAATAATGGAAAATTTCTGTTACGGATTTAATTTTTTTTGCAAGGGTTGAAAATCCAGCTTCCTTATTATTTATAAACGGTTGCGACTGATCAGACCTCAAATTCGATATTATATAAAAGAATAATGAGCATCTTGCATTTTTTTTAGGATATACATCTTACGAATTTAATTTTGGATTTGTTTAGTTTTTTCAAATTTTGGAACTATAAAAAATTATTGGATTCAGGTGAATTAAAATTGTAAAATATATTAAATCTGAAGACGGATCCTGTCAGTCAGGTCTACTTCTCATATATATCTGTTGTATCTTGAAATAGAATTGAAACTGTTAGTTGGTCGGAGTTTTCATATGCGTAAAGTTCCGGAAAAAAATTAAATGAGGGAAAAAGAGAAGCAAGGACTGATGTAAGAATGAACGTGAAAGCATCCTGTGTAGTGTTTGGTTTCTTCCTGATGGCTTAAACCAAGCAAGTGACTTTGCTTGAAAATGACTTGCCTGCAACTACTCCGTTAATAGTGTTTGGTAAGCAACGGCAGGATGCCAGACCCGTAATTAACGTGTGTTTGGATGCAACGGAATAAGCCGTGAATAGGATATAAGAATAAGAAATTTCGGTTTGCATGCTTATCCTTATTCCTTATTCTTATACCATGGTTTTGTTAGTATAGGAATAAGGACCCAAATTCCTTATTCTTATACATTTTGTTTTGCACAAAAATAAAAATAAACACGCAAATCGAAATTTCTTATTCCTATTCTCTATTCCCGGCCTATCCAATGTCTCACGATGAGGCTTTTCTTTTCTTATAGTCTTTATCTTTCCTCTAATTCAAGTGATAAATCTAATTTTTGTCGAAGAACTTTTAGAACGCCAACTTATTTTTGTCGAAGAACTTTTAGAACTCTAATTCAAGTGATAAATCTAATTCTTATACTATGGTTTTATTTATCGTAAAATTGATCCTTAAAAAAAAAAGATAAAAATATACTCCCTGAATTTTTAAAATGATAAAACTGCTACCAAATTTATTTGTACAAGATTAGTCCCGAATTTTTTTTAAGGAAAAAATAATAAAGAAAAAAATTGATTGGATTATTCTGAAAGAGAGTTGCAGCATTATTAAGATATTTTGTTTTCAGATGTTAAAGAAATGATTTGGTGCAAACAAAGTTGAAGAGATTAATATATTTTTATATAAAAAAAGTTGAAGTATCAGTTTGGTGGAAATGAAAAATTAAATATATTTATTTTAAGATTTTTTCTTTTTGTTAATATATGTTTATTTAGTTATGTTTTTTTTTTGTGCGTGATTGAATCATTAAACCAAAGCTATATGTTCATTGCCACGGCAACAATAACAATTTCAACAAGCGCCACATCTTCTTCTGGCTCCGTTTGGATGAGATGTGGGAATAAGAGAATAAATTTATTATAAATAATACAAACTTTTAACAAAGTTACACACTTCCCAATACTTCTTCCCACTTCTTCCCTTATTCCTCTTATTCCCACACCATCCAAACTAGGGGTGGCAAAATAATTCGTGACTCGTGACTCGTTCGAGATCGATTCGCTAATTATTCGAAATTAGCTCGCTCAAATTAATTTCGAGTTCTTAACCGAATCGAGCTTTCGAGCTCGAAATCAATTTCGAATCGAGTTCGAGCTATGCACAGCTCGCGAGTTATTCAGCTCGAATATATACATCAATTTTCTATTTGTTGATAATAATCATCTCAAGCGGTAAGTCTAGTCCTACCCCATTCATCTTCTTTTAGATAAAGTCCCAAGTTTTTCCAAATTTTTCCTTCGCACTGATGCCTCAAGCGGTCAAGCCCACTCTCCTGAACTCTTATTTCTCTCTACCTCGCATTTTATACTGCCGATTCGAGCTATTAACGAATCAAATCGAGTTAGCTCGAATTAATTTCGAGTCGAATACAAGCTAAAAATTTCAACTCGGGACTCCTTCACGAATCGAATTGAGTTAGCTCGAATCAATTTCGAATCGAGTTGGAGCTAGAGCTAGCTTGCTCGAACTCGGCTCGTTGCCACCCCTGATCCAAACAGAGCCATTAAATGGTGCGTTTGGATCGTTGGAAGAAAGAAGAAGAAGAAGGAAGAAGAAAAAAAAATTATAAACAATCCAAACTCTTCACAAAATTACACACTTCTCAATACTTCTTCCCACTTCTTCTCTTCTTTTCTTCTTCCCACACCTATCCAAACGGAGCCAAAGTGTAGGAATTATTTGCTAAATCAACCTGATTTTAACAGAAAGTCAATTTCATATCCTTCGAATATAAAAAAATTACGGACTCAATAATTGCAAGTTTCCTCATGGATTGAATGATGGAATCTAATATTTTTAGACTACAAGTTTAGCATGAACACAATCATCGCATCAGAGAAATACCTGGGTTGTGGTGCCTATATAATTGAGATCCCACAAATCTTTTTAAAAGAACTAAAACTGGCCCATTCTTCCAGGTGCATCGATTCGATGAAGTGCTGCTTCATGATTGAATTCCAACCGATTTTTTTTAAATGTTTTTTCTCCCTCAAAAGTTTCATTCAGCCTTAACCTTTTTTTTATAGAATGATGTTATCAAATGCATAATTTGGGGGGCCTCCATATTGGAAGTAGTTAGAAAAACAGTTGTCTTATCCATGCCATGACTCACAGAGTGTTAGGTCTGAAATATTTAAAATTTCTCTGTATTTAAATTTTGTCTTCGAAATTTGGTTCCGATCCTAATGGTACACGTGAAAGGCGAACGAGTTGTATTAAAAAAAAAAGGGATATACAGACAAAGAATTTATTCCGACAATTATAATAATCAAAGTTGAAATTAGATAACAAAATTACTGACATGCTATTTAACATCTAGTTAAAGTAAGACCTAACTTTGTACCTTTTGTTTGCCAGTGAGACCACGCTGGCTGAGGGAATATTATTATTATTTCGTTCCTTCTTATTTTCATTTTCATTTCCCAATTTGCTGTAGAAGCTAAGTCGACCCAATTCAAAACAAACGGTCTATTAGAGTGCGTTACAAGATTATAAATGGGCTTGTAGCCCATCTTAAATGGTGATAACTGGGCTTAAAAGCATATGATAAATGACCTTAATAGATATCTGTAGGGCTGCATAACGTGGCAAACGATGACGAAAATCACCTCTTTCGTTAATCGTTCCGTGTATAAACGAAAATTTTTATTTTTTTGCGTTTGGCGTTTCGTCCTACGAGTATTCGTGGCGTCGGTCGTTGCATAATATTAGACGATTAAAACGACTAAACCGTTTAACCGTGCTCAGCGAATAGTTCATACTCCTTTAGAGGCCTGTTGTTTGTTTAATTTCAATTTTATAGAAAGGCAATTGTTTGACAACTTCCATTTCCTTAAAAAATGCATGAAATTTTTAGACCGACTTAACATATACATATATATTTCAAGCATCATTCAGCATTTCAATATACTTTGATTCACCACTTGAGCAATATTTTTTTTCAATCCTCAACAAAAACATTTAACACAAATAAATTACGTGCATTTGTTTAGACAGAAACAAGTTGCCTGAAAAAACACTAGAAAATTGGTACACTTTGATTTATATACCAGAAAACACCATTTAAACAGAAAAAAAAGTTCCATAAAAAATTCAAATTTGTCAAAAAAAATTTTCCAAAAAAAACATACTTTCATTCATATACCAGAAAAAAAAAACAGTTGCCAGAAAAAAAAACAAATGCTAGAAAAAAAAAATACAAATTTACCAGCTATAATTAAGGGCTTAGGCTTTGCTCGTGTGAATTCAAAACCAAGGCTTCAAACATGAAGAAGATAAGCTCTGGCCAAAAATTGTCAGGCAACAAATCCGACCTGAGTTCAATCACACCTCCTCGCAGCAAGTTTACTTCTGATAACAAGAATTCAAAGCAGGAACGAGAGGCTTATTTGCTTACTAAATGGAAGGATATGAAAATGATTTCTTATACCCGGGATTTATACCTTTTCTTCTTATGGCTTACTCTTACTGAGGAATGAATTAATTAATAAATTCATTCTTTTTGCAAACCCTAACTTAGTTCAGCTACCCTTCGGGTTAACATCAAATTGAGTGTCAGCTGTTCAAATCTTTCACTGCTGCAGGTGGAAGGAAGTGGTCATTTTTAAGGTTCATTGTGAAGCGATTTGAGAGGTTCCCTTTGAGGTGGCATTTGGTGGTTGGATGGAGGCGAGGCCAGAGGTAGAGTTTGGAGGTACAAGTGACGAGATTTTGGAGAAGGCTAGCAGTCTTGGCGCGAAATTTGGAATGACGAGTATTGGATAAGGAGGAGCAGCTTGATGGAGACTGAGTTGGGGTTGGTTCCGCAAAGAGAGTACTAGAAAAGGATTCGGCGGAGAGACTGTGTGTGTTTGGGTCGGAAGGAGTGAGACTCTGTGAGAGAAGGTGACGGCGAGAGGAGGTCTGAGATCGACAAGTTTAGGTATGAGATGAGCTCACGGTGGAGAGAGAGTGTGTTTGGGTCTGGGTTGAGAGAGATTGGGAATAAGAGTGAGAGAAGGGTCTTGTGAGTTGAGTGAGGCTGCGGGAAGGGAAGAAAAGGGGGAAAAGAGAGAAGGGAGGAGGTGCTCTCTGGAGGTTCGGAGAGGAGAAGGGAAGAGGGAGGCGGCGAGAGTGAAGAAGAGGGGAAAAAAAGGAAGAAGTGTTTTGTCCATAACCCTCGTTATCTCCGCAACCATTCACTACAATTGATATAAAAGTAATCTCGTAGAATGTTGAACGAAACAGACGAAACAACGATCACGAAACAGGTCTGTTTCGTTAACTGTTTCGTTACATCAACGAAATTGATTCTCATTTGTACCGACTGTTTCGTTTTTAAAACGAAACTAAAATCTCTGACTATTACCGTTCCGTTTTAGACGAAACGAAACGATCGGACGGTCGAAACGACTTCCGTTTTCACCCCTAGATATCTGATATATTAATGATAATCATTTACAGGCCCATAGACCATGCGCCAGCGCCATGATCCAGTTTTGTATTGAGATTGGGCTAAAATTGAGATATTTCTAGGGCTGAAAACGGTAGTCGTTTCAACCGTTCTTTCGTTTCGCTTCGTCCGGAACGGAACGGTAACGGATAAAGATTTCAGCTTCGTTTAAGAAACGGAACAACTAATGCAAATAGAAATATTGTTTCGTCTCATAATGGAATGATTAGTGAAACTGATACGTTTCGTGGTCGTTTATTTCGCGCATTTCGTCTAAAAACTTTTTCATGGTTTTATTATTAGATTGCAGAGGACCTCAGCGGAGAGATCAAGGGAGAAACAAGTAAAATTAGATTTCTGCAGCGTCGCTCCGTCATTCCTCCGCCGAACACAGTCACATCTATCTCTCTCGCCTCTGCACCATCCAGTACAATCGCCGTGGAGAGTGAGAGATGATGATGGTGCCTCCTCCCCCTTTCCCGCGTGACCTAACCTATCATTTCTCTATCTCTGTTTCATACAAAATGCAGAATAATTTATTTTCTTACATCTTAATAAAAATGCAAAACAGTTAAGTAGTCAAAAACGGTTATAACCGTTTTGATCGTTCCCATCAACGAAACGATTAATGCAACATGTGTTAAACGGATGCAACAATCAACGCAATAAGTACAAAAATTTCGTGCATCAATGCAACGGTTAACGAATATGAACACTTTTGTGGTCTTTTTCCACGTTATGCACCCCTAGATATTTCATATTTCTCAAAATCCAATGAGAGATCAGAGATTCAGAGCACGAATGCACGATTCCTCGTGGAAATTGATTATTACCATCTGCAGTTTTGCCATCCCTGCCATCGCTAAATATAAACTGAACATATACAGCAAACAAAATGAACATATAGACGATCTAAGTGAACACATACAAACAAATAAGTTCAATGAAAATAAGTTGAATATGCATATAAACTTCTGAACAAGTGATGACAACACTTATTTGTTTGTAAGTGTTCACTTAGATTGTTTATATGTTCACCTTATTTGCTGTATATGTTCACTTTGTATTTAGCGATGGCTGGGATGGTATATTTGCCGATGACACTTATAATTCCTGAAAATCCTAATTAAACTTGCGAACAGAGCGAAATAAGTCTGTTCTGTTTAACGTTTCGTTTTAGTAACAGAATAAAATTACTCTTTCGTTTTCATTTCGTTTCGGTAAACGAAAGTTTTTCGTTCCGTTTCGATAAATGAAAGTTTTTCGTTCCATTTTTTCATTTTTCATTGATTTTAGTCTATTTTTGTGCTTCGTTTCAATAACGTTTACAAATTTCAGTTTCGTTTAATGTTCCGTTTCAGAAACGAAACCGTCTTCTCTTTCATTTAACGTTTCGTTTGGACGGAACGGAATGAAAACGTTCGAAATGTTAGTATATTGACATGTCTATTTCCGGCAATAAAATTGTTACAACTTCGTAACTTTATCGTTTTTTCATTTAATAAATCATACAAACGGAATGAAAGAAAAGTATTGAAGATACTACTCTTGTTGACCAATGAATTTTCTTTCACTGGAGTGAATCTTCTTTGCTTGTATAAGTCATCGCACAAATTGGGACAATTCCAATAAATTATACAATAAAAAATACTTAAAATTTTAATTTCTTTTGTTCACAAAATAAGTACATGAGAATATTTTATTTTTATTCACATTATATGAATATATTCAAGTTTGAGATATTGGACAAAAGCAAAAAGAATGATGCACATTAATAAACTCTATCAAAAATTATTGTTATCACCTCTAGTTGAAAGAGCATGTTGAAAATCTCCATGGCTCCGTTTGGATGCGTTGAGAATAAGGTAGGAAGAAGGAAGAAGAGAATAAATTTATTGGGAATGAGTAAATTTATTGGGAAGTGTGTAACTTTTGTGAAGAGTTTGGATGGTTAGAAATAATTTTATTGGTAAAAAGTGGTTATTCCTTATTCCTTATTTCTTATTCCGGGAAAAAGCCATCCAAACGGAGCCCATAGTAAGAATACGTCACATTTTTTAGCTTTTGATTTATCAATGACGGTCACCATTTTGGTCAAAATTGAAAAGTTTGATCAATTAATGAATACCAAATTTAGATAAAATTTTATTTGATTACCTTTCAGGAAATTAATTTGACAAGATCGGAATTAGTCGAAATCTATATTAGAATCAACTAATTTGGGAATTGACGAAGCACACAGATGCAATTGAAATGAAGAAATTAAGGTTTGCGAGACGATGATTGTATAAATTACATGAGTTCGGTTTCTCTACATCGGTGGAGTAAGTTAGAACGTTCTTTTGTCATGTTCTTCATCTCTAACTTGATTCATTTTTTTTTTCTTGCTATGTTCCTTTGCAACTAATGAAGTTGTAATCCTTCAATGTGGCGTGATTGAACATTTTTAGTTGTGTATGTAACACTCGTGTGGCATGAGCGACATACTTTGTGTAATCTTGAGATTAATTATTTGGTGCGTGTGACATGATTGAAATGTAAAATGCGTTTTATATTTGGTAATTAGTTTAATTATACTATTATACGATTTTGTGCATGCACGTTTTGCACTTTTGAGGCCTGAGCAGCTGCAAAGGTAATATAAGCTATTGTATTTTTATATGTCAAACACTCAAACTACATTCCAGTATAATGGTTTGCTTCATGGCCCTCACTAAAATCCAAAACAATTCCAAACTCAATGTGGTTGTTTCATTGTACGCATTTTTTCGATTTTTAGCTAGTGTCGAAATTTCAAAGTTTGATATTAGCTAAAGTCGTTGTTTCAAAGTCTGATATCAGCTAATGTCGGACTTTAAAATCCAATATTAGTATCGGTCTTTTAAATCCTATATTGCAATACCATTCTTAAAATTCATATTATTTTAGTAATACAATCACAATTATCAAATATTTCAATAATATTTTTTTATTTTTCAACATCTTTTCTTCATTTCTGGCGACCATTACAGCTCCGTTAGCCATCCAAAAAAATTGATACGCCCCCCCCCCCCCCCCCCCCCAAAAAAAAAAAAACAAAGCAATCTGCAGCTTTTAATGAGCCTTTTACCTATTGATATAGCGAAAGTGAAACACATATCCCTTTTTTTATTTTACAAAAATATAAGAAAATCAATCAGCTGAAGTTTAACAATCATTACCGTACAGTGAAAAACAGAGCATCCATACGAAAAGAGAAACCAGAAAATACAAAGAAATGCACAAAAGAAAATCAATCCTTAGTCACTACAAACAAATGTACAATTAATCAAACCAATCAAACCTGAAACTCAAATATCAACATCACAATAGACTCTATCAAAATTAGTTGCCGAAGAGAATTTCACGACCACGGGGCAATATGCATGCAAGGTGTAGTGCTTTGTCTTGGCGGACCCGACTTTGAACCTGATCCTTGACCTGACTCGAACCTCTAGCTCAACCTTTCCACCGGATCTGTCATGCTTTAAGTCCTTGGCCACTGAATTAAGCAGAGGTGTGGACTTGGCTAGTGGGTGTACATCGAGCCTAGTTTCATTGCGCTTTGGTTGGTAGAATGGATCGACATTGCTGAATGCTATCATGTTATCATCATACCTTTTATAGTGTTATAGCAAGCAGACAATTTTCAATTAGTAATCCTTAGCGATGTAATTGATTAAAAAAAAAATGAATTAACAATTTTAATATTTGCTCCAAATTATTTTTCCAAGGCAATTTTAATGTGGACTTACTGGACCGTTACGTACTGTCCACCCATTTAATATGGACTGTCTAACCGGTTGGCAGTTGTAAACAACTAAACACCTATCCAATATTTTCGTCTATGTTCAACATTAATAATTGAACAACATGTTATCAAATATTGGATAAGGTATACATTACCATTTGTGGGAACCAGGTAAGAATGAACATCATTGGTCCATAATTTGGAAGTAGATAAAATATATAAAATAATTGTGCTTTGATTGTATGATGACATCATTAGTATATGTAATCGTTTCAGAAAAAATACAGAAACTTGCATTACCAAACAGTGACTTCGAAGTCGTCATAGTACACAGAAACCCTGTGATTACGGTGGTTGTCTGCTACAAGAGTGAGATCAAGTGTTGCATTAAGCGCATCAGAAGAACTGATGTTAAAATCATGAACACTCGCACCATCAACATAGTAATCAATTGGTTTTGGACGGACAACTAGCCAGAAAATGAGAATTATAAGGCCAACAATTACAACAATGGTCACCACCAATGCTAGCAAGCAACAAAGCAATCGCCGGGCTCCACCAGCAGGGTTTTGGGTACCTTGATGGCGGAAGCCTGGAGCAGCCATTGTGCAAAATGTAATTGTACAATGGAATTGAATCAGAATTGAGGATAGAATTTGTGTAGTGTTGTGTGGAGAGGAAATGAAATATAGCAAACAATGCTTTAAAGTAAGGGAAAAAAAGCGGCGCGGTGTACAACCTGGATGGAATATTTGAATTCAAAGGTAACTTGACATAACAGTTATCAGATATTGTGTGGCGTTCAAGTTTGATTTTTCTTTGTATTCTGAGTCGTTTTTTCCTGGATCACAACTCATTTTTTTGCATATGGTCTTATTTTTTGATGATACAATCTGACTCATGCAGCGACTTGCTTTGTGCTGTTATACAGGTAAACATCCACAAAGAATCCAAAAAGGATGGTGGGAATGGATCAGTAGCTTATATGCTTTGCGCTTTAAAGTCTGTAAACAACTCTCTGCTTTGTTTTCTTTTGCTTTTCCTTTCCTTTTCTTTTGTTCTCTCTTATTGATTGAATTTGAATTTGGAATCCTTCGAGCTCACTCAACAGAGATGTGTTTAAGGTTGATGCTTTAGATTTTATTGCGCTGTATACTTTATTTGATCCTTGTTCTTCATTTAGAAGATATGAATCTTAAAATTATTTTGTCTCTACATTTAATTGGATTACAGGTGACTATATCTGAACTAAAATCTGTTTATGACGTTACAGATTTAATTAAACAGCACACAATCATCACAAAATTCAGTGATAAGAGGAATGACTAATGAACCATTTAGGCACAGCAGCACAAACTGCGAGGTCCTGGTACACTGTCAAAATATTTATTTAAACATTTCACGAAATATCTTGTATGTAAATAAAATGTAACACAAAGCAAAGTGTAACGTACCAATTTTGTTTAAGAATAAAAACATTGACTGGAAAAAACCGTGAGCGGCATTTACCAGTTTTACATGACATAAAGAGAGCAATTTGCCCCAATAATCTATTTCAATCTACTTGTCATCCAATATTTCTAATCATATTATTATGAAAAACCTAATATTTCTTAACATTTGAACTATTAATAGCAAATAAGCCCATAATATGTTGATAATTAATGACCATGATAATTGATAGGGTGTTTTAATGAAATGTTCTAAGCACATGAATTGATTGAGTGGTTGTTGGGCCATTGCAGTCAAGGAGAGAAAAAGCCCAATAAAAGATAGGCCCAAGGAAGACTAGCCGCAGGCCCGCAGCTGGAGTTCAAAGTTAACAATCAGCTGTACTCGAGTGATCGAGTCTTGAAGAGAGGAACATGAGAGAGCACTAGAGCAACTGGATAAGTCCAATCCCATCTTTTCATAGCACTGGAGATGTCCGGTTTATGCCAGTTCTGTTCAGAGGATACTAACTGCATGTGGCTCAGAACAAAATTGTTCTAGTAAAGTCGAATCATTTATTTTTTTTGTCAATTCTTCCTGAAATTGATCTGAAATTATAATTTCCAATATTATTAGATCTAACTAAATGAATTTTAGAATTTCCAATATTATTAGCGTCCCAAAAATTATACGAAAAATAATACAAAATATAAGATTGCGCTTTTATATATTTTTATTATGATAATATGAACTCGGTACGTAGCTTAATAAATCACTAATTCGAATTCAACTTAATCATATACAAATTAAACTAAAACTAAAATCAATCTTTGTATGTTATTGACGAGCTTTAAGGTGACGACCTAGGTAAGGTCGTTACAAAAAGTACTGCTTATAATCTATATCGATAATCTAATCATGATACGACAGCAGTGAGATATGTGATGGTTAGCCTTTCAATTACAAGTTGATTATTTTTATGGACCTTCAAAGTGTAAGAGTAAGATTTCTGTGTTTTTGAAATCCAAAGTGACGCCAGAGAAACCTACCCACCAAATGTCAAAAGGAAGACATTGGCCATTAAAAAGCAAAATGATTACGGATTAGATTAGGTCCATAACATCATCTTTTGAGCCTAAGAAATAGTTTATTTACACTAGATATTACAATTTGTTGGGTTAGACGGGAGGCATTCCTTTCATAGACGTGTATTTGTTTACTACTACTTCTCCGACGGCGTGATTTTTTCGTGGCCACTGCTGATAAGTGTTAACTACAAAAATATATTTCTTTTTTCTAAAGAAGGTGATAACTGTAACTTTTTGTAAAAAATAATGAAAGCTAACATTTAAAACTTAAAAGTAGTGCAATTGATATCTTTGAACCACTCAATATTCTAACCCAAAATCCAGTCGGAATATAAGGATCTTCTCTTATTATACACACCAGAGCTAAATATCTACATTTGACAATCGACACGTCGACAAATATTATTATATAAGAAATCATGGGCCCATTTCCGCAATACTTTTTTTTTTGAAAAGGACAATTAATGGCGCAGTGGCAAATGGTAGATTGTAGAAGCGAAATAATTCTGTCACTTCGGATTGCCAAAAAAGACCTAAAAAGTAATTTAAAAAAAAAAACAGCTCCATTGGGTTCATCTTTGTCCACCTTATTTAAGAGGGAAAAAGATCAGATGATTTCACAAAAAAAATCGTTTATTATGTGTCAATGTAAGAACTATATTCACATTATTATTATTATTATTATTATTAATATTATTATCATTATCATTATTGTTGCTGTCATGTTGTTATTATTTATTACTGCTTCTGCTGTAAATATTCTTACTGTTATTTTTGTTATTATTTTGATGAAATCCAATACATTATTTGTAACGAGAGAGAGAAGCTGAACCTATACTCCCCTGACTCTTCGGAAGTCAAAAGTCAAGTAGGTTTTTTTTGTTTTCGTTTTGTGTAGGTCCTTTGTGTGGCAGGATCGGGTGATTGAGTGCTCTTTCCGGTGAGCGTCTCCAGCATATATCGTGGTTATTGCCAACAAATTTTATCATTTTAAGTTCTCCTTTCCTCCACAATCATTGCATGTTTCGTCATCAAATACTTTGCAAGAACACTTGCAAAAAGGTGTGCATCGGCCAAAGCATATCAGAAATAATTATATATATATATATATATATATATATTTGAAATTTTGTTGATTCTTTTATTGTTAAAATTATATTTACCAATGTCAAAACTGATATATACTAACTAACAATTAATATAAATGCGAAGGTAATGAAATACCTGAAATTTTTCATGGTTACAATGTCAAACAAACATGATATTAGGGCTGTCAATGGATATGGTACGGTGCGGTAGAAGATATTTTCATATCTGTACCCCATACCTGTTAAAAATAGCTCTACATGTATCCGTTAAGAATTAACTGTACTGGTACGATAACGGTAAAAAATGGATATAATAACAATAAAATTTGTACACTCTGTATAAATAAATTATATCAATAAGTATATTAATAAAGTGCAATATTGGTGGTGAATATTTTAGGTTTTGTTTTTTTTTATTTTCTTCTGCACTGAATGGAAAGAATTATAGATCTTAAATAAATCTAGCAATATTTTTTTACCAATCATGCAATATAAGATGCCATATGTATCATGTAATTGTATCTTTTTAATTGTGGCAATTACCCGTTATGAAAACAGGTACGAAATAGTTTTTACCCGTACCCGTTAAATTAACGAAAAAATTTTCTTACCGTACCCGTTAACTTAACGAAAATAAAAACTTTATCCATATCTGACTTTTACGGTACGGTACGAGTTGGATAAACGGGTAAACGAATTTCATTGACAGCCATACATGATATAATGAATGTTCAATTAACGAAAAAGAAAAGAGAGGACATGCTTGGTTTCAGGCAAGGCACTAAATAATTTTCTCGTTACAGGAAATATTGTCATCTAATCAAGCACCACAACGGATCCTGATATATTCAAGCACATGTATATAATATATATAGTACGGTTCTGTAATAATTGCTATACATTATTCAAGCGGCCATTTTAGGTTATTATTTACTTTCGACAAAAAAACTACGTCCACGTGAAACCGACAGTTTCCAAACTGAGCTCTCTCGGTTTAGGTATTGTATTTTCAGAATCAAAAATAATTTGCTGACCACTGAAATTAAATTGTATCCTAATTTAAGTCAAACTCGGTTTAATTTATGTAAGGACTGAAAGTGTTGACAACATTCCTTTTTTTTTTTTTCCTTTGTTTTGATCCTGTGTTAACGACATTCAAAATTTTGGAGTACTGGGAATGGAAAGGTACGGCTTTGACAAAATGAAATACTAACAAATATTACACTATGTCAATTTGTCGTAAACCTTTGTTTCAATCTACAAAGAATATTGGAAAATGGAACATCAAAAATCTCAACCACACACGAAGAAAGTTTTTATAATCGCAAAAATACAGAAGGCATTATATCCTTACGATGCTCATGAGTTGTCTTATCTTTGAAAACATCTGCAAACATTTCAAGTAAATCAAAATTCCATCATATTAGATTCGGACGTTTCACTCCTAAATCGTGGAAATAGTTTTTCTTTCTTTCTTTCTTTTCTTTTCGTTTCTTTTTCTTGTAAGGGATGACATGCTAGCTAATAAATCTGTGCTACAATAAATTGATAAATTCTTTTTTTAGTATATTTAATGATAAATTTCTACGAGATAACTGAACTTGGTATATATATAGAGGTTGGATATAATACATTCTGGTGTACGAATCGTCTCTATATATTACTATACTAGCAAAAAGTGTCCACACCCGATTGTGTAGGAATGGAAAAGAAAATTTGAGGCGATTTTGTTAGGCAGCGATATTAGTATGGCGGGAGAGGATTGATTTGTTTTTCTCTTTTTTTTTGTGCGCACAAATTAAGAAAGAATAAGAAAGGAAACAACCATCTAGCGCCTTTGTCCCTTTCTATGAAGGGGTCTTACTATTTGTCTGAACTACAGATCTAAACTGTATATCAGATCAAGTTGCACAGATCAATGGTCTGTCTATATTGATGTTAACAAATGTTAAAGGAGTCACTTGACCTTGTTTTGGGTGCATTTATAAGTAGTATAGAGTATAGATATATTGAGGTAAACTAAATCAGCCGCGACTGACGGATGAACTCGTCAGCCGCGATTATATCTCAACTTTTGAGGTTTTAATGATTAATCCGAACCGTTCAATGTGTTCTCCATATTGAAATCTCATTAAAGACCAAATTTTAAATTTTTCTGAATTTTTGTACTATTTTTTGGGATTTTTAAAAATCATTGTTATTGAAGGGTCTAGAATTGTTTAGATTAAGAATTTTGCAAAATATAAAAAAATACTAAAAAATTCAGAAATGTAAAATTTGGTTTCCAATGAGATTTCAATACGGAGAACACATTGAAAGGCTGAATCGACAATTAGAATCTTAAAAATTGAGATTTCATCGTAGTTAGCCGTCTCATCCGTGAGTCGAAACTGATTTTAGTCTACCTCAGATATATTTTGTGAAAATAAGTTTCAACGACCGAATTTGAAACAACTTTCAAAATTTAATGATCAAAGATAAATAATTCTAAATTCAAATGTGAATTAATTTAAATCTCGTAATCTAAGGAATCAATTATTAAGTCCTGCATAGGACTAAACCTGAATTTATATTAAGTTAACTAACCTATGATAAAAGTAATAAATCAACTCATACTTTGCTGCTGACTTAACAAAGTAGAATTGTCGTAGGAGTTTCAAAAGGTAAAAAATGATAGTCCGCACATTAAATTCAATTTTTAAATATTCGAAATTGAATGGCTGATTCCAACTGCGATCTATACATTAAACTAATTTTGCTAAAGATATAATGATATATATTTTTTACTTTATTTAATTAGATAGAAAAAATCCATTGCTCTAAAAAAAAAAAATACCAGTGCCCACACTGTGGATGTCTGCGGGGTGTTTGAATGGGAATAAACAAAGAAGAACTCTTCTAAAAAGAAAAAAAATATGAAGAGTGTTCTTTTAGAAAGCGTGTTATTTTGAAAAGAAAAAAATATTATTTGGATTGTGAGTTGAAAAGAAAAATGAAAGAGATAAAATAAAATAATCATTTATTTTATTTTTTCAACCAATTTATGATTTATTATTCTTTCTTTATTTATTTTAATATTTGATATTGTAAAAAAAGTAATTATTATTATTTGATAATAATATTTGAATAATAAAATAAGTAATAGAATATATAAAAATAGGTAATATTATAATATTTAATAATAATATTACAATACTCTTATCAAAATAAAAAATATTGTAATAAAATAATTAATAATATGAGTAATAAAAAAATAGAATATAATAATAATAATAATAATAATCAATAATGTAATTTTCTCGTTATAATTATACTAAAATAATTAATAATAAAAATTGGAAACCGAACGCATTCACCAGCTCATGTAGTTGCAATTTGGATAAAGAAAAAAATTGAATAAAAAAAGTTGTTGATGCACGAACTACAGAAAAAAATATTGAAAAAGTACGAAAAAGTAGATTTTTTTGTTCTGAGATCACACAGATTCTCAACTCTTTGATTAATTTCAATTCTCAAAAAATAGAAAAAACTGTCCACCAAGTGACATTACGCCTGTCTTAAATAAGAAAAATACACAAAGTATACAAATTGCTAAAACAACCTTGAAATTTATTAAGAAAGATCCGATATCCAAGAAGGAAAACTCGGATCACGAATCGAGCTAATGAAATGGCCAAAAATCAATTATATATTAGTTTTTTGTTTCGGATTTCGGGTTGTGGAGCTCCTGTCAAAATTTTTGCCTGATCTGACAATCGGATCAAAAGTTATGCCCCTTTTTGTGAAGTATGCACATGACCATATTGCATCAGTTGTAGCTTTGTCTTTTTTTTTGTAATATTTTATTATTTTTCACTCTTCCCACTTTATTCTTCTACTTCTTCTACCTATTCCATGGAAGAACTCTTCGCGGAATATTTTCTTCTTCGCACTTCTTCCAAGTGTGTTTGGATGATACTTTCTTTTGGGAACAAGGCTTCTTCGTACCCATCCAAACTTAGCCCAAATGTGCAAAGCTCACTTTTTAGATACTTTTTTCAAAATTTAAATTCAAGCATCGAATCCAAATCATTGATCTTGTTTAATTTAACCAACAACAATACATTTCTATATAAGTTTTATAACTTTTGAACATATTATAATTATTCATTATAGTTAAAAAGATTCGTTAATTTTTTTACATTTTGATCAAGTATCAAATGAACTCTAAAATTACAATTTTTTTTGTCAAATACATCACTCATTTATTGAATAAGACCAACTTTTTTTTTTAAAAAAAAAAGTTAAACTGTTAGATTGGGACACTATAGGGCACCTAAAGTGTGGGCAATAGGACCCTCCCATATAAAAAAAAAAAATTCAACCATCCAGTTGTAATATTTTTTTCCTTATAAAAAAATAATCGTAGAAAAATTTTAAACATTTAATTTAGTCATAAATAATACTTTATATAGATTGTATCTTATGACTCAAATCAGTATTTTGAACTTCATTAATATTCTGTATTGTTAATTTAAAAATATTATAATACAATTCGACAGCATATATGTCAATAATTATTTTCATAAATATGAAATATGTATTTCTGTTCAAGTAAATGTATTTTATTTCTTGATGTACGTGCGCATTTATTTTTTTTTGGTGTTAGTTGGCTTCTGATTTAATAAGATGATAAAATGACTCCAATATTGGAATGGATTGAAGTTTACTCTTACTTGCTGCCGAAATTATTTTAAATAGAAATTTACAATCCTAAACTTTTTAATAGAAATAATTAATTAATTTTTTTAATAAGAAGAAAGTTCTTACGCGATTTATAAAGGAGTACATTCTCTCTTCTTTTTACCCATTTTATAACCGGGTAAGAAGGCTTCTTACCCTTTTATAAAACGGGTAGGAAGGGATTGAGCTGAGACCTTCCTACTTTTTTTATAAAACGCGTTTGAAAGTAAAAAAAAAATAATTTTTTTTCCGAAATCTTAATAGTAGCTATTAAATAATGTAAAAAAGATATTGCCGAAATTACCGTTTCCTATCATTTTTCTAAAACGTGTTATTTATTTCATTTGAAACGTGTGATTTATGTGTTATTTATTTCATTTTAATTTTAATAACTACCCTTTTATATAACACGTTTGAAAGTAAAAAAAAGTTATTAATAATGATATATAATAATAATATACTAATAATTAATTTTAATAAGTAATTAGTAATTAATTGTAGTTACTAATTTTAATAAATAATTAATAAGTTACCAATAATTAATATTACAATAACTATTATTAATTATTATAAATATTACTATAATTATTAATTAGTATTATCATTATTATTATTATTTATTTTGAATTTTGAATTATTAATTAATTTAATTTTTATTATATTAACTATAATTAATTACTAATTAATTATGTCAAACTTATACCACTAACCATACCAACCTCTATTTTGCCAAACGCACCCTCTTGATGACTATTGAAACCAATAACACTGTACTGGCTAGAAGTTGCTCCTAAAATGTACTAGAGGGGTAGAATGGTAAGAGTTGTGATTTGATGGGGTTAGTGCAAATTTAAGGTTAGTAAATGTTGTTTGGCATGGTATATTATGGTTAGTATTAAGGTTAGCAACTATTAATGTGCAATTATTATTAACTTTTATTAATAACTATTATTTTTAATAAAAATTATTATTAATTATTAACTATAAATTATAAAAAATAAACTATTATTAATTATTATTATCATTATTCTAATAAATATTATTGAATATCGTTATTATTATAATTTTACGATTATTATTATTTACTAATTATTATTACTATAATTATTATCAATTATTAATAATTACAAATATTACCATAATTATTAATTAGTACTTGTTTTGAATTATTAATTATTAATTACTTTACTTATTATTATATTAACTATTATTAATTAAAAATTATTATTAATCCTCATTAATTAATAATTAATAATTAATATTACAATAACTATTATTAATTATTATAATATTACTATAATTATTAATTAATATTATTATTTATTTTGAATTATTATAAATATTAGTAAATTATTATTATTTATCATCATTAATAACTTTTTTTTACTTTCAAACGCTTTATATAAAAGGGTAATTATTAAAATTAAAATGAAATAAATAACACATAAATCACATGTTTCAAATGAAATAAATAACACGTTTTAGAAAAATATTAGCAAACGGTAATTTCGGCAATACCTTTTTACATTATTTGATAACTATTATTAAGGTTTCGGAAAAAAAAGTTACTTTTTTAATTTTCAAACGCGTTCTATAAAAAGGTAGGACGGTCTCAGGCTCAATCCCTTCCTACCCGTTTTATAAAAGGGTAAGAAGCCTTCTTACCCGTTTATAAAACGGGTAAAAAGAAGAGAGAATGTACCCCTTTATAAACCGCGTAAGAACTTTCTTCTTATTAAAAAAAAATTAATTAATTTTTTCTATTAAAATTTTAGGGCTGTAAATTTCTATTTAAAATAATTTCGGTACCTGCTGATTTGAGATGAATACTTCCCTACCTTTCTGTTAAGGAGACGTTAATGTGAAGAAAACAAGAAAGTTTAAAAGAAACAACAATTATAATAATTAATTTCCGAGTCTAAGATAATCAAAATTAAACTTTAGATGAAATAAAGATTGATCTGGACCCTAAAAAAAGATTGATTTGTAAAATGAACAATGTTAGTATGCTAAAAAGGCAGTTGAATTTTTTTGAGATAAATTAGGAGTTTAAGCTTTCTTTTTTTCAAAAAAAAAAAATGTCTATAAAAAATCATCAAGTCGGATTTCGAACTTGCAACTATTCACGCAATGTGTAATGCTTATTGCCATTAGACCAAGAGTGGGTTATATTTATTTAACACCTATTATGAATTTATAGTATGCTACCTAATGTCTTTTAAATGAAACAACAGGATATGGGAGAATAATCGCAAGGATCCTAGCTAGTACGTATAGTGCGGCTAGTGCCTAGCTAGAAAATAGATTGTCTTTCAAAATATTTCTAGAAATTAAATAAATTGCTTGCTCATCAATCACAAGAAACACTGCATGGCTATTTTCTATAAAACTATCATGCACATTCAGTTCCATAATACAAAAATAGATTAATTTGACCCGGAACTGTCGAGATGTCTGGCTCTGCAATTTCGAAACAACAAGACTCACGCAGAAGTCAATACATGAGTTATATTACCAGACCCAACACAAAAGACTGAATTAATTAGCCTCCAGAAGGTAAAGGTACACTAAGTAGCTAAGTAGCTACTCCGGAATAAGCCAAAACAGAAAAAGTCGACACGAGTTTTCGAAGGGCATTTGGGGGTGCAATGTCAACTCGTGCCGTTTATGTTCAAAAGTTGTAAGAGATGACGGATTGAAAGGGAAGGTGTCATGCTGTCATTATTAGTGCGAGTCACACTAGAAGCCCACTAACATGCTTGGTGGGAAACTAGGAATTCCTTGTGGAGAGATCACGCGAGTTTATCTCCAACCAGCATTATGCAGTGGACACTGACAGTTGTTGGTTAAGTACCAAGTTGCTCTGTTTGCTTAAATTAATCGGTAAAGGTGACAATTAATTGCTTTATTATGAATGTTTCATTTAATCTTATCCTAGTTTGACGATAATTAATATTAATTTTAAAAATAAATTTTCAGAAATTATCAGCATTTGAAAATACGGAAAATTTATGCATGCATAAAAAAGACATAAACCAAATTTAACAATTTTGTTTTTAATATTTAAGTTTTACGAGTTTTGCTATGGTGAGTCGCGACTCACATGAGTCGCATTAAAAAACTTTTAGATCTAGTTAAAAATGACCGATCCAAATCATCCAATACGATCTCCCTATTGAAATCTCCATGCAGATCAAATTTTATATATTTTTTTTGAAATTTTTATGTATTTTTTTCGGATTTTTAAAAACTGTTCAGAACTAATTAGATTAACGATTTTCTAAAATTTCGAAAAAATATAAGATTTAGTCTGCATAGAAATTTCAATAGGGAGACCGTATTAGACGGTTTGGATCGGTCATTTTAAACCAAATCTAGAAACTTTTAGCGCTACTCACGGATCCTATGTGAGTTGCGAAAACTCTAAGTTTTATATTATGAGTTTCAAAATTTCAAAATAAGAAACACGATTAATTGAGCATATAAAGTAAAGAGATATTTCAGTCATCTTATTTGATGTTATGTATCTTATTATATAATCTATCATATGTACTTCTACAAATTGTTAATTTTGTGAATTTAATTTATAATTGAACAAAGGGTAATTTTATTTGGATTCGCTTACTAAATATAATTGGAAATTCTCCCACACAAAGAATGCGCAATTTACAACCTGTCGTGCGTACTTCGTGACACAAGTTGTCCAATTTCCTAATGGAGAACAATCATTTTGGGCGGCAATAATTTTGTCATCAGCAGCAAGAAAAATAAATACTACTGTATTGTTTATTTGTACTTCATTAACATACGTTTCAGGGTAGGATCGCTATTAAATTAACCCAATTTGGGGTTGATACATTTCAATTGTCTGTACTCAACTAAATGCGTCCTTGTTCATTCTGATTTTTTGTAGCGCTTCGATCGTATGCACTTTGTTATATCAGTCATATTATACATGCTTGATGACTCTCATTCTTATTTTCAGGTGTGGAAAATATACTAATTTAATAACAGTGAGTGTTACTGCGGTCCAAAATATTTTGTGTTATTGACGTCCATAATATTTATTTTGATCGACTATTAAAGTTGATTTCAATGTAATTAAATACGCTCAAACTTGGATTCAAAATTCAAAATTATATTTATAGTGATTAACAGCAATGGATCCTGTATTATTTATTTTGGTGGAGTAGTTTTATGTATTGAATTTTAAAATGTACTCCCTTCACTAATTATAATAATTGTATAGTTAGACGTCAGTATTGTGTATCCTTTATTTCATATATATGGATATGGTCTTCAGTATTATAGAAATAACAATTGGCATTATTATACTATTAAGACCAATAAAGCACTGTTAAGATGATATGACGTATAATTGGAAATGTATGATTTTAGCCCAAGTTCATCATGCTTTAATTAACCACCAGATCAAAAATTGATAGGTCCTCTCTTTGTGATTTTTATCAGTACATTGTAATTAGGCACCACAATAAATTTACGGACTCAATTAGTTAACTACTCTTTATTTTTTTGTGACAAGGGACATCCAATTGCACTTGATTAGTACTTAATGGCACCATGTCATCTTTGAGAGAAAATTGAGAAATAATTCTCAGAAACAAATATCTTCAATCGTGCGCACATATTATCTGTCTGCTATATATATGCACATACCTTATATGTTACATTTACAAGCTTCTCTCTTGCATCCTGCGCTCAACTTTTAAAAAATTATTAACCATTTAAATTGTGAGCTAATGAGAGTTGTACAGAGAACAAACTTTCATGCATGATTAGGTATGAAAATGATGCATTTAAACAAGTTAGAGAGCAGAGTTAGTCAACGAAAAGGATTTGCCGATTAGTGGTCCATTATGTAATTAATTCACACGGCATCGCATTATTGAGAAACCCTGCAAGGCTGCAATCCCCTGTCACCTGGGTCATGCATTTAAAAACATCTATTTGGCATAATAGACACATGCACGTCATAATTAAAGCATACTTAGTTCGAATAGTACGTAATACGGCCCCCACCTAACTATGCTTGTATGTGATAGTTAAGCTTTTATAGAATTGCCATATGATAAAAAGCGAGTATTCTCATTTTCTTGGGGTTTTGAATGTATGAGTAGGGGAGGATTTTAATTAGTGCCACAGCTTTAATTTTTAGTCAGAAATTGTCAAATTTTTTTTTTTTTTAAAATTTAAAATTTTAAATATCATACTAATACATTGATTTTTTTTCAATTTTACACGAGATAAATTTTTTTAAATTTTTTTCCGCTTATTTTGGTATTAGGTCAAGAGATAGAAAAAAAATAGAAATATTAAAATTGATATATCTTAACTCGATAAAGTATCAAGCGAAATCCAAAATTTATAAAATTTTATATAAATATATCTCAAATAAAATTGAACAAGATCAATATTCAGATACTATATTTAAATATAATTATTGAAATATAAATGACAAAGTAAGTTAATTTGTAGCAAAAAAATTTCTAGTATTGAAATAACCCTCGCGAAAAGTAATGGTTCTTATTTTCTATATATTCCAAACTATATTCAAACAGAAAGAACATGCACTCTTTTTTATTCCGAGGAAAATTTGGACTACAAAATAGAAGATAGATATTACTTAATGATAATTATGATTTTTGTCCCAATAACAACAACAACAACAATAACAATAGTAGTAGTGATCATCATATATCATCATCGTCATTATCGTATAATGGACGTTTACTCTCAACACTTCATCCAAATAACATTGTTATTTATAACTAAGCTTTGTTTAACAAAATTTAATTCTCACTATTTTAACCTCTAATTTTTAATTTAACTTTCATATTTATTCTCATGCTATTCCCATGCATCCAAACACACCGCAACTGTACCAAACTAGATTTGAGCTTACAAATGAATAATAAAGAGTTTGAAAAAGAAAAAGATAAACATGATTTCTTTCATGCTCTTTTTTTGACAAACATAAGAAGTGTAAATTAAAGAAGCATAGCATAAACAACTTCTCTTGATAGGATGATAACAATAATTGAATTAGACATTTCTTATGGCTCAACTAATTGTTCTTGCATCTTTAAATAATAGTAGCTATAGAGAGTTTGTCACAAATCACAAATTAGGAAAATGCATGTTCAAATTATATACCAACACTGCTAAAATTGGCATTTTCCAAAATTTGTGAATTTCTTGGCAATTTTTGTATCTTTCATTTACGTTTTCATGATGGTAAAAAGCTAGTAGACTACTTAATGCTCTTTCCTATTGAGTGCATTGAGTCTCAGAAAGGCACCTCAAAGGTTTTTTTTTTTTTTTTTGGCGTGACAAAACGATAAATCACTGATTAGTGATTACTACTGCGGATTCAAATATTATCTTGCTGTCACTAAAATGGATAAAACTCCAAAAGGCTGTTATTGCAAAAAGGTCTCAGTTACTTCTAAGAGTTAATTTTAAGTTGTAATTAAAGTGAAAGTTGCTTCCCAAAAAAAAAAAAGGGTTACCTAGGAAGCCAACATATATATTGAGAATAGTAGTCAATTTGGCATGCAATCGGGTAGATTCGTAGGCTCCGTTTGGATGCAAGAAGAAGGAGAAAGAAGGAATAAGGAAAGAAAAAAAAATATAAACAATTCAAACTCTTTATAAAGTTACACACTTCCCAATACTTCTTCCCTTCTTCCCACACCTATCCAAACGGAGCCGTAGAGATCAATGAATCGACTATCATTTTTATAAAATTTGTTATATGGAGATCCGATCAACATGATTGGTTTCTCTTTGGCTAGCAAATTTGAATCGTCCAATCGACGTCCAACGACCTAGATTGAATCCTATATACTTTTAAAGCAGTATATAGCTATCTCCATGAAAATTTTTTTGAAGAAAGAGGGAGGTCTTTGCCATTCAACTTTTTTGAAATTAAAGGTGTATGCGGGACTTGAATTCTTGACCTCATGGAGGCCAGCTTAGTACTCTTACCACTGAGCTATTAAGTCACATGCAGTAACTGAGTGACCAGAGAAAGTTTAAATCATCTTTTTCAGGATGCATGACCAGAGAAAGTTTATTCAATAATATTTTTTTGGAATTTTTGTTTCGGTAAAACAAACATATACATATATTGCACATATATACGATCAGGCATACTGCATGCTTTTGAAATAAAAGTAGAAGTCGACCCTTTTTCATGTTCAAATCATTGAGACGGAGAACAAGCTCTTGGTCTAATATGGAAAAAAGAGCTGCATATTGAGCGAAAGATCGTAAGTTTGAAATCCGGCTGGAAACTTTTATAGACGTTTAATTTAAAAATAAGGTGGGATGTTTGACATCTAATTTATCTTAAAAAAATGTTCAAATCCATGTGATGATAATAAGTTTGAAAAGAATAAATTAATTTATAATGACAACCCTTCACATTATACTTTATTAAAATTAAGTGAAGGATTAGTTGTATAACACATTAGAGGATTTAAAATTTGAAAGAAATTTTCTAATAAAAAATGCCTAACCTTTGTGCAAATATTTGGAATATATATGCTAAATACTGAACCTCTGGAGGCACAAAATTGAGCGGGTGCTTAAAATTGTCAACGCATCAATGCTCTCGAGTATAATGCATATCTTACTTTAGTGATAAAGATCAAAGTTTAAAGTTAGTTCTGCATGTGCTAGCCATTTTCATAATTGGAGTTTTATGGCGAGTTGCAACTCACCAAAGCGTTCATGAGTCGTGATCAAAATTCCAAAATTTAGTTTAAATTGACCGATCCAAACCGTTTAATATGATCTCCCTATTAAAATCTCTATGAAGACCAAATTTTATATTTTTTAAAAATTTTTAAGTACTTATTTCGAATTTTTTAAAATTACTGTTTTTTAACAGTTCAAAACTAATTAGATTAATGATTTTCTAAAATTTAAAAAAGATACTTAAAAATTTCGAAAAAATATAAAATTTGGTCTGCATGAAGCTTACAATAGGGAGATCGTGTTGGACGGTTTGGATCAGTCATTTTGAACTAAATTTCGAAATTTTGGGCGCGACTCACGGACGCTTTGGTGAGTTGCAACTCACCATATATAGCAAAACTCTTCATAATTGTATGCCTATTATAGTATAGATCATGTTTTTAAAGCTAGATCATTAATTTCAAAAATTAAAGTTCGAGAGAGCAATTTAAACATTTTGCACTTGTCATGTACTCAGGGCACGCGGAGTTCGAAGAATTCACAATAGAGTTCACTAAAACAATTAAACGTTTTTTAAAAATAGTTTGTATATTAAGAAAACGAAAAAATAAAACTAAGATAATCTAAAGTACCAGTATAAACGCAGCAATAAATTTATTCTGTCTCATACTAAATCTTTGTAAAATACAAATACAAAAAAAATAATGCAAGAGTTAGTGCATTAAAAAAAAGGACTTACTTGGGGGCCCTGAATTGCCCTGCATAGCCCACCCAATCAAAATCTGACAACAAGTTTAGGTCTGATGTCACGTATAAGGCTGTCAGTGGATAGGAAATACGCTAAAAAAAAAAAATCCTGTTATACTATATTTGGGAGACTATTAGTGGTCTTAAATTTTTTTGAGCTACCTGGCTACGGGTGTAGACTTGACCGGGTGGTGTGTGGGATTTCTATTGGTTAAACATCGATCCGATGATCCGACGTCACTATTTAATTATAAGTAAAAATGGGAATACATGTGAACTGTAAATATGTAGTTATAAACAGAAGTTTTTTTTTTTTTTTCCTTTTCTCCCCTATACAGTTACTTTCACTCCACAAAGCCTATATATAATAAGAGGGTGGACAAACCAATTACAATTCATATTTTAACACTGGATTTCATTTCATTTCATTTCATTAAAATTTTTTTTATCAAAATGAATGAATTTATCATTTGGTTAGAACTTTCATATTGTTAGATCCGATAAAATTCTGAGAAATCAATTGAAATGAAATAAAATCCCACCTCAACTAAATGAAGCATATACGTACATGTATAAGAGCACTATATATGTATACACATAGATACTATAGAAAGACTTTTGATCCAGTGACTAAGAACAACACGTCTAGTATGAGATCTTGGCTCGGATTCGAGATCTTTCTTCATATTTAAATTCCAATATAATATATGTCTAACCATCCAATCGGTTTTCTCTGATTAGTCTTTTCATTTAAATTAAATTTACGAAATTCTTCTCCAATTGATCTTTTCTTTTCTTTTCTTTTCTTTTTTTAACATTTTTACATTAGTCTCTAATTCAAACCCAACCAAACCTAGCACAGCAGAAACTTGAATTCGAGTTTCTTCTGTGAAAACTAAATGCGATTATAGCTCCAAGGCTTGGTGTTCTTATTTATTAGTCAATCAGTACATAAACACTTAATTATTGTCAAATAAGCCTTGGATGAGTCTTTTTATTTACATATAAAGTTATGAATTTTATGATACAATATGAAATATGTCAGTGCAATCTATGCAATTTTTTTATCTAAAATAAATATATAATTTGCGTTTTTGTTTTTTCTATTCAAATCTTAATCGTTAAAAAACTAAACTAATTAAATTAGTTGAATTCTTGTTAGATTCAAGTCTCAAATGTTTATTTTATATTTAAAATATGTCGATTCGAATTAAACAAAATAGTTTGAATTCTTGACAAATTAAACTCAAGCAAGCTTCATAAGTCTGAACTTCAATAATATGATTAAAACATAATTACCAACCAAACTCAAATTAAAAATAGCTCGTTCGGCTTTGATTAGGTCCCTGTATATTTTGAGGATAGACATGGACTACTGATCGAGGGTGTGAACCAAGGTCAAACAAATAATCCTTGTACTCGACTAGTCGTTCGTAGTAGAGTAAAGGTGTCGAACCCACAGAGATGGATATGAATATTACTCTTATTATTTCGTTAAATCTAGACAGTTAAAATTGAGAGGAGAATCGTAACTCAAACTGAACAAATTAAGGGAAAATAAAATTATGCAATTGCAAGTAACAAGATTATGCAAATCAATTAAAATAAATATTTTTTTTTTTTTGGGTTTTCAAACGGATAGAGATATGATAATAAAAACGCCTTAGGGTTCGATTTCACTTAGAACTGGCCACAGAGTTGCAAGACCTAGCACTTTCGTATTCGGCCTTGCTAATCCACTGTGTAAATGCTATGGTTTACCGTTTCGTTGATTTATTCAAGCCAAGGATCCATCTAGCCAAACCTAACTCCCTAACCCTCCGCTTTCGCCTATTGGGTACGGTATTTGGAATGGGATCTAGTGTTGAATAACCCTCATCGAGTGTATTGCACCCCCAACTTTCGTTGTTCGGTGGACTTACTCGAGTTTACCAATGGTTTTCTACGAGGTATCTAGTGAGATTTTCGCCTAACTAGAAACGTTTACTTTTGGTTAATAATTGGTCGACTTTCGCCATTGACCTACCTCGAAATACTTGCACAGGACTCGATTAATATAATGTAAAGAAGTTCCCAACAAATGCGCGCGTACAAAAGTCGAGCAATACAAGTAGTAAACAGTCCAAACACAAGCAATTTCAATTAAAATCCCAAGGGTAATTGACTTCATCCATCAACAAAACAAATAAACCAAGCAAAACCTAGATCTAAGCTACATCGTTCCCTAAAGCAACAAGTTTTTAGCCTAACATACTAAGAGAAATCATGCATATAACAGTATATAGAACTAAACGATCCATAAAACCAGAAAAATAGAGAAATAGTACTAGAAATACACAAATAAACCAGTCTATGAGATAAAACCACTGCCAAATGCACACTAGAAGGTAGGGAATCCGTCGGAGCAGCAACCACAGCGAAATCTCGAGCCTAACCCCTGTCACAGTCGCCCAAAAGCCAAGAGAAAGAGTCAAAAATCGATCTGGATCTGCTGGGGAGAGAAGGAGAGAGAGAATGGAATGAATAATGCCCCTCCCTATACAAGGAAGGCGCCTATGTCCTCCTCAGCAGCTGTCACATCAATTCCCCTTCAATTTGGGCGGAAATCGAGGCTTCCAAATGGAGAAAACGCCTCCAGAACGCTGCCAGAACACTTTCCGCATATGGCAATTCGGTCCGAATTAGGAGGAATTCGGACCGAATTGATGTCGCTGGATTTCAGAAGATCTGTCTGCACAGGAATTCGGTCCGAATTCAGGGGAATTCGGTCCGAATTGAAGAGTCTGGTTCGCGAAATGGCTTGATTCGAGCGGGGTCGCCTCATCGGGTTGAGTCGGGGCTTGGTCTAGGCTAGGCATGAGTCATCTAGCACCTGAATTGCTGCTTTCCTTGCTGATTTCCTTGGATTCCTACAAATAAGATCAAAGTGCAAAAAGGCAGTGCCACAACTGGCAAAGAAAAGCAAAAACAGCAATAAATCAAAGTTTTAGTAACAATTTCGATGTAAAGTCTGGTCAAAATAGCAATATAAATATGAGATATCAAATCCCCCCAAACTTAAAACTTGCTTGTCCTCAAGCAAATCTCTAAACTTAGAAGAGATGACAAGACTTAGGCTTACGATCGAAATCGACATTTGGAGTTTGGAAATTGATTTAGTGCACAGTTCAGTTTGATTTCGATTCACGCTTTTCGAGAAATACTCAATTGGGGTTCTCAAACCAGGGTCAAGTTGTTTTGATTCTGTTCAGGCAACTCTTGGTCCTAAGGAGACCTTCACCGAGGGCTAAGGGTCCTAGCTTCTATTCATTTAATCACAATGCAAACCCGAGCTTATTCACCCGTTCATCCCCATGACCCGAAAGGTTTTTGTTGTCCCTAAAATTAGGCCTAGAGGGGGGTGAATAGGCACAAAAACGAATTTCTAAACCGGTATGGTCAATATTTGGTTCAATTCAAACTTGGTCTAATACAAACAATCAAAGCACAAGCAATTCAAGTAGCAAGATAATAAAGAGAGAAAGAGAGAGAGAAATTGAACACGCGATGTATTACGGAGTTCCGACCCGCTAGGAAGAGCTAGCCTTAGTCGTACGTCTCCGGGAGTTTCGCAACCTCGAAATGGGCGCGCTCCGTTCAATTCCACACGAACGGGACTACAACTTCGAACCAAATCACCTTGTTACAAACACTCTCAAGGTGGATTGGCCTAACTCGATTAAACAATCTCAAACACACAAAGGATTGAGGCTCTAACCAAATCACTCAACTAATCTAGCAATTAACACTAGTGGATTGGTTTAGCACACTCTAATCTCAATGATTTTGCTAAAATAATGCTCAAACACAAGAGAGTATAATGTCTAACTGGTTGGAGCTCAAAAGGGAGGAGTTTCAAGGGTTTCAAAAGTGTCTAAACAGTTCCAAGAGGCCCCATATTTATAGAGGGCGCCAACAGCTCCAAAGACCAGTCAAAACAGACTCTGGCGTTATACAACGCTATATGGCGTTGTACAACGCTGAAATAGCCGTTGAAAAATCAAACGGTCACAGACAATAACGTTATGAGTTGTCAGAGCGTTGTGTAACGCTGTATAGCGTTGCACAACGCTTCAGCAGAATCCAAAGCAGAACCTCGACAGTTCCGTTGGAACTTGTCAGAGCGTTGTGTAACGCTAGATAGCGTTGCACAACGAAGTCAAGAAGAGAACAAGGCAGAACTGACAAACTCAAACAATATTGTCAGAACGTCATACGACGCTGACTGGCGTCACACAACGTCGCCGTTGCACAACGCTAGTCAGCGTTGCTCTACGCGACCAGAGCGGAAAAGCGAAGTCTGAGCGAATTTTAGAGCGTTACACAACGCAACAATGTATGGAACATGGCATCATGCATGCAGCATCGATGCAGATCGATGTCTGAGCAATGCAGAGACGCCTGCTGCATACTGCGTTGTACAACGCTGAGTGGCGTTACACAACGTAGAGGTGGAAAGGTTGTGTAACGTTACTTAGCGTTGCACAACGTTCTGACAAGGGGAAAAAGGATTTAACTGGTTTAAAAACAAATGAACTAGCGTTGCACAACGCTACTGAGCGTTGTGTAACGCTGTTCCAACCTTGTCAGAGATTTTGCAATTTAAAATCGAATTAACTCAGCGTTGTGTAACGGCAACTGGCGTTGTATGACGCTGGACAGAAAAACTGAGCATTTTACCAGCAAATTGATTGAGATTAGTTTAGAGATTAATTAAACCTTAATTACTGACTCTAACTAGACCAAAGCAATCTCTTGAAGCTCCAAACTAAGTGCCACACTTGCTTTAATCCATTCTTCAATAAATTTAGCTATAAAACACTAAAGAGAGATGTTAGTTTAAAGGTTTCGGTGTTGTTTTGCAAATCGGCAAATCGAGAGAAAATGTTTAACCAACAATCTCCCCCTTTTGCCGAGTTGCAAAACAACACCTAAGGTATATTTGGGACTTGATACAACAAGGCGGAATAACCCAAATTACCTAATTCTCCCCCTTTTTGCAATTAGGGAAAAGAATACCCAAAATGCCCTTGATGACAAACCATAAGAATCCTCCCCCTTTCGAAAAGAATTTGGCCACTAAGTTCATTTGATTAGGGGTATCTAACAAGGTTTAAAGAGGGCTTAAACTAACAATTATATACCATGCATGCATAATAAAAGAAAAAGAGCTAAAACAACACTATTTAGCACAAACATAATACATTAATACATAACATAATTCATTAAAAAACAAAACATCATTCATGCAACATCCATAAAACAAACCAAATCCATTTAGCATAACTTAAGACACTCAAAACAACGAAAAATCACACAAAAGATACGAATGGCAAATAAACTACGAAAATCAAAGCAAATAAAGATGAAAGAGAGAGCTAAGGCTTGGAGAGGGTTTCGGCTAGAATCACTCCTCATCATCATCCCCCGCGCCACTACCGGATCCCCTTTTGAGATGGAGCTCCATCTTCCCCCAAAGATTAATCATCTCATCCTTGAGATGAGTGATCGAGGCATCGGTCTTGGCTTGGTAAGCGGTCAAGTTTTCCTCAATTGTGTTGAACCGCGTATCAATGTGAGTGGTCAAAGCGGCGAATTTTGCATCAAGATAGGCATGAAAGTCTTGAGGTGCGCCTTGACCCTCCACCCGTCCGCCGGGCACATGCAATGGTTCATTGCCTATCTCTTCATATTGGTTTATAGTGGCATTGGGCCGGAAGAGGTAGTTGTTGCGGTGGAAAGGACCGGGCACAATGGAGTCATCATCTTGGGCCATCCATCCGGTAACATTGAGATATGCCATGAGGTTTTCGGGAGTGGCAATGGCATTCTCGGGCACGGGTTCGCCCCAAAGGGGTGTGTCATGAGGGATGCCGTTTTCGATGAGAATAGATTGAATGATGTGGGCATATGGAAATGAGAAGCGAGAAGAGGTATCGACCCGTGCCATATGAGCAAGCATGATATAAGGGAGATTCACCTTTTGATTCATCTCAAGGAGAGATCGAAGGAGAAACACGGCGAATTGCTCCACATTTGTTTTGATTGTTGCCTTCGGAGTGATGATATTGTTGATGAAGAGGAAGAGAAGGCGGTGCAAAGCCGGGAGCTCGGTGGCGGTGAATTGACGAGCGGTGTAGTTCCTCCAACAATAAAAGAATCGGTGAAATTCATCATAAGGAGGCAACTCACGTGGCCAAGTGGCATGGATGTAAATCTCCAAGTTGTCATTGTCGAGGCTAAGGAGATTGGCCAATGTTTGCTCGGTGATGGAGATGTGGCGACCGAGGACATAAGAGTTGGCGGTTGGGTGGCCCTCGGTCCACGTCATTGTGAGATTGGCATAGAAGAGCTTGATCAATGACGGGTTGTATGGTTGAGAATGTGCGAGAAGACCCGCCATGTTCCAATATTCGATCCTTTCTTTGATCCAAGTTAATTCTCTTGGATTCAAGTGGTAGACCCCATACGGGTGCTCGAAGTAGAAGCACTCGGAACACTCGCGATTGACATCGCGGTATTGGCAAAAGTGCATGTACGAGACCGAGTCCTTGAAGAGGTAATTGTTGGAGGATGAGAGGGTCCAATCCACGGGTACCGGGGGTATATCCATTGGGATCGGTTGATCGGTTTGATCGGTTTGAACCGGTGGGTTGGAGGAGGAAGCGCCCTTGGGGTTGCGCTTAGACCGTTTGTTGGTTGCGGTTTTCGGTGCCATTGAAAATTGAGAGAGAAAGGATGAGGCTAAACCTTTAAATTGAAGAGCCGGAGAGGATGAGATGGCCTTGGAGAGCACAGAATCGAAGCCGATCGAAAATCCGACGGTCGGATCGCCGAAATTGACGGTGATGGCGGTGGCTAGGGTTTCGGTGGATTGAGGGATAGAGAGAGAGAGAGAGAGAATTGAGGGTATGAGAGTGGAGAGGAGAGAGAGAGGAGTATTTTGGTGGTATTGGTTGGAGTGGAGAGAGAGAATTGAGAGAGAATTGAGAGAGAGAGATGAAGGGGTGTGAGTTGGAGAGAAAGAGAGAAAAAGTTGAAGGGGCTCGGATTTGAGAGAAAAGAGGAAGAAGAAGAAGAAAAGGTGGGGTCGCAACAGTTAAAAACGCGTCCACCGTTACTTAACGCCAAAGGGCGTTGTACAACGCAGAAGTCAAAACAGCGAAAAATGAGCAGAAACTGACTGCTCCGTTGTACAACGCTGAGTAGCGATGGGTAACGCTACCACCAGCGTTGTGCAACGTTAAAGGACGTTGTACAACACTAAAGCCAAACAAAATAGAAAATAAAATAAATAAAATAAAGAAATAAAACAACGTCTTACAACGGTGAACAGCGTTGTACAACGTTAAGTAAAAAGAAACAGAATGGCGTTGTACAACGGTGATCAGCGTTGTATAACGTTGAACTCGACAAAGTTTTAAAATTCAGCGAAGGAAAATGAAAATACAAAGCCAGCGTTGTACAACGATAGTCAGCGTTGTGCAACGTTACAAGACAAAATCAAACCAGCGTTGTGCAACGGTATGCAGCGTTGTACAACGTTTAACTCGACAGAATTCAAAATTCATTTTAAACTAACGTTACTCTTGCGTTGCACGACGCTGAATGGCGTTGTGTAACGCCAGAGTCCAGAAAACCAGAAAATTCAGAAAATTGAGGCAAAAATAGTTAAAAACTTATTTTTCAAGGTTTTCAAAAGAAATACAACAAATTTAGACTGAAATAAGCTCCAAACAACAAAGACAACACCATGACATGCATAAATTTAATCTTTGAGTTCAAGCATACCAAGTTTGAACCTAAGTTCAAGATGTTGTTGTGTTGGAAGAGGTTTGGTGAAGATATCGGCGATTTGCTCCTTTGTGTCGATGTAGACCAATTCCACATCACCTTTCTCAACATGATCACGGATAAAATGATGTCGTATCTCTATGTGCTTGGTTCTAGAGTGCAATACCGGATTTTTGGATATAAGGATGGCACTAGTATTGTCACACAAGATTGGTACCTTTTGGAAATCTAACTCAAAATCCCTAAGGGTTTGCATCATCCAAAGAAGTTGGGTACAACAACTACCGGCCGCTACATATTCCGCTTCCGCGGTGGAGAGAGCAACCGAAGTTTGCTTGCGGCTAGACCAAGATACAAGTGAACCACCAAGAAATTGGCAAGTTCCACTAGTACTTTTGCGGTCCATACGGTCACCGGCAAAATCGGCATCGGTATAACCTAACAAGTCTAGTTCGGTTTGTCTACCATACCAAAGACCTAGGTTTTGAGTACCCTTGACGTATCGCAAGATATGTTTTACCGCTTTGTGGTGAGATTCCTTAGGATTGGCTTGGTACCTAGCACATAGACATACGGCATACATAATATCCGGCCTACTAGCCGTGAGATAGAGGAGGCTACCGATCATGCCCCGATAGAGAGTTATGTCCATAGGCTTGCCTTTCTCATCCGCATCGATATTCGCACTTTTGCCCATGGGTGTGTCTAAACTCTTGCTATCTTCAACACCGAATTTCTTCACTAACTCCTTGGCGTATTTGACTTGGTTCACAAAGATACCATCCTTGAGTTGTTTGATTTGAAGCCCCAAGAAGAAAGTGAGTTCTCCCATCATGCTCATCTCAAATTCACTACTCATCAAAGAAGAAAACTCTTGGGCAAGAGTTGCATTAGTAGAGCCAAAGATAATATCATCCACATAAATTTGCACAAGTAGCAAATGGTCATCTCTTTTCTTAGTGAAAAGAGTTGTATCCATTTTGCCTCTACTAAAGCCATTGTCTAGAAGAAAGGTACAAAGTCTACCATACCAAGCTCTAGGAGCTTGCTTTAAACCATACAAAGCTTTGTGAAGCTTATACACATGGTCCGGTTTGAAATGGTCAACAAAACCGGGTGGTTGTTGGACAAAAACTTCCTCATCTATCCAACCATTTAGAAAAGCACTCTTGACATCCATTTGGAATAGGGTAAAGCCTTTGTTAGCGGCAAAAGCCAAGAGCATTCTAATGGATTCAAGACGAGCAACCGGTGCAAAGGTCTCCTCAAAATCAATACCTTCTTGTTGCTTGAAACCTTGTGCAACCAAACGGGCTTTGTTTCTAACCACAATACCATCCTCACTTAGCTTGTTTCTAAAAACCCATTTGGTACCAATAACTTGCTTACCTTTTGGTAATGGTACAAGTTCCCAAACTTGATTTCTTTCAAATTGGTTCAACTCTTCTTGCATGGCAACAATCCAATTTGAGTCAACATTGGCCTCTTTGAAGGATTTTGGTTCAAGTTGAGAAACAAAGGCACAATGACCAATAGTTTGGTGCAAACTAGACCTAGTCCTAACACCTTCCCTAGGGTCACCTATGACATTAGTAAGAGGATGAGAGGAAACTTCTCTAAGCACTTCGGGAGGCTCATGAACCGGTTGGGGAGACGGTTGAGGTTGAGGATCATCATGAGGCATTTCATTTTGAGTTGTTTCTAAGATGCCCTCCTCATGAGTCTCTCCCCCTATCAAAATGTCATCAACCCGGTTCAAAGGCTCCTCAATAATCACCGGTGGTTGTGCTTGAGGTTGTGACTCGATTTCTTGTGTAGTTTCTTCTATTTGTGTACCTACAATAGAATTACCTTCCTTGGATTCCTCAAGGACTTTTTCATCAAATTTGACATTAATAGACTCAATAACTACTTTTGAGTTTGGCAAATAGACTCTATACGCTTTGCTTGTGGTTGAGTAACCAACAAAAATACCGGGCAAAGACTTGGCATCAAACTTGGTTACTTTAGGAGACTCATCAAGGACAAAACATTTGGAGCCAAATACACGGAAATAGGATATATTAGGAGTATGACCGAACCATAATTCAAAAGGGGTTTTCTTGAGTTGAGAACGAATGCATGCACGATTTACTACATGACATGCCGTATTTACCGCTTCGGCCCAAATGAATTTGGGTACGGCAAATTCATGTAGCATGGTGCGTGCTAATTCTTGCAAGGTTCGGTTCTTCCTCTCCACTACACCGTTTTGTTGAGGGGTGCGTGGAGCGGAAAACTCTTGTTTATATCCTTTTTCTATGCACAATTCATCAAATTTAGCATTTTCAAATTCCCTTCCATGGTCACTACGAATTCTAGAGATTTTCAACCCTTTTTCGTTTTCAACCCGATTGCTAAATTTAACAAAATGGTCAAATGCTTCTTCCTTGTGAGCAAGAAAGAAAACCCAAGTAAAGCGACTATAGTCATCTACCACCACAAAGACATACCTTTTCTTACTTATACTCAAGACATTGATTGGTCCAAACAAATCCATATGAAGCAATTGCAAAGGTTGAGTGGTTGAGATGATCTCTTTGGTTTTGAAACTAGACTTGGTTTGCTTGCCTTTCATGCAAGCTTCACACAACCCATTTAAGTCAAGTTTATGTGATGGAAGACCACGGACAAGTTTCAATTTCACAAGTTTCTTAATGGAGTCTAGGGAAACATGACCAAGTCTTCTATGCCATAACCATGAACCGGTAGCTATGGCACTAAAGCATTGTTCACCATTTGTGAAGTGATCAAAGTTTAAGTAATAGACATCCTTTTTCCTTTGTCCCGTGTAAACAAGAGAATTATCCGAAATTTGATGCACAAAACAAGAGGAGTGATCAAACTTCAAATAATATCCCGCATCACATAATTGGCTCACACTTAAAAGGTTGTAGTTGAGACCATCCACAAGGTAAACATTAAAAACCGTTAAATTTTGGTTTCCAACCGAGCCTATACCAATAATAGAGCTCTTCCTAAGATTATTACCAAAAGTAACCTCACCACCATCAAAAGGTTCAAGTGTCTTGAAACAAGATTCATCACCCGTCATGTGATGTGAACAACCACTATCTATGATCCAAGCACTTCTCTTGAATGATGATAACAAACAAACCTACAAGAATGCATATTAGTTAGAAACAAACAACTAATATATTCTTGTAATCTCTCCCCCTTAAGATTTGACAAGAATAACCTTGGAGAAAGAAGATGACTAACTAAGCCACACTCGAACCACTTCCACCAATCAAAACGGATATGGAAGTGACTTTAGGAACCCAAATCATGTTAATTGAACCGGATGTATGATTTGCTTTCCTAACTTTGCATTCTAGTGTGACATGGCCATTCTTACCACAATAGTTGCAACAAGCACAAGTTGGCTTGTTCACTTGTGAACTTTCTCTAACAAAATGGGTTTGAAAATGACGCCTAAGCTCCATGGCCCTAATCTTTGGATCCTTAGAAAAAGTGTATGATTGAGAGTTTCTCAAAATTGGTTTTTGAAAATTCCTTTTGTTTTGTTGAGAGACTTTTTGATTTCCCCCATTGGTTTGAGGTCTAGTGTGTGTTCTATTCCTATTCCCACCATTGTTTTGAAAAGGATGAAAACACCCATCGGGTCCCTTGAAATACAAGTTGTTTGGGCCCCGATTGTTTTGGAAGTTCTTTTGAGGTCTTTGAGACCCATTTCTATTCCTACCAAAACTCTTTTGAGCACCATTTTGAGAGCCAACAAAATTCTTTTGCCCTTGCCCGTGTGTGTTCCTACCATTGGTGCTCTTGTGATAAAGTCTCTCATTTTGTGTTGGGCTTGACATGGTTCTTGGTCTAGAAAAGGATTGATTCCTCTTTTTGAAGCCAAGACCCGTTTTGTCATTGGGTTTTTGTCCCACAAACATTTTATCAAGATTCATCTTGGTGCTATGAGAAGCACTAGACGAACTTGAAGCCCTTTCATTTTTCAAAACATTTGTCTCACTCAAAGGAGTTTGACATTTTTCACAAACATTTGGTTTTTCAAAACTTTCAATCATACCCTTATACCTTGTCACCAAAGATTCAAGATCATGCACCTTAGTCGTCAAAAGACTAATTTGCTCTTTTTGACTAGCAATAGTCTTAAGAGACTCATCAAGATAATCATTCAACCTATCAAATTGCAAGTTTGCATCATCATTCAAGCTCAAGTCATTCTCACTATCACAATCGCTATCACTACTAGAGAATGAGTTTAGAAGTACCTCATTTGTGACCTTGGGCACTTCAATGGCAATTGTGAATGGTTCTTCTTGAATAGTCGTTGGAGCTTGTGTGAAAGTCGATGTAGAGGATGATGCTTCATCAAGGCTAGCTTTGCTCAATGGATGCACATAGATCTTGCCTCGGTTGAACTCATTGAAGACCTCCTTCACCAAGTCATCTAGGTCGTCATCCACCGGCATCACCACATCATTCACTTGAGCCACAAGAGCAAGGTTGTCAAAGTCGCACTCGGATTCCGAATCGGATTGAGAGGATGAGCTCGAATCGGAATCGTTGTCCCAAGTGGCTTGCATGGCTCTCTCACCCTTCTTCTTGCTCTTGTAGTGTCCCTTCTTGAACTTGAACCGGCCATCACCTCTTCTCTTGCCACCATCTTCCTTATCCTTCTTCAAGTGAGGGAAGAGCTTGAAGCAAGAATACATGGTATGACCTTCTTTTTGGCACACGAAGCAAAGAGCTCTTTCGTCATTCTCAAGCCTTTCTTTGTTGAACTTTCCCTCAAACACCATGATAGCTCGAAACATCTTTGAGAGAACGGCTCCTTGCTTGTCCTCATCAAGGTCGATGATGCCTTTGGCCTTGTCACTTGAGTGGCGGTGTCTCCCTTGGTGGTTGTCATTGTGGCGGTTCTTGGAGGGAGATGCCTTGTTGTCATTTGCCGCCAATGCCACGGTTTTGGGCTCATACTTCAACTCTCCAAGTTGCTTGAGCTTCTCCTCCACGCACCGGTAGTGAGTGTAGATGATCTCCGGTGTGAGGTTGTTGTGGGACCTTTGTTGTGTCTCAAGAGTCGAGATGAGAGTGTCGAATTGAGGTCTTCCCACCAAAGCCCTAAGCAATCTTCCTATAACACGACTATTAGAAAGGGTCTCTCCTATGTTAGTGAATTCATCGAGCAATTGTATAAACCGAGTATACATTTCCTCGATGCATTCACCTTCCCTTATGCGGAAATTATCCAATCTAGACTCTAACTCGAATTGTCGAGAGCTTTTGATTAGAGAATTTCCCTCATAACGGTTCAAGAGAGAGACCCACATTTCATGTGCACTAGTAGAGCTACCAAAAATGGCCGCTATGGACTCATGTACCGAATTTAGCAAGACATTAACGGCATTATCATTTTTGGTCCTAATGGTCTTAGAGGCATGGGTTTCTCTACCTTCACTATCAACAATTGGTGTGTATGGCTTATCAACAACCTCCCAAAGATCAATCAAGTTAAGGTATACAACCATACATCTCTTCCAATAACGGAAGTTCTTGCAAGTGGAACCAAATTTATCCGGTTTTTCTATCACCCTAGAGGCCATGAATCGAGGTTATCTACCTAACAAGATGGTCAAAAGATAACCCCTGCTCTGATACCACTTTGTTGTCCCTAAAATTAGGCCTAGAGGGGGGTGAATAGGCACAAAAACGAATTTCTAAACCGGTATGGTCAATATTTGGTTCAATTCAAACTTGGTCTAATACAAACAATCAAAGCACAAGCAATTCAAGTAGCAAGATAATAAAGAGAGAAAGAGAGAGAGAAATTGAACACGCGATGTATTACGGAGTTCCGACCCGCTAGGAAGAGCTAGCCTTAGTCGTACGTCTCCGGGAGTTTCGCAACCTCGAAATGGGCGCGCTCCGTTCAATTCCACACGAACGGGACTACAACTTCGAACCAAATCACCTTGTTACAAACACTCTCAAGGTGGATTGGCCTAACTCGATTAAACAATCTCAAACACACAAAGGATTGAGGCTCTAACCAAATCACTCAACTAATCTAGCAATTAACACTAGTGGATTGGTTTAGCACACTCTAATCTCAATGATTTTGCTAAAATAATGCTCAAACACAAGAGAGTATAATGTCTAACTGGTTGGAGCTCAAAAGGGAGGAGTTTCAAGGGTTTCAAAAGTGTCTAAACAGTTCCAAGAGGCCCCATATTTATAGAGGGCGCCAACAGCTCCAAAGACCAGTCAAAACAGACTCTGGCGTTATACAACGCTATATGGCGTTGTACAACGCTGAAATAGCCGTTGAAAAATCAAACGGTCACAGACAATAACGTTATGAGTTGTCAGAGCGTTGTGTAACGCTGTATAGCGTTGCACAACGCTTCAGCAGAATCCAAAGCAGAACCTCGACAGTTCCGTTGGAACTTGTCAGAGCGTTGTGTAACGCTAGATAGCGTTGCACAACGAAGTCAAGAAGAGAACAAGGCAGAACTGACAAACTCAAACAATATTGTCAGAACGTCATACGACGCTGACTGGCGTCACACAACGTCGCCGTTGCACAACGCTAGTCAGCGTTGCTCTACGCGACCAGAGCGGAAAAGCGAAGTCTGAGCGAATTTTAGAGCGTTACACAACGCAACAATGTATGGAACATGGCATCATGCATGCAGCATCGATGCAGATCGATGTCTGAGCAATGCAGAGACGCCTGCTGCATACTGCGTTGTACAACGCTGAGTGGCGTTACACAACGTAGAGGTGGAAAGGTTGTGTAACGTTACTTAGCGTTGCACAACGTTCTGACAAGGGGAAAAAGGATTTAACTGGTTTAAAAACAAATGAACTAGCGTTGCACAACGCTACTGAGCGTTGTGTAACGCTGTTCCAACCTTGTCAGAGATTTTGCAATTTAAAATCGAATTAACTCAGCGTTGTGTAACGGCAACTGGCGTTGTATGACGCTGGACAGAAAAACTGAGCATTTTACCAGCAAATTGATTGAGATTAGTTTAGAGATTAATTAAACCTTAATTACTGACTCTAACTAGACCAAAGCAATCTCTTGAAGCTCCAAACTAAGTGCCACACTTGCTTTAATCCATTCTTCAATAAATTTAGCTATAAAACACTAAAGAGAGATGTTAGTTTAAAGGTTTCGGTGTTGTTTTGCAAATCGGCAAATCGAGAGAAAATGTTTAACCAACAGTTTTGCAAAAGAATTTTTGTTCTAATTAGAAATCTTATAGTGGCTCCCTTCTCAAAACAATTTTCGATCTTTCACCAATTTTTGATTCTGCAAGTCGAGTCGTGGGGCTTTGCACCCTAGAGGATTAAGCGCGAATCATTGACTTCGAGTGAGCTACTGGCACATGTCGCACCAGTGGGTTTGGTCTAGTTTCTTTTGCAATTTATTTGCTACGGTCCACTATGAGACTAGCAGGGACTACCCAATCGTCCTCGAGAGCTTTGAGGTATCGATTCCTGACAGCCCGCAACTAGCCCCACCCTCCAAGCTTAGCTACTGGCACATGTCGCACCAGGGAGGTCGGTCCGGTTTTTACACAATTTTTGCTACTAGCTCCGCCCCCAGAGTTTGTGGTTAAGTTGGTGTAAAGAAGTCTCAACGCTCCTCGTTTTCACCACTATTTTAAATTGTCCAATTTGAGGTTGCTTGTTGGTGATTCAAGCCTTAAAGCAATTTCATTCACGAGACAGGGTTCACTTTGCAATTTCTAAGGATAACAAAGTCTTTCTTCAAAATCAAGCGGTTTCACAAGTCCGTTCACTCGGCGAAACAATTCAGTTTTGACTAACTTGTGTTCAAACGACTCTTAAGCAACCAAATTTTTGGACCCAAATACCCTTAGTTTTGAAATCCCTCGGCCCATTGGTACTTGGACAAACCCAAAACGCCTCAACAACGAGAGTTTTTGAAATCCAAGTTAAGATTTGAGAAAAGAAGTCAAAAACCAAGTTTTTGCAATGAATCAGTATCAAGAAGAGCTTAGCTATGCTTAAAATCAAGTTCCTAACCCTCAGAAACAGTTTAAAAACGATCGTGACTCATTTCAGAGAAAACAAGGAAGAATTCGGACCGAATTCAGATGAATTCGGACCGAATTGGACGTTCTGTTAAAAAATTTCTCAACACGCACAGGAATTCGGTCCGAATTCAGATGAATTCGGTCCGAATTAAGGTTTCTATTTTGCGAAAATTTTTCAGAAAACAAGCAATTTGACGAATTTTTCAAGAGAATAAGGGCTTGTTTCGTTTTTCCTCCCCCCCCCAAACTTAAATAAGGCATTGTCCCCAATGCAATACAGAGAAAAATAAAATAGGAGGGAAAAAGGAAACCAACCGGATCAGAAGAAAGAGAAATCATGCCCGCCTGAGGTCCGCGCGGGCTCATCGTCCGAGTAGTGAGGAGCGTTGGTGAAGATGTCGTAGGGGTCGATGTCTTGCTCTGGATAGTACGGCTGCGGGGCATTGTCTTGCCAATAGCCGTGCTCGTAGCGGAAATTCCATTCGGCTTGGTTTTGCTCGATGACATCAACACGCTCGTTGAGACGAGCGATTCCCTCTGCATTTTCTGCTGCTAGGCGTCTTGCCTCACGTGCATCCTCTCTAGTGGAGATAGAGAGGTTCATGAATTGAGAGAACCAAGCCGGTTGGTCCTGAGGCATGCCATGTGCTTGGGGCATTTGCGGCTCGGCTTGTGGTTCTTCTTCCATGTGCACGGGTCCGTGGGCTTCGGCTTGAGCCGCCGGTTCTTGGTGAGGTGGGAGGAGCCAAGTGTGAGGCCGGTAATCAACCGGTGCGTTGTAGGGTAAGTCAAGGTCGGGACGACCTTCCATCTGCAACTTGTACAGAATATGTCCACCTTCCCTCACAATTCTTATGAAGTGGACATCAGAGAAGTATTTCAGGTTCATGAGGCGGGGGCCGGAGCACGTCTCAGTGGTATTAATCTCAATCCCCTTGTCTCTAGCAATCAAAGTAACATACGCCCCCATTGTAATGCTCCCCCCGGTCCTTCCCTTGTCCCGTACATTACCCCAATGCATAGCCATTATCATGGAGAGATAAGGCTTGACGGGTTGCAATCTCAACATATGGTCGATCAACCGACCCTCATCATCATTCAATTGATTAGAAGACTCACCGCGTGCGAAGATGGTTTGAGCTAGAACCCTTTGCATAATGCGAATGGTGGGGTGTTGAATGAATCGTGCCTTGTAACGCAGCGGTAGTTGCTGCCCAGTAATTGCCTTCCACAAGTCAAGTTTACCTTGCGGCCATTCCGCTCGGTAGAGAGGCGCTTCGTCTACGGAGTCGGCATGAAATCCCATTATCAAGTCTAACTCATCCGAATCAATGCGGTGAGTTTCGTCGGAAAGTCGGAACTTGATGTAATTGATTTTCTCTTCATTGTTGTACTTGATCCTCAACGAGGATAAGAATTCAAGGGTCGGTAAGCGGTAAGTTTGGAAATTGTGATTCCAAAACTTGAGGCTGAAGCCGAGGGCTTCGGTGAGATGCACAAAATCATCTACGACACCCAATGTGTCCAGGGTGTTGAGGCATACAAGCCGGGTGTTTTCAATGGCCCGGTCTAGAAGAGCTTGGAGGGAGTGGAGCATGCGGCGGGTGGGGATGGAGAATCCAAGTTGCCGCTCGAGAGGACGTGCCTCTGGATCATAGTGGCTGTTCTCGTCCTCCGGGTCGGAGTCGTAATCGACTTGGAGAGAGGGGCGCGGTTTCGGTTGCTTGGATGGGGTGCGGCGGGAGGACTCGCCTTGGGCTTGTTTCCTCTTGCCTTTGTCCTTCCCGGAGCCGGATGAACCGCGGGTGACTCTGCCGGACATTGTTTAGAGGAGGAGAAGCGAAGCGGGTCTAATGGGTCGGCTTTGTTTGGGTTGAAAGAGAGAGAGATAGGGAGAGTGGAGGGTACCACGAGAGAGAGAGTGGAGAGGAGAGTAGATTGGTGGGTCGATCTCGTGGAGAGGTGGGCTGAGGTGGCGGCGCGGCTAGGAGGTGGGTGCGGCGGCCAAGAGAGGGAGGTTTTAGGAGAGGGGTTTTGAATTGAGTTGATTTTGGGTTCGGGTAGGGAGAGAAAGGAGAAGAGAGGGAGAAAAGAGGGGGGGGTACCGGGTCGGGTCTGGGTCGGATCCGAAATTTTTTTTTTTTTTTTTTTCAATTGGGCCTGGGCTTGCCTTTGCTTGTTGTTGGGCCTTTGTTGGGGCCCCCCCCAAACTTGAATTTTCCATTGTCCTCAATGGTATTCTAGGGCTGTCCTCAATGGAATTGTCGAGATTTGAGATTCAAGACTTCGATTCGGACTGGATTCAATCGAATTCGGACCGAATTCACCCCCTTCTCTGAAAATCGGAAAATAAGATTGGCATTAGTTTCGGATGTCTTGGCAGGAAACCCAAGCTAAATAAGTGTACTATATTAAGCGTTAGAGCAAAAAGATAAATAAGAGATAAACATTAGCGTTAGAAAAATCTAATAAATAATTTAAAATGCGAAGAAATTTGAAATAATGAAATTAAAATAAAGAGAGAGAAAGTGAGAGAAAATCTTGGGTTGCCTCCCAAGTAGCGCTTCTTTAAGGTCATTAGCTTGACCCTCAGTCGACTCATGATTCGGGTGGATCGAGAAGCGAAACGACTCTTGCTTCTCCTATTTCGTGATTGGCGATGTAGTGCTTCAGGCGCTGTCCGTTGACCTTGAAAGGTTCGCAATTCTTGTCGCATATGTCCACCGCTCCAAAAGGATAAACTTTCACGACTCGGAATGGTCCGGACCATCTTGATTTGAGCTTTCCCGGGAAGAGCTTGAGTCTCGAATTGAAAAGCAACACTAGATCGCCTTCTTTGAACTCCCGCCTTGAGATATTCCTATCATGCAACAACTTCGTTTTTTCTTTATACAACTTCGCATTTTCATAGGAATGGAAACGTACCTCATCTAGCTCATGTAAGTCCAGGATTCTCTTTTGACCTGCTGCGTGCAAGTCCATATTGAGGGTGCGGATCGCCCAAAGCGCTTTGTGCTCGATCTCAACCGGTAAGTGGCACGGCTTGCCATACACCAATTTGAAAGGGCTCATGCCAATCGGGGTTTTGAAAGCGGTTCTGTATGCCCAAAGTGCATCGTCGAGCTTCATGGCCCAGTCCTTTCGTGTTCGCGTCACCGTCTTTTCGAGAATGCTCTTGATCTCACGGTTTGAAATTTCGACTTGACCACTCGTTTGCGGGTGGTAGGGAGTTGCCACCTTGTGCGTGACCCCGTGTCTCTTTAAGAGGTTGTCGAATTGACGGTTGATGAAGTGCTTGCCTCCATCGCTTATCACGGCCCTGGGGACACCAAAACGAGGAAAAATTATCCTTGAAAAGAGTTTGATTACCGCTTTTGAGTCGGCTGCCTTGCATGCGATCGCCTCGACCCATTTGGATACGTAGTCGACTGCCACCAAGATGTACTCATTTCCGTAGGAGGAAGGGAAGGGTCCCATAAAGTCGACGCCCCAAACATCGAAGACTTCCACCTCTTGAATCGGGTTGAGAGGCATCTCGCTCCGCTTGGATATGTTTCCCGTCCTTTGACACTGATCACAAGACAAAACAAAAGAACGAGCATCTTTAAACAAAGTTGGCCAGTAGAGACCAGATTGCAATACCTTAGCGGCTGTCTTGGAGAAAGAGGCATGTCCGCCATAAGCTGAGGAATGGCAGTGGGCGAGAACGGGTCGGACTTCCTCATAAGGAATGCATCTGCGATAGACGTCATCGATGCCCAACTTGAACAGGTAGGGCTCCTCCCAAAAATAGTACTTGGCATCCGATTTGAGCTTCTTTCTCTGTTGGTAAGTCATTTCGGGAGGCAGCGCACCGCTAGCCAAGTAATTTGCCAAGTCTGCGTACCAAGGTGCCCTGAATTCGGACCGAATTGGCTGGAATTCGGTCCGAATTCCAGGCTGAGAAATCCTGTCGGCGGCTCCAGAAGAACGAATTCGGTCCGAATTGGGTGGAATTCGGTCCGAATTCTGGCATGAGAAAATTTCTGAAAATCCAGAGGCTTCAATTCGGTCCGAATTAGGGGGAATTCGGTCCGAATTACAATGAATCATCATCAGATGTTCGTCTGGGAACGATTCGTTGATCGGTAGCTCTTTCCCTTCGCTATTTTCAACATGTAATCGCGACAAATGGTCGGCCACCGAGTTTTCTGAGCCCTTTTTGTCCCTTATCTCGAGGTCAAATTCTTGAAGGAGTAGAATCCACCTTATTAGCCTCGGTTTCGCATCCTTTTTGCCCAAAAGATAACGGATTGCAGCATGGTCTGTGAACACTATCACTTTTGATCCCACAAGGTAGGATCTGAATTTGTCGAGGGCAAAGACGATGGCAAGCAACTCCTTCTCCGTGGTGGTATAGTTCAGTTGAGCTGGGTCAAGCACCTTGCTCGCGTAGTAAATCGCCACGGGTTTCTTGTCTCGCCTCTGACCAAGAACGGCTCCCACCGCATAATCACTGGCGTCACACATGAGCTCAAAAGGCTTGGACCAGTCCGGAGGTTGCAATATTGGTGCGGTGATAAGAGCTTTCTTTAGTTCCTGAAAAGCATGGAGACAATCATCATTGACAACAAAATCGATATCTTTTATCAATAGATTAGTGAGAGGTTTAGCAATTTTTTAAAAATCTTTGATAAAGCGACGGTAGAAGCCGGCATGTCCCAAAAAACTTCGCACGTCCTTTACGTTGGATGGCATTCCGAGCTTCTCGATCACTTGAACTTTCGCTTTGTCGACCTCGATTCCGTTTGCCGTGACCACGTGTCCCAACACGACTCCCGTCTGTACCATGAAATGGCATTTTTCCCAATTCAAGACAAGATTGACTTCTTCACAACGCTGCAAAACTTTAGAGAGGTTAGTCAAACAAACGTCAAACGAAGTACCATAGACGAAAAAATCGTCCATGAATACCTCCATAACATTCTCAATCAAATCAGAAAATATGGCCATCATGGCACGTTGGAAAGTTGCTGGTGCATTGCACAGCCCAAAAGGCATTCTCCTATAAGCAAATGTACCGTATGGACAAGTGAATGTGGTCTTTTCTTGGTCATCAGGGTGGATGGGTATTTGAAAGAAACCAGAATAACCATCTAGGTAACAAAAATAAGAGTGAGAAGCAAGTCTTTCGAGAAGTTGGTCGATGAATGGCAAGGGAAAATGATCCTTGCGAGTGGCAGCATTGAGTTTACGGTAGTCGATGCACATGCGCCATCCCGTCACCACTCGGGTTTGAATCAGCTCGTTTTTCTCATTTTTCACCACGGTCGTCCCACCCTTCTTTGGGACGACATGGACTGGGCTGACCCACTTGCTGTCCGAGATCGGGTAGATAACTCCAGCGTCGAGGAGCTTGAGAATCTCCTTTTTAACAACCTTTTTCAGGTTGGGGTTAAGCCTCCTTTGAGCCTCGATGGTTGGTTTGTGGTCGTCTTCCATCAAGATGCGATGTGTGCAGAAGGATGGATGGATGCCTTTCAAGTCCCCAATTGAATACCCGATCGCCTTTCGATGTGCTTTTAGTTCCTCCAAAAGCTTCCCTGTTTGCTCATCGTCCAAAGCGGCGTTAATAATAACAGGGTAGGTTTGATTCGGTCCAAGAAACTCATACCTTAAAGTGTCGGGTAGGGGCTTTAATTCGACTTGAGGTGGCTGACCAGGGGCTGGAATTCGGTCCGAATCAGGAGGAATTCGGTCCGAATTCTCACACGAGAAAATTGCAGGAATTCCAGAGCCATCAATTCGGTCCGAATTGGGTGGAATTCGGTCCGAATTGATGGTGTTTTGTGGTTCTGGCTCTTCTGTCGCCTCTCCTGTCGATTCCTCTACCGCTATTACTTCTTGTATTTCGCTGAGGAACTCGTGGTAAGTCGTGAGAGCATCAAGGTACCGGTCTTCGAGTCGTTTTTCGACCGGAATCTCCTCCACGTCGATTTGGTAGCAAGACTCGAGCTGGTTTGAGCATTTCATAGCTTGGTCGATGGAGTATTCCCATTGCTCACCACCGACTCTCACTAGAATGGTCCCATCTCTTATGTCCATCAAGATACCTGCAGTTCTAAGGAAGGGGCGTCCCAAAATGATGGGAACATCCTCGTCTTCCTCCATGTCCATTATCACAAAATCACCAGGTACAAAGAATTTACCGAGCTTGACTGGGATGTCCTCGATCTCACCAATGGGCAGTCGGATTGACGAATCTGCAAGTTTGAGAGTGGTGTTTGAAGGTTTCAATCTCCCGATACCGATTCGGTCGAACACGGATTTGGGCATCAAGCTCACGCTTGCTCCATTGTCACACAGGGCCCTTTTTATCTGAGCTCCGCCAATAGTGCACGGTATGGTGAATCTACCCGGATCGTCCATCTTGACGGGCATCTTCTTTTGAATCACCATATTGCAATGCTCTGTAATCCCTGCACTTTTGAACTCTTCTAAAAGAAATTTGTGAGTAATCAGATCTTTTAAGAATTTGGCATAAGAGGGAATCTGAGTAATTGCATCAGTGAAAGGAATGGTGATTCTCAAACCCCTAATTACCTCTAAGAACCTTTTGAACTGCTCGTTTACCTTTGCTTTGGCCAATCTTTGAGGAAATGGGGCCCTTATGCGTTGATCGGGAGCCTTCAGCAGTGAATTTGGGGCAGATGTACGTTTGGCCCCTTCGAATTCGGTCCGAATTGGCTCCGATTCGGTCCGAATTAGAGGTTCTGGAATTTGCTGCGCTCCAATTCGGTCCGAATTAGATGGGATTCGGTCCGAATTCGCTTCAGGTCCAGCTGCAGATGCGACCTTCGGCTGGACTTCTTTGGGCATAGGTGGGTCCTTGTATTGGGTGCCACTCCTGAGCGTGTGCACTGCGTTGATCTCCGCGCGAGGGTTTGGCTCGGGTTGACTTGGGAGCTTCCCTTGTTCGCGAGTGTTTTGAGATGCAAAGAATCCCTCGATCATCTTTTCCACTCGCGAGGCGGCTCCGGCCTCTTTTTGGAGTTTGGCCATTCCATCAAGGAGCTTCTCATTTAAGGCATTTTGAGTCTCAACAAAGTGTTCGAGCTCAGGTGTAACGTAGGGTTTTCTTTGAAAATTCTGCCCTCGATCGTTGTTGGGCAGGGGACCTCGATTTTGATTCGGTTGGGGTGGGTTTCCAGGACGATTGTTGTATATCCTCCTCGGGACAAACCCGCGGTTTTGGAAGTTGCCTTGGTTACCACCTGTCTCATTGTTCCCATTAACTCCTTGGTACCAGTTACGGACGTCCTCAAAGGAATTGACTTCCTCTGGTGCGGGATCTCCGTACTGGAGAGGGCAATCTGGAGATTTGTGCCCTTCCTCCCCACACACTCCGCACTCTTTCGAGAGCAAGTGAGTGCCACTAATCGATTGCATCTTAGCAAGTTCGGCCTCGAGATAAGCGATCCTGTCGCGAGTGTCTTGTACTTCCTTAACCTCGTGTCGAATTGGGTTGCCTCTCGACGGGTTAGGTGCCGGCCAATTGTAGTGCAGCGCACATCTCTCAATAGCTGCACGTGCTTGCTCCGCATCGAGTTGTGTGAAGCTTCCACCTGAAAGAGCATCAACATTCACTTTAATACCATCATAAAGACCGTTATAGAATGAATGGATGGTCAACCAATCCTGAATTCCATGGTTAGGACAAGAGTTCTCTAGGTCTCTAAACCTTTCCCAAGCTTCCCTATACGATTCATCGCCCCTTTGTTTGAAATTTGTGATTTCCCTCCTAATTTCAAAAGCTCTTTTTGCTGGAAAATACCGTTCAAGGAAAATACTAGCCATGGCTTCCCAACTATCTATTGACCCTCTTTTCAGTGTGTTGTACCATTTTTTTGCCTTATCCCTAAGAGAAAAATGAAACAAGAGAAGTCTAATAGAATCCGGGGAAACCCCGTTAAATTTCAACAATTTGGTGCAATCAAGAAAAGCTTGTAAGTGTGCATGCGGGTCCTCTTGGTCAGCCCCATAGAATTGGTTTTGTTGCACGAGCGCGACATGCGCAGGGTTGATCTGCATGTTGTTTGCGGCGATTCCTCTAATCACAATCGGTCCATCCACGTCTTGGACTCGAGGGGCAGAGTGCTCGCGAAGAGTTTTGTGTGGCCCCTGAGCTTCGTCGGGATTAACCGGTGCTCCATGGATGCTACCGCCATCATTGAAATTTCCATTGCGCTCTTCCTCGAAGACGAGTCGCTCTTGCTCGAGGGCGAGTCGTTCTTGGAGAATTCTTTGCTGTGTGGCCTCTAACTCAAGGCGTAGAGCCTCAAGTTGCCTAGCTTCATCAGTTCGATCGGCCATTGGAACGCTTGTTCCCTCGCCCGTCTGCAGATTCTGCAGGAATTCGGTCCGAATAGGTTGGAATTCGGACCGAATTAGATCCTCTGGAATTTGCTGAGTCTCGATTCGGACCGGATTGGGCGGAGTTCGGTCCGGATTCGGCGCTGGTTGTTGTTGCTTCTTCCCCTTGCGAGCAGCGGCTTGCGTTGTGCTCGAGCTAGAAGCTTCGTGAGGGTTGTCTCTCTTACCCCTTAAGTTGTATTCGTGTGGAATTTGGGGTTGGGTGTTTCTTGATCCTCTAGCCAGCGTTACCCTACACACAAGAGATTCAACAACAAAAGTACCGAATGAGTAAAAAGAATAAAAGAATGAGTCTAGTCTCTAATTACTTTAATAAGAAATAATATCATAACGCCATCCCCGGCAACGGCGCCATTTTGATCGAGGGTGTGAACCAAGGTCAAACAAATAATCCTTGTACTCGACTAGTCGTTCGTAGTAGAGTAAAGGTGTCGAACCCACAGAGATGGATATGAATATTACTCTTATTATTTCGTTAAATCTAGACAGTTAAAATTGAGAGGAGAATCGTAACTCAAACTGAACAAATTAAGGGAAAATAAAATTATGCAATTGCAAGTAACAAGATTATGCAAATCAATTAAAATAAATATTTTTTTTTTGGGTTTTCAAACGGATAGAGATATGATAATAAAAACGCCTTAGGGTTCGATTTCACTTAGAACTGGCCACAGAGTTGCAAGACCTAGCACTTTCGTATTCGGCCTTGCTAATCCACTGTGTAAATGCTATGGTTTACCGTTTCGTTGATTTATTCAAGCCAAGGATCCATCTAGCCAAACCTAACTCCCTAACCCTCCGCTTTCGCCTATTGGGTACGGTATTTGGAATGGGATCTAGTGTTGAATAACCCTCATCGAGTGTATTGCACCCCCAACTTTCGTTGTTCGGTGGACTTACTCGAGTTTACCAATGGTTTTCTACGAGGTATCTAGTGAGATTTTCGCCTAACTAGAAACGTTTACTTTTGGTTAATAATTGGTCGACTTTCGCCATTGACCTACCTCGAAATACTTGCACAGGACTCGATTAATATAATGTAAAGAAGTTCCCAACAAATGCGCGCGTACAAAAGTCGAGCAATACAAGTAGTAAACAGTCCAAACACAAGCAATTTCAATTAAAATCCCAAGGGTAATTGACTTCATCCATCAACAAAACAAATAAACCAAGCAAAACCTAGATCTAAGCTACATCGTTCCCTAAAGCAACAAGTTTTTAGCCTAACATACTAAGAGAAATCATGCATATAACAGTATATAGAACTAAACGATCCATAAAACCAGAAAAATAGAGAAATAGTACTAGAAATACACAAATAAACCAGTCTATGAGATAAAACCACTGCCAAATGCACACTAGAAGGTAGGGAATCCGTCGGAGCAGCAACCACAGCGAAATCTCGAGCCTAACCCCTGTCACAGTCGCCCAAAAGCCAAGAGAAAGAGTCAAAAATCGATCTGGATCTGCTGGGGAGAGAAGGAGAGAGAGAATGGAATGAATAATGCCCCTCCCTATACAAGGAAGGCGCCTATATCCTCCTCAGCAGCTGTCACATCAATTCCCCTTCAATTTGGGCGGAAATCGAGGCTTCCAAATGGAGAAAACGCCTCCAGAACGCTGCCAGAACACTTTCCGCATATGGCAATTCGGTCCGAATTAGGAGGAATTCGGACCGAATTGATGTCGCTGGATTTCAGAAGATCTGTCTGCACAGGAATTCGGTCCGAATTCAGGGGAATTCGGTCCGAATTGAAGAGTCTGGTTCGCGAAATGGCTTGATTCGAGCGGGGTCGCCTCATCGGGTTGAGTCGGGGCTTGGTCTAGGCTAGGCATGAGTCATCTAGCACCTGAATTGCTGCTTTCCTTGCTGATTTTCTTGGATTCCTACAAATAAGATCAAAGTGCAAAAAGGCAGTGCCACAACTGGCAAAGAAAAGCAAAAACAGCAATAAATCAAAGTTTTAGTAACAATTTCGATGTAAAGTCTGGTCAAAATAGCAATATAAATATGAGATATCAACTACATATCTTCGGTAAGAAACAAAATGTATAATTAGAAATGCTGGAATTCAAGCGATATGGAAGGAATTTCTCGTCAAATTCAACCATATCTCAAATTCAGCAAATGATCGATCTGATTATTTTAATGTGCTCTTCATATTGAAATTTCCTTGCCGGCCAAATTTTATATTTTTTACTATTTATTTAATTTTATAAAATCCTCAATCCAATTAGTTTTGTATACCCTTCAATAATAGCAGTGTTTAAAATTTTTAAAAAATATATATAATTTTGGTCAGCATGAAGATTTCAATGTGAAGAACATATTGAGCTGTTTGGATTGATCAAATGAGTTTTTTTTTTAAATTTGAAATTTAATCGAATTTGTTGCAGTGATCTGTTAAATCACTTTGACCGTAGTCAAACTCTATATAATCAAGTCATATTGCCTGTCATGCACACATATTGTAGTATTGTACTATGCAGATGCATCAGATATTTAAGTTGAACAGAAGTGCGATCGATCCACTATATACGGAGCATTGATAAAAGGTATACTGTGAATAAACTTGTCAGTGGCTTCTGTACAGTATACATTCATCATAAAAAGTAATATACAGTATTCTTCTCCGGGCCAATTAATTGCCAAAAGTAGTGCAAGTGAAGTTCAACTTGCACTTCAGGCTCATTCGAACGTTAGTACATACATAAATAAAAGATAGTGTTACATAGTTAACATTAATTACCAACATACAAAACCTTACACTAATGTTTTTGTATGTGGTCCATACTTAAAAATCATGTAACACGCGGACGCGGGCGAATTCTTCGTTGGGGATGGAAAGAAGTGTTCCATAGAAATAAAAAAGAACGGGGATGATAAATACAATCAATAGATAAAACAATAAAGCAAACAAATATTAAAAATAAATATAATGTATTTTTTTACTCTGTCAAAAATATAAAACGTGTTGGCAGTCTATCTCCCAGCATCCATCTCCCTACGCACCCTCCTCCCCTTCTACACACCCTCTTCCCCTCCCTTTCTTTCCCCTTAAACGTGCTTCCCCTTCTTCTCTATACATCGCCTCACATGGCCAACTCACCCTATCTCACCTCCTAATCCGCGATTCACCTCTTTTTCCCCGCATCACCCTCCTCTCACGTCTCATTTCCCTCCCGCACCTCTTCCCCCTCTTCTTAGTGCTACCGACAAATGAGAAAGTATATACTCTCATAGTAAAATATAAATACTCCCTTATAGGTATTAGTTATTCATTTAAATGAACAACATATTTAAATTTATTAGATACATTATTGTATTTATTAGTTACTCCCTTGTAAAGTTGAAATACTTCCTTAGTACAAAATAAAAATACTCCATTATGATATATAACAACGTAATCTTTACAAATACTCTTTTAGCACACAAATAAATATTTTCTTATAACATACAACAATTTATTAGGTACTCTCATATCTTATACGTATTATCTACTCGCTTATATATATTATTTTACCCCCTTATAGATATTAGTTATTCCTATCATGATTTATTTGATTTACAAGTTTCTCTTTTCCATTATACTATGTCAATTAAATGCTCATAATTTATTTTTGTAATTTGTTGCAGAAAGTACTTAAAAGATCGACAATCAAAAAATTTTGACAACCATTAATTTGATCGGTCATAAGAGAATGCATGCATGAGAGTGAGGAGAGAAGAGGGGAGCATGAGTGAGGATTAGAAGTGAGGGGTTGCATGTGTGAGGCCGAGGAAAGAGGGGGGAGAGATCGTGGATTAGAGGAGGCATAAGAGAGGGGAGGCGCGTGTGAGGATGAAGGGAGAGGGGAGAGAGATAACAGATCAGAGGAGATAAGAGGGAGGCCTGTGTCAGATGAGGAGAGAAGGGAGAGGGGAGAGGGGATGCGGATAGAGGGGAAACGAGGGGGAAGAGTAGGCGGACAGAGAAACGCGCATGTTTGATTGCAGGGGCGGAGCCAGAATTATAACATGAGGGGGGCAAGTTTCACCGACATAAGATGAAAGAAAATTTATAACAAAAATAAAGTAATTAATTAATTAAATTATAATATATAATAATAATACTTATTAATTAATCATATAAAAATATCTGTTATTTATAACCGTGATTCAATGAATAAAGTCAACTCATTATTACACTTGTATATTTCTCATAGACTCGCCTCTACACAAGAGGACATTACCAATGGTATTTATTTTATTATTTTCATTTATGATTGACTCAAATAATGCCACTCAAAGAGTCTTAGCAATATCTTATTGGACCCATAATTGGATTCGTTTACCTTTCTTTTTATTATTATCTTTTAGAAAGAACAACCCCAAAATTATATTTTATTGGCATCTCACTTAAGCTAGCTTTTACCCACTGTATAAAATCTCAACGGCCACCAACGTCCAACGATATTTTCACGTTCTTACTTTCTATTCTCGGGTCTCGGCCCTTCATCTGTTTGAATGAAAATATAGCCCATCCCAAGTTACAAAAAAAACACGTTATTCGAAGGGGAAAAAATTACTATCAAGCTACTCTTCTATGCGATTTGGGCTCAATCTCTTTTTTTAGGGGGGGCATATTGCTTAAAATTAAGAAAAAATAACTAAAAAATCGGAACTTTGTTACTAAGAAGTCAAATATCGAGGGGGACAAAGCACTCTTCCGCACCTCTATTGGCTCCGCCCCTGTTTGATTGCTTGATTATGTGAAAATCTGATTAGAATAATCTCGAGAAAGTGAAAAAATAGGCGGAACTAATTTATTGAACGGTATTTGCGTTTTATTTTCCCCCCTCAATTACTAGGAAAAATTGAACGACAATGGTGATCAGGCACTAGGTACATGAACTTAACTTTTTGGTCCATGATGACCACACTACGCGAAGGTGGACGCACTTTTTCTCTATTGCATGACGGAAATATTATTACGGTTTTTTAATAAAAACCGTTACAGATTTATGGCGCCAATTTTCCCGCCTTATGCCTCACTAATCTGTAACGGTTATTTCAAAAACCGTTACAGAAGTCCCGTTACAGAAGATCCTTTTTCCCGTAGTGTCATTGGCACAGGGTACATGAACTTAACTTTTTTATCCATGACGATATCATTTATGCCCTCTTTTGTTATTTTGAATTGGATGCAAGTGACCTTACTTTACATATATAGCCATGAAATGAGAACTTACATATATTTTTTGAAAATAATGAAAACTTTATAAAATTTTCTCTCCTGCCTCCTAAGATATTTAAGATATTTTTCCTCCCATGTGGAGTATTGGTGGAGACGTTTTTAGCCAGAATGCCTTTTGAACATACGGTTAGCTGAAAGGATTTAAGAAGAGCGACAAAGAGGAAGCGCGCAATTACTACCAAGCACTTTACCTAACATTAATTTTTGTTTTGTTTCATTCTTTTTTTTTTCCAATCTGAAGAAAAATTTCAATAAATAACTAAAAGGACATAATTTCTTACTTAAGCAAATAATTCGTTAGTGGGCATAACTTTTTTTTCAAAATATATAGCTATATATTTTTCCTACTTAATTTACGTCTAAAGAAGAACTAACTTATGATCTAATGTTAAAAAATTTTTGTTCTTACGTAGAAAACATGGGTTTCAAATCTGACTCAAAGATTTTTTAATATTCAAATTAAGGTGATAAACTTGACTCCTTCGTCTTCTATCGCAAAATGTATATTAACTTTAATAAAAAATATTTTAGTAAAAATATCAGTCAATCTTACGAATTAAGAAGAAAGCCAAATTCAAATGGCATAATTGCTCAACATAATTAATCCGTCCCTGCAGAAAAAATGAAGGAGGTTCTGACTATTGATGTTGGACTCTACATTTGTTTTACAAATTAGCACTAATGGCTATTGTTTTTTTTTTAATGAAAGTCACAAATATAAAATTCGCTTAAAAGTTATTAACTAATATAAATTTGGATTAATAATTTCTGTAGATAATTAAAATTGAGAGACTAAATATATTTATTTTAAAGCAGAACATGAGAGTTTACTGCGGTAGGGCAACGCGCAGAAAAAAAAAGAATATATAAAATATTAAGTATATTGCAGGCAGTTTGTTTCCCATTGTTCTCAACAACCATGTTTCCAATTTTATGTGACAATATAGATTAGTTTTGCTACGGTGAGTTGCAACTCATTAAAGGGTTTGTGAGTCAGGCTCAAAACACTTATATCTTGTTCAAAATGACTGATTAAAATCGTTCAATACGATCTCCCTATTCAAATCTCCATGTAGACCAAATTTTAAATTTTTTTCAAAATTTTCAAGTATTTTTTTTAAATTTTAGAAAATCGTTAATCTAATAAGTTCTGAACCGTTTAAAAATAGCAGTTTTTAAAAATCCGAAAAAAATACTTAAAAATTTCGAAAAAATGTAAAATTTGATCTACATGGAGATTTCAATAGAGAAGTCGTATTAGACGATTTTGATCGGTAAGTTTGAATCAGATCTATGAGTTGATCCCGACTCACGTCTCAAGTACTCTCTTGTGACTCACCTAGCAAAACTCGTATATTCCCGAAATTATTTTATATAGGAATTTTAACATCGAAAATTTTAATAGAAAGAATTAATATACTTTTTTTTTAATAAGAAGAAAGTTCTAACGCGTTTATAAACCGCGCGTCTCTCTCTCCTTCGAACGCGTTTATAAAACGAGTAAGAAGGCTTCTTACCCGTTTATAAAACGCGCTAGAAGCCTGAAATTAAACAGCCAACATAATTTTAAAATGCATTTGATACGCGGTTAAAAAGAAAAGAAATTCACGCATTTATTGCCATACCTTTATTAAACTCTGGAAATGATAATCGTATCTTTTCATTTATGGTCTCTGCTAGATCTTTTGGCCGACGATTTTCATAATTAGATAATCCAAATACTATTTATTTTGATACGAAAATTAGTGAGATCAAATCTGTAGGCACCACTAAATATGATTAATGAAAGATACGAAATTACATAAATATCTTTCAATTATTTTAGTTATACGAAATTTTTTTTTGATGAAATATTACAGTTAAGTTCTAAAAGATACATTACATATATAAAATTTTTTTTTGATGAAATATTACATAATGATCATATTTAGTGGTGCCTACATATTTGATCTCACTAATTTTCGTATCCAAATAGTATTTGGATTATCTAATTATGAAAATCGTATCTTTCATTAATTTCGTATCTTTCATTAATCATATTTAGATATGCCTACAGATTTGATCATTATCCAAAATTTTTTTTTTGATGAAATATTACTTTTTTGATATATGTAATGTATCTTTTAGAACTTAACTGTAATATTTCATCAAAAAAAAATTTCGTATAACTAAAATAATTGAAAGATATTTATGTAATTTCGTATCTTTCATTAATCATATTTAGTGGTGCCAACACATTTGATCTCACTAATTTTCGTATCCAAATAGTATTTGGATTATCTAATTATGAAAATAGTATCTTTCATTAATTTCGTATCTTTCATTAATCATATTTAGTGGGGCCTACAGATTTGATCTCACTAATTTTCGTATCCAAATAAATAGTATTTGGATTATATAATTATGAAAATCGTCGGCCAAGATCTAGCAGAGACCATAAATGAAAAGATACGATTATCATTTCCAGAGTTCAATAAAGGTATGGCAATAAATGCGTGAATTTCTTTTCTTTTTAACCGCGTATCAAATGCTTTTTATAATTATGTTGGCTGTTTAATTCCAGGCTTCTAGCGCGTTTTATAAACGGGTAAGAAGCCTTCTTACCTGTTTTATAAACGCGTTCGAAGGAGAGAGAGACGCGCGGTTTATAAACGCGTTAGAACTTTCTTCTTATAAAAAAAGAGTATATTAATTCTTTCTATTAAAATTTTCGATGTTAAAATTCCTATATAAAATAATTTCGGCTTATATTCAGTACGTAAAAACAGAGAAGAGAAATCGGTAAGGATAGGACGGCCGTATACAAGTCGGTCAAAAGCAGAGCATAAACACTAGTTCAAAGTACAGTCTATCATTCACGTTGGTTCCCTTATTCAGCCAATCAAGTTATTGGAATTAAAAAAATGTATTGCAATAAACTAAATATACACAATTTAAGAATATAAATGTGCCTGAACGTGCTGTTACTTTGCTTTTGCCGTACAGTATCAATCCAGGGTAAAAAGGTCTCATGCTACTGCATTTTTGTAAGCAAGATATTTATGTACCCAAAATATCTATCTATAGTTATTTTTCTATTATAGAACTCGAGAGAAACTTGTATATAATAGCTTTTTCAAAATGATCTAAATTACATGTAGCATATGCTGCCGACCGACCCATGCATCATTCCTATAAAAAAAAAATGGAGGTCTATATAATCCTTGTTTAGAAAGCCCTTGAAAGTTGTAGATAAAAAAATTGTAAAGAAAAACCTCTGCTTTTTGATTGGATGTCACTAGGCGCTGGTATCTAATCCTCTCCTTCCCAGCGTAGTGCAGAGTTCACTGGGTCACTTGCTGATAAAGGACAAAAGAGTAAATAAATAAATTCAAACTTTCGTGAGTAAATCAAAACATAAGAAATCGTAATGCCTGGGGTCACTGTTCTCCAATAGGAGCTCAGGTCTTTGGGTTTGTTGAATATATATGATAACTATCTAATCCTTTCCATTAATCAGCAAGTAGAATAAATAAAGCATGTTCAACTGGGTTAATTAACAACTCCTATAGTTCTTTTTTTTTTTGTAGTTGATCGTATGATTCATGAAATTTGCACTTTGGTCACTTAAATACAAAATTCATATTTAATAGAGAACGCCAGATGAAAACAATTGAAGATTAATTAACAACTTCTTTACCAAGTTGTAAATGTAATTGAAGATGAAAACAATCGATAGATTGTAAATGTAATATGAAACCACTCAAGAATTTTTCGTTCAAATTATAATGGCATGGGAGTAAAGTCTCCCAATTTATTTTTAAATTAAATGTTCGTGAATGGTCTTCTCGCCAAGTTTCAAATATGCGACATTTTAACTCAAGTTGTGTTGTTTTTTGTTAATAGACCAAGGACCGGTTCTTATTCAATTTTTTTTAATGAAAAAATTAGGGTCATGCCCTCAATTTTTCATTAATGTTTTGAATGCTAACTAGCTAAGTAGCTAATAAGCTGTGTGTTATCATTGTATACAACAACTAAGCTTAAAAATTTAGACAAACATTGACAGTAAGTTAAATCTAAAAATTAGCACTGACTATTTGACATATTTTTTTTGCAATCTGAATGATATTTGTCGTAAAATCGAGTCCATATATAAACATAACTTGGCAAAATCAGTTGAATTAACACAAGGAGAAATAAACGACCACGATCTGAATTGTTTTGATATTTCCTAATACTTGAAGGGTACTTAAGTTAATTTGTCTCATGCATAATTAATGAGGCCAGCCTCTATAAAATGGCAACTCTTGTTAGTGGAGCGTATGAACTTTTCCCGCTCTTTTTTGCTTTACCGGAAAACTCTTCCAGAGCAATTAAGCTGGTATATCTCTCTCTATCTCTTAAGTCTAAATTCTCTGGTAGCTTTTCATCACTTCATTGCCCAGTCATACTTAAGAATATGCCTGTATAATCTCCTACTTTATTATGATTCTTAACAAAAGATCAAGTTTTTATCGTTTAAGAAATATTTGATAATACCATGTTAATGCTTTCGTTTTTGGTGTTCATTTTGCATACCATTTTCAACAAGTAACTAGAGATCATATTCAATAAAATTTTTCCACTAACATAGCTAAATATATGATGTAAAGCTTGGTTACTAAAAGTAGAGCAATGAAGATATGAAAGAGAATAGGTTGGCCGGGAATCTCTTACTTTAAAGAGCAGAGTCCTGGTTTTATATATATGCTATCATCTAAGAATGAAATCATACAGGATTAAGAAAATGTAGTGGGGATGAAAGTTTATTACGAGGTTTTATCATGCATGTTAACGACCATTAGTTGTGAATCTTCTTTGAATAATTAGTATACTTATATTACTCTTATATTTACCTTATGTTCTTCATTGTTCTTGTATTGCAGCTCGCATATAAAACCTCGAACTCGTCCGCAAGAGGACGTTTGTAACTCTTTATCCAAACAATACCGGCTTTCCCTATTCAAACCAAGTCACAGCAAACAAAAACCTACTTATCTTCACCTTCCAAAAAGAAAACAATTTTAAACAAGAAAAATGGCGAAGCTAGCTTCTATCCCTGAAGTTGTACTCGGCTCGATCGCCTTTGCCATATTTTGGATGCTGGCTGTATTCCCAGCTGTCCCTTTCCTCCCAATAGGCCGTACTGCTGGCTCTCTGCTCGGTGGGATGCTAATGGTTGTATTTCAAGTCATTAGCCCTGGACAAGCCTATGCCTCAATAGATCTCCCAATTCTCGGTCTTCTATTCGGTACAATGGTCGTTAGCATCTACCTTGAAAGAGCCAATATGTTCATGCACTTGGGACGTCTCCTTTCCTGGAAAAGCAGAGGTGGCAAGGATTTACTATGCCGTGTTTGCCTCATATCTGCCTTTGCTAGTGCATTATTTACGAACGATACAACATGCATTGTGCTAACTGAGTTTGTCCTCAAGTTAGCACGGCAGCATAATCTCCCTGCCAAGCCATTTTTACTGGCACTTGCATCTAGTGCTAATATCGGGTCAAGTGCAACCCCTATTGGTAACCCACAAAATCTCGTCATAGCTGTCCAGAGCAAAATTACTTTCCTGAAATTCTTCTTTGGTATTGTTCCGGCGATGCTTATTGGGGTGGTAATAAACATAGTGATGATATTGTGCATGTATTGGAAGGACCTTTCTGGAAAGGGCGAAGAAGAGAAGATGGAAGAGGGAGTCATAGAAGAAGAGGATGTCATCTCGCATAAATTTTCACCAGCGAGAATGTCACACATGAGCCCGGCACCAGAGGAGTTGGAGCACACTCATGGAACCCGGTCGAAAAAGGGTCGAGGGTCCATGCAGTGTGCTGACATGCAGAGATGCTTGACAAAGAAGGAGTTGATTATAAAGGGCTTTGTGTATGTGGTTGCACTGGGCATGCTGGCAGCCCTGCTCATGGGACTTAACATGTCATGGACCGCTATAACTGCTGCCTTAGCACTCGTCGTGATTGATTTTAAAGATGCCGGTCCATGCCTTGATAAGGTTAGTTGCTCTGTCAAAACTTCTATTATTATACATGATTTTCTTGAAATGATAAAATACAAAATATTAGATATCTTAGACTTATGATCTGTGATTCATAAAAATCTGTTTGTTTTTGTATCCTTGAGAATAAGTTAAACATGCTTTACAAATTGTTATACCAGGTTCTCTATAAATTAGTTTGTCAAAATCAATTGAGATTTGATCCACTGCTGCTTTGAATTTATAAGAATCCAAACATATATATGTACGTATATAATAATTTCTTAGGCACCCTTAAAACAAAGGATGAAATTACCAGAATTCTGAAAGTACTGTATTTTTCAAACTTTCATTCTTAAACGCATTAATACACGAGTCACAACACTAGTTACTTTCTCTTATGTGAGTGAATGTTATTTGGCAGGTATCCTACTCTTTGCTTATATTTTTCTGTGGAATGTTCATCACTGTCGATGGCTTCAACCGAACCGGCATACCAAGTGCTTTCTGGGACTTCATGGAGCCTTACTCAAGGATCAACCATACCAGTGGGATCGTTGTTCTCTCCTTGGTCATTCTGCTACTATCCAATCTGGCATCTAATGTTCCAACAGGTGAGCCGTCTTGGTACCTTGCGATGTATTAATAAAAATTTGTTGCAATTGGAATAAATGAATTTTTCTAATATCATGGGAAATATATATATCCAGTGCTTCTGTTAGGAGGCCAAGTGGCGAAATCCGCAGCTGCAATATCACCGGCAGCTGAAACAAGATCATGGCTGATCCTTGCTTGGGTGAGCACAGTAGCAGGAAACTTCACCCTTCTTGGTTCAGCTGCCAACTTAATTGTGTGCGAACAGGCACGTCGATCACCAACTCATGGGTAAGTATATCTTAACTGTACTCCCGCAGTTTCTAAATAGTAACCTGTCCCACAAGCTTTTGGACATGTGCTGGTTAAAGAGAAGTTTCTAACTGTTATATATGCATGATCACAGGTACAATTTGTCATTCTGGCAGCACATTGTGTTTGGCGTTCCATCGACGATTATTGTTACAGCCATCGGCCTGCCACTCATCCAAGGCCGCTAAATCCTTTTGATTGTGCAAATGTATTCAATAGTTTCTCTATATTTTCTATGTGGCTCTTAAAATTCCGCCTTTATAGCTCTCATCAAAGGACGTAAAACACTTTTCATTGTCAAAGAAATTTTCATGGGAGGGTTTATCTGTACTTTCTGTGTGGTATAATTAGGCTTCAATTGTGGTCTTTTATATTTTATAGAATAAGTTAGTGTAATGTGCTTTTGTCTTTGTAGTTTTCACTCCAAACTATCTTAATGAAGCGGTTTGATATTTCAGCTTAATTAATTAGTTCAAATATGTCAACAAAATTAATAATGCTACTACTTTTTGCATGTTTCCGTTCAGTTTAACTAAGTGGCCAATTGGTCCACTATCATAACAATTATTGTAGAGTTTTCTTTTTTTAGACATGCTCAATTATTGTACGTAGAGTTCTGGATTGGAATTACAGAGCAGCAAAAGTGAGCAATTTGTAGAGAATCACTGGTACTCTGGCACCCAGAGCAGATTGGAGAAGGGAGTGTGGTAGAATTTACTTGTAGTTGCAAGGGGCTAATTAAATTCAATTATATTAAAAAAAAAAATGCTCAATACAACTTGAATCTAAACTCGATCGGACACGATATTTTCAAAAATCAAATTGACATGAACCTGACTTGACACAATTAACCTACAATATCAACTTGATCCGATCTAAATAACCTGAAAAGAATCTAGGATGGACGATCTAAACTTGACTCGACCTCCTTTCGACAGCTGCTCTCAATTTTCTCTAGGGTATGTTTGGCCGGAATGAGAACAAAGCGTGAACTAAGAACAGCTTGTTCCCAATTCCCCAAAACCCTAGAACTAAGAACAAGAAGGTAGTTCCTTGTTCGCGCCTGTTCGTGGATTGTTTCGCTCTCACGAACTAGCGTTGTTCACGAACTGCTAGTTCGGCGATGGTGCCAACACACCCCTAAAAAATAAATTTGGCTCGACCTGAATTTAAATGTTCTAAGATATGAGATTTTGAAGCCGAATTAACTCTAACCTATACCCCAAGTCTCAAATTAAGGACCTAAAATCTGAAAAATAATTTGCATTTGAACAAATTGGTAACGTGAAATCTAACCCAATCAAATCCAAAATGAGCTGAAGTTTAATCTCCTAAAAACTGACAAAGATGACCAAAATCCAAAATGATAAAAAACTAATCCAGAACTGAATTATATTCCAAAATGACCGTTAAGAACTCAGCTCATATCAAAAAATGAATCATACTAATCCAGCACATCCAAGTTAGATCTCTAATCACAAATATAAGGCTCGCTAAGCCGAGAAAACCGCATTGTTCGCACTCATCAAATGCTTTTACTCTGTTTTTTTGTCTAGTTCTCTTTTATAATTAATTAATCTTCTCAGAGTAAACCTGACTTTCAGAGAGAGGGAGTGTGTCCTGATGTAGCTTCCCAATTCAATTAATAGGAGGGGACCACATGATTTTGTTGTCTTACGGAGGAGGTGCCAACTCATTGATACCACTTCTTGCTCTCTCTTTTCTCTGATGATATTATTTTTTATAGGTTTTTTTTCAATAGTAGGAGATTTCATTTTTTAAAGTTATCTTTGTGAACCTAACTCACACATAAATAACAATAGCTTAAATAAAGAAGGCATCATTTTCATTTGATAATAATAGTAATTATTTGTCGAACAAAATACCCAGGATTGGTCAGGGAGCACATCGCCAACTTTTTTGCCCCCCACTTCCTTTTTTCATTGAATTCTAATGCTGTTTTATTAATATATAGTAGTCGATAAAAGCGCCAACCTTCTACTATTTAAACTTCACTAACGTAAGCCTAATTATCCACACTATTTGAACTTCACTAACGTAAGCTTAATAATCAAGACTAGAAGAAAAAGAAAAAAAAAATTAATACCGGAGAAAATGGAGAGCTTGTAAAAAGAAAACAATTAGAACATGAAGTCATGACTTCGTCGTTTTGTTTATTAATAAAGAATGAGCTTGAATTCCGAGGTGCAAAAAAAAAATTTTGATTCTAAAAGCACCGATCGAGTCGTACAACATATATATATTGAGAGACTAATTAAGCCGTGGGCAGCACCGAGTCACACTGTAAATAAGACATATTTTTCCCTTTTTAAAAAAATACAAAACATTGTTGTGCCTCTTAATAAAAAAGGCTCCCCTCTTCTTGAAGACAATTTTGTGCGTTCTTTTTGGATTTTACAAGTCGCAGTTATGAATAGTGTATTTCATGCGTACTATATATGGTTATTGGTTAATACCAGAAGGTATTGGGTCCGGGTTGTAAAGGTTGATGGGATCGATGCTGGTCGGCTGGGTTGCAAGTGTAGTCATAATCTTCTTGCATCTTGACATGATATGAATAGGTAACCTAGATATTTAAGGATGCCAGAATTAGGCCTATTTAACGTTTACAACGGCAATAGAATGGATCATTATGTTTGCCGATCCGTTTCATCAACGGTATGGTCATTCTATTCCGCTTTCCGTTACATTTGGATGGAACGAAACGGAATAATGTGTTTTTACACTAAAAACAACACTATTTGTCGAAACGGAAGCGAAATGACTTGTTTCGTTTACCGTTTCATTTCGGCAAAGGTATGTCCACTCATTCCTTTTCTGGAAACGAAATAATTTTTTTGTACATTTACCGTCAGTAGGTCTGGCCAGAATCACACAACCACATAATTGGAGGCCTAAGAGCAATTATTTTATTTTTTATTTGTTAGAAAAAACTAGATAGTAGCTGTCTAGTGGCCGAAGAAATTTTCGCCATAAAAATTATTTGAGCAAATTTTCGCCATAAAAATTAAAAATATAACTTCACTGTGAACAAAAGTCATATTTTGAATACCAAATCTGCTGCCAAAATTTATTAGCAAGTCCTTTATTTCAATTATTCGGCTTCATAATTTATACATAGCTATCAAAATGTTAAATTTGAATTGTAAACTACGATGCTTAATTAGTACATGCTATATATATATGATGTCTATTAAATATTTCTATGAACTATTTTATCACTAAAATATATTCCATTATAGAGTAGGTAAGGATCTTTTTAGACTAAATATTGATGTATGCACACATATTACTAAAAACATCAAATTATTCAGTAAATATTAATTAATTGGCATCATGATGATTAATTGTTTGGTATTACTCCGTTCATCTGTCAACTACAAAATATCTTTTATAACACTGACTTTAGCTTTCGAAAGTGGTTGGATTTATGTGTTGTCTTACGCATGTTAAGAAGGAACCTTGTAATTTCATAATCAGTTGTATTGACAAGTAGGTGTTTACTTCAGTTTTAATCTTCCAAATTAGTCTATTAAATGAGCAGATCGAATTGCATCAAGTAAAAATATAAGTGACCATAAACTTCTATAGAACTCAATATCAATTAATTTGGGTTCAACAGTTTTAATTTATAGATGCCAATATTCATGATAATTTGTTTCGTACTAATTCATCCTTAGAATTCAATATAAACATTTGGTGACTCATTTTTTTTTTAACATCAATTCATATTAAAAAAAATGTATTTCGTTCATCTTATTCCTCTTCACCACCTTAAATTAAATTAAAAATAATATATATAAATTAACCATGACTTTATTTAATTTACTTCACACGTCAAACAAAAAGGTTGTGGTAACTAATAATTAATTAAGGCTTTGTTTCTACAGGTAACTCCAGCAAACTTATTATATTGGAAGTGAATCAAGTCGGATTCGTGCCAACGCTTCTAGACGCATTACCCAGTTTGTTATGCTGTTTCAGGTACAGATATACAAAGGTATACTTTTGTTCCTACTACCCTGAGAAATTATTGGCAACAAGCTACGGTAATGGAATAGTGCTGATTTTGCAAAAGTGACCTCGCGACTTGGCTCAAAATACTTGCACTGTTGCACATAGTTATATACCAACAGGGAAATCAAAACGCATTGAGACTATAAAAAAGAAAAAAAAAAAAAAGAAAGAAAGGAAAAGGGCTCTTTCCCTGATCTATCCAGGAACTCACTGTCCGAAATCCTGGATTACTCACAGCACATTATCATGAATCTAAACAGTTTAGGTACTGTAGTGTGTGTGTGTATTCTAAATCTAACCTAAGCTACAAGCTTTTACTGGTGAATATTTTATTTCTAAGAATTAAGTTCGAAACTAAATGTGAAGAAATTATTTCTTACTTTTTCTTGCTTATTTCATAAAATATGATGTTCTTGAGAATAGCTCTTAATTTTCCTTCAATAGTTATATTCACTGCCTTTCGCATAAATTAAAATTCAATTAATTTGCTATTTAAAATATATGTTTTTATATCAATTTGGTCTCTGTGATATGATAAGTTTCTGTCTCTGTTCCAAAATCTGCAACAGAAAATATGTATCAGTAAACCTGTATTTAACCTGTGAGAATCATTTGTACAATTGATTGTATTGTACCATTCCGTAATAAGCTCTGCACAAATTTTCATTGGATTAAGAGCCTTGAAGGTCACTTTTCAAATACTTAAAAAGAAAACATGTGAAACCCAAGATCAGTGAGAAAGGGAATTACCACCACTACTAGCATTATTTTCCTTTTATCCCTTTTAATAAATCAAAACGAAAAGATTGTAAATGTGAATGGTCCAAACAAGATTTGGAGAATATATCTCCACATAATATTTTGAGGATGTATTTGTTGCGTCCTTTCCTTTCAATCTTTCTCAAGACGGAATTATCTTTTGTTTGTGCAAAGCACCAGGGAACGAGTTAACTAAATTGAGTTAAACACCATTAAGCTCTGGCACATCTGTGTTATATTTTGACCATTTCACTGCATAATGCGGGACATTCTTTGCTGATCAAACTCTTAGTGGACAAAATTAAAGTAACTTGTCTCCAAAGTGGTATTAAAGCAATATCTGTTGCCATCTCTTCTGACTGTCATTTGAAGTAGCATATTGTAGTGATGTCCAATCTCATAATTAACATTAATGATCTAAATTATTCCTAAAATATATCATTTTCGTTTGTACAAGTTCGTGTGTAGCTCTATTAAGCCATGGTGTACAATGCACAGTGCTGCAGAATCAGAATCACAACTTGTCATATATTGATACTAAACAAGTATACATGCAAGCACTCAAAAATCAAAATACCACGTGAGGTCCTGCAAAAACATGAAATGCGTGTATATAACCTTCACTGTCTATTTTTTTTTTCTCAAAAGGTGAACAAATGAGCATTCGGCTCATTGTGATTTTTTGTCTCTATATGTTACGCTGTAGAGCAGGGAGGGTGGTTTGTCTACTTTATATGAAAATAGGATAAGAAAGGTGGGTCACATTTCCTTGCCTTTTGGTATATATCAACTGTTCTTGGCTGGCTCTGACTGTTTGTTTTGATATAAAGTTTGACAATCAAATATAATACGAAAGAGATTGTTCATGGCATGAAAGTTCGCACTACTAACAAGGAAATGTTAAAAACCTCTGCAGGTTTTTCATGAATGTTTCAATGACTATTGATCTAAATTGATTGACGACCAAACTACTAATAAAAGAAAAAGGAACCTTTTATTCACATCTACAACTCTAGGTAGGGAAAATTCTTTTTGCTAGACCAGCCAAGTCAGATAAAACAAGACCTTACTCCAAAAATTAAACAGACAAATTAGAAAAATGAAGCTTGTTACTGTTGACGGTGTAGACTACTCCATCGTTATTAACATATTTTGGATGCTCACTACTAATAGAGTGGTCAGATATATTGTCGGCACTTCCTTTGTTTCCCAATCAATGGAACAGTTAAGCACCAAACTTTTTACAAAATTTTCCTCCTATTATTTTGGATGCAATAGGCCGGATGATACAGCAACTGTTGTCAGAAAAGTATCAAGAATAATAAGGAATGCTGAAATTGCATTTCAGTCCAAACTCAAGAAATGCTTCATATCCTTATATTTTCAACAGAGGTGTTTCAAACATATTCATTTTACTTCGGACAACTTTTTTTATTTCCAAATAACAAAAATATTCCTGATGTCATTTATATGTTGTTATGCTATTTCCCCTGGAATTACCCTACATAACTCATTTTAATTAATTATTCAATGAGGTTTCACACTATGAACTTTAATTCTTTGAAACCACCACTTAAATTGTTGTAGATAAGTATGATGTTTCACTCAATTGGCTTTATATTTCCTTCTCGTTTAAAAGGTTGTACTAAAATAAATAGAATTGCATTATCTTACAGAACTTTATTATCTGTGAAGAGTGTTCGAATAATTTAGAAAGCTTTTAAATAAGAGGATGTAATGATGTTGAGGATTATTTTGTCATTTGGAAATTTTAAAAAGAGCTGTTCGACAGCAATGAAGGTTTGCTCAAGCATCTCTCTGATCTCTGGCGCCTAAAGTGCATCTTTCTTGTTTTACTTTATTAATAATAAAAATTTTAATACCAAAATAAAAACCATTAGATATGATGGATGTTGTTTTTGTACATACACATAAAACTAGCAAAATAAAGCCCTCATATTTGTGCAAAATAAGAAACAAAATAATGTTAGACAATAAAGATATGTTGTTCAATCTATTACCGATATATATAGATATGTTATTCAATTTGTTTCCTTATTAGACAAAAAAAATCAAAATATATTATTGCTTTGTCTAACGATTGATATCCAACCACAGATCAAATCGATCGAACGACAATCACCCGTACAAAAAAACCACAAAAAATCGCCTTTTCTGACCTAGTGAAAACTAGCCGATCTAGTTCGAGTTTCACTAAAATCATTGAACCAAATTGACCGGTTTATACTTTTAAAATATTTTTTTGGTCTGGATTCATATCTAACACATAAAATAGAAAAGATGAACATATATAGTGATCAAAGTGAACACATACAAATAAATAAATTCAATAAAAATAAGTTGAGTGTGCTTATAAAAAACTGAACAAGAGATGACAAAACTTATTTGTTTGTAAGTGTTCATTTTGATCATCTATCTATTTATCTTGTTTGTTTTATGTGTTCACTTTGTAAGAGTTTGTTATCATTTCTCAAATAAATTTATAGTAAAATGCTCCACACAGCGATCAAACCCCAGTTTTTTGTATGGCTCAAATTAAGGAAGGTTACCAATGGGCCGGAGAGGGTTTTGTGAAAAATCATGCAATTAAATTATTTAACCATGATATGATGTATGATGTAATGCGGTTCCATCCATCAGTTTGACCAATTAAACCTGTCGAATACATTGAACCAATGGCTTTAAGGGTCCATGTCCGGTAAAATTTTCAAAGCATTAGTTAAAAGTGTTTCGCATCTAAACAGTTTTTATTTTATTTATTTATTTTTTTGATAGTTAAGCCTGTAGGCATCTAAACACTCGTTTTGTCAACCCAAGTTCACCTGGTAAGTGGTAACTTACCAAGTTACCAGTACCAATACAAAGCCATAAACATTCGGATCTTTGGAGCGGGACCCCTTAATATTAAAAGAAGGATCCTAACTTTGGAAAATGAGCTTGGGCCGTATTTATTACTAGATAGTAGTTCGCCTTACAGGCCCAATTCAATGGCACTCGTGTAGTGTAGTCGTGTTATGTTACTTTTTTTGAATTTTTTCATATTGACACTCCTTAAATAAAATAAAAAAAGAAAGGCAGGTCAAATGTCATGCTGAGTCAGACTGCCCAGGTATTGACTTGACCGATTGCAACTTGCAAGTTTGCAACTATCCTGAATTGTCGCTTGTCACTTTGTCAGTGAGTGCAGAAGTAAACTCAGAGCGAGCAAGAGAGTCTGAGAGAGAGATGTGGCCGTTCAATAGGAAAGGGCCGTCTGGGTTTTCGGGGTCTTCTTTGGCGGAGGAGGTCACACAAGGAATCGATGGCACGGGGCTCACCGCTCTCGTTACTGGTACCTCTCTCCTTCTTTCTAATTTTTCACTACTTTCATACTTCTTAATCAGTTCACATCTTCAACTGAGACATCAAGAATAAGGTGCTTAGAACAAAAATTATTACCTAATCATTATCAACACTGGGTACCAATTTTTGTTTAATTCTATCAGTTGGGGACTTAGGGTAGAGAGTGGACCTGATTGACCTGGGAACAGATTGACAGACCAACAATTTGTCTACTAACTAACCTTTCAATATTTTCCAGCGAAAATTTGTCGCTTTTCTTCTTTTTGAAAACAACCAGGGAAACCACCACTGTCCATTATCTCAGTTGTACCTCAAATACGCTGAGGTTAACAAAATCAAACAAACCCATAATCAAAGCTATGACTAGCACTGGTACCTAATTATCTGAGCGGTACTACTGCACCATTTCTATCTGTAGTCTATACCCATCATCATCCTGTTGCCAGATTCACCCCATGCCAGAAACCCATAAGCACCAAACAATCCAACTGTTTATCACCCAAACATGACAATATAAGTACAACAATACAAAAGTAAAACACTTGTATTGTAGAGATATAGCTCCACAACAGATTAGGTGAGCTTTATTCTAGAAATAGTTAAAGTATTGCAAAGTAAATTGCAGGGGCATCAAGTGGAATTGGCGCTGAGACTAGTAGGGTTCTGGCACTTCACGGAGTCCATGTCGTAATGGGAGTAAGAAATTTGTCAGCCGGAGAGCGTGTGAAAGAATTAATTATGAAGGAAGCTCCGAATGCTAAAATTGATGTCTTAGCTCTTGACCTGAGCTCTTTGTCCTCTGTCAGAAATTTTGCCTATAACTTTAATGCACTGGATCTTCCATTAAACATCCTAATGTAAGATTTCTTACGTTGAGTGTATCAACTTAATTTTCTTTATTATTGTTCCAGTTTAATCGTAACGGAAGTACTTATCCAAAAAGAAAAAAATTACTTTGCAAAATTTGGTCAGCAGCCATTCTGACCTTTACTTTTAAACTAATAATTGGTACTGTCATCATTGCCTACTTATTTATTTTCTTAGACAAAAGGAGATTAAATTTTCTTTGATTTGAAGTAATAATGCAGGGATTGCATTTATTCCTTTCAAGCTTTCCGAGGATGGAATTGAACTTCAGTTTGCTACAAACTACCTAGGTGCTATATTTAATTAGTTCTTTTACTGTTTACTGTGTAGAATCGTGCACCGCTGTCTTTCATAATATTTATAACTCTTTGGTACACAATCAGGTCAGTTTCTACTGACCAACCTCTTACTTGAGAAAATGAAAGCCACCTCACAAGAAAATGGTGTTGAAGGAAGAATTGTTATTGTATCTTCTGATAGTTACAAAATGACATATCATCGTGGAATCCAATTTGATAAAATCAATAATGAACGTAGGTACGTCTTTTTTTTTTTTTTTTTTTGCCCTTTCTAAGAAGCTGAAAATTTTCATATCTTACCCATAAAAGTAAACATACCATGCCTATGCCGGGAAAATGAGAAATTATTCACGGGATCTTCTGTAAAGAGCATCTGCTGTGACCCTATTTCACCCACTATTTTTCAGAAAAGGCCAACATTATTTTTAATTACTTATTATCTCTTTAACTGAGAAGTACCTTTGGGCATTTTAGTCATAGATATAGGATGAATTAGGCAATCTCCATTGCCTATGTGAGATATTTCTTGTTTTGCTTGTTATAGTTAATGTTTTGGAGTTCCCTAGGAGCAAATTTTCTTCTCTGAAGAAGGAAATGGCAGTCTTATTGTTCCTTGAATGTGGGCAATATTTTTTTCTTCCCTTCTTTTTCATTAATGATATTGTCTTAAAAAAATATGGATTTCCTCATTTTGCTCTTAGGTATAATAGCATTCTTGCTTATGGACAATCCAAACTAGCAAATATGTTGCATTGTCTTGAACTTTCTCAAAAGTTGAAGGTAAGGAAAGAGATTGTGGTACCACCTGATTGTATGAAATGGGTTTGCAGTGTAGAATATGCCAGAAGGATTCCTATTGTCTTTTTGAGAGAAATTCTATGCTCTCCAGTTAGCCTCATTTATGAAAAGTAATTTGCACCAAAAAGGGTCAACATCTGACTAGTACTGTATGTCTGTATCAGTAAATGACCCCACAAAGCATGAACAAATGGAAATGGGCTTCAATTTGTTAAATGTAAGATTGATGGTTCAACATGTATTGAACGTTCCAAGATTAGAGAATGATGTTCTTTTATCTGTAGGATGAAAATGTTAACATAACAGTTAATTCACTTCATCCTGGGGCTGTTGTGACTAGTATTTTGCGTCATCACAGTTTCTTAGATGGTAAAATGTTCACTTTTTTTATCTATTTCCTCCTGCATGCTTGTATAGCTCATATCTGCAAAAGAACACTCTTGTTGGAGAAATTGAAAGTAGATTAATGTATAATTCTACAAAACATACAATTGCTCTAGTAATCTGTCATACTTCATTAATTAGGTACATCATTTAATTTTAGATACAATCATCTCCATGTCCTAACTCAGGTTGTGACCTTTATTGAACTTCCTAACATTAAAAATGCTCTTTCTCGAACTCTCTCCCCCCCCCCCCCCCTAAAAATAAGACTGTTTTGCAGTTATTAATCATATAGGCACTTTCTGGAAAATTTCTTTGTTGGTTACATTACTTGTTTTCTCCATAGGTCTTTTCTGTATGGCTTTTTATCAATGTAAAAAAATTGATCTTTTGCAAAAATAAATCAGCAATAAAACGTTGTATTATGGTGAACTGCAGGTCTTCTTGGTCTAGTGGGCAAATTTGTGTTGAAAAATGTACACCAGTTAAGTAACAATTTCAAGTTTTTCTTTGACCTATTCTGTTCTGTTTTTAGAGAAATGGTCTGCTATTTCTTATATTATAGGGTGCTGCCACAACGTGCTATTTAGCGTTGCACCCTAATCTTAGTGGAGTAACTGGAAAGTTTTTCGTTGACTGCAATATGACCGAAGTAAAATCTTATGGAAAAGATGTCAATCTTGCAAAGCTGCTCTGGGACTTCAGTTGCGAACTGATTAAATAGATATTGGTATCAGAGAAGTGATGTTCAGAATGTAAATTAACCTGTGCAGTTATTTAGCTAGATCATGTAGAAGAAGAGAAACATTTTCGGCATGTTACTTTGTTCATATCAACATATATATAGGCGCCGTGACTGTTTGCTCTTAATTTATCTCAAACTAGTGATGATGTGTAGTGCTTTGAAACAGCGTTTATGTTGTTTTTTGTCGAGTTTTAGGAAAGGAAAATAGCTTCTTTTTTTTTCTTCTTCTTCTTCTTCTTTTAGTCACACACTTTGCAAACAAGAAAAAGAAAATGACTTTATTAATTTCTTAAATTTTGATTTTGTTTGAATATAAATAAAGTTCTTATTCCAAAAAAAAATGTACAATGCAAAGTTTTACCAGTAGAAAGGTAGATGAGGATCAGAACAACGAGAAATAGGAAATTAATTATTAACACAAAGCCCAAACCAAATCAAGCTGAAATAATGTTCATGCTGAAGTTCCACAACTTCTCGGCCATTTCTTGATCCAAAGCCTTGGAGCTTGGTGTACAAACATTGTTGTCTTTAAAGTATTTTCCAGTTATGCCTTTAACTTGTGGGCTTAAAGCAACATAGGATGTTGTAGCGGCACCCTGCAAAGCAAAGCAAGTACTAATATACTACTAATGTAAATAATAAAATAAACAAAACTACGAAGTCGTTGATGTTTCGTTTCGGTTTCTTTCAATGTGTTGGTGCGTTTAAGAGTTAAGACCATTTGAAATCCAAATTAATAGTCATTTTATGACTGCCTCAGAATTAAAGGATTTCGCATGGAATTTCATGTGAAACATCTTGCTGAACATAGTCCAATTACAGAGGATGTATACTGCAACTTTGATGTCATGACCTAGCTAGTGACATCTTCTTGTTAAAGCTGCTGATTTTGTAAAGGAATTGAAGGAAATGGATAGAAGAGGCACAAGAGCTGTCTCCCCAATCCCATTTCAAAAAACCTCGACTCGAAACAAGATTAGAAATGATAACATGGTAGGTTCCTAATATCAGTTGGCATGTACCAGCAAGTCTGGTACTCCTCAACTCTGTTTTACTTCCATAGACTGCAACCAGACAAGACCATTAGATAAACAACTAGTTCCCCTTAACATTTTGCTACTAAGAAAATGAGTCTACTAAATATAAGCATGATTGAAGTTTTCTTACTTGCTCTATTGTCTTAGTTCCAAACTTGGCGATGGCACCAAAAGCGGCTGCAATTGACAACATTAATCATGATTAAGATAAATTTCATATCTCATTGTCGATCAGAAAACAAAGAGAGAAAACTCCTAGATCCGCCTAAATATTAAAAACGCAAAGATGTGTTCCCTACAAACAATAGAGAGTCTCGTGTGCCCATATTAATTTAGGAGCAGAACATTGAAGCGACCTCAATCGGCTCTATAGCCCAATGCCCTTTTATGTAAAAACAAACAAGAAAGGGCAGCTTATTTGGGCATATTTGGTAGAATAAGGCATTACATTTTTTTATCTTTAAGGGAATGTATATATATTTTTTTATCTCCCACTGCTAAGATATTTTGAGGTTTTTCCAAAAGGTCTGAGACTCTGAGTAGTTTAAACACTTTAAAAAGTTGGCACCAAATTATTTACACCCTTTAATAACCAAAATGCAAGGAGAACTATAAACATAATGATGAATTACCACTAAGGAAAGGATTTTGGTAACGGAAAATATTGGTCATAATAACTCCAGGGTGAATTGAATTGGCTGTTACATTTGCTTCCTCCTCCTGTTTATGCAATTCAAGTTACCACTCTGCTTTTAGCTATAGATATCAAATAATATTATATACGGAAAGATATATTAAATAGATGGTTTGACAACATAATAAATGAACTCAGTCAAAATTATCATAAAGCATGATAGATATACGGTATACCTTCAAACGTCTTGAGAGCTCATTAGCATGCAAAATGTTTGCTAGTTTTGTTTGCCCATATGCAAGATAACTTTTATACCTGAAATTGCCAATCAGTAAATTACACTGGCCCATCTAAGTACCAAACTGAGTCACTAAACTATGATTAACATAAGAAAAATTACCCTGTTGGGCTGTTTATGTTGTCAAAACGAATCCCCTCACTGTAAGTAATCTTATGTGCATCTGAAGCAACATTGACAATGCGGCCTTCAATATCACTGGTACGAGATGTAGATTTCATCTTCTCCAGCAAGAGGTTTGTTAAAAGAAAGTGGCCTGAAACAAACAATTTGATTCAGTTCAATTTTCAATTTATCAACAAAAAATAATAGAACAAGGTAAATGAACTTTTAATACTTAATATTATCCATTCAATTTAAGGCCGTATATTACAAATTAATTTGGAAATACTGTTATATCATGGGCCAGCAACTTTATTTAGACAATACAAAAGAAAGTTACCCATATGGTTAGTAGCGAATTGGAGCTCCAAACCATCTTGTGAAAGCGCAAATGGAGCAGCCATGATTCCTGCATTGTTTCTTCAATAGAAAACAAACATCATTCCAGTTTAGTACATTCATCTTATCAAAGCTTTTTTTAGCTCCGTCTGTTGCCTATTGGTTTTATTCATTTGCTAATGGGATAAGAGTTGTTCTTTGTGTGTGTGTTAAGCCCTTTTAATTTTTGACTTCTCTGTTTTGCATCTATTTCTGATCAACTCCAGGTTTGATTAGTATCAGTTTCACGGCATTGGTAGAGCAACCCTCACATAATTTGTCAGTTATTTTATTAATTTTATTTGTATGGTTTTTAAATGTCTCTTTGAACATATATTAACCTTTGCATATATTTTCTTTTTTGGAGACCGGTTGGCGATTGACACACCAGCAATTTTTTAAACATTTGCATATATTAGGTTAGCTATTTTAGTTCCATGCAAACCCTTCCATTTCCCTACTCATTTTATTGGCCCCAAATGCTGTGCTGTATTTATGCCTGGGATTGAGAATTAAGAGTCCTAAGTTCATTTATCTTCAACCTTGCAAATCCAGGAAAATCATGATCCTTCTACGATAGAGACATGATCATCTGCAGATCTGCTCATTTAATTTTTGGCAAAAACCCACTTAATTCATGATATACTGTACCCTATGGTTATCATACAAGCTAAAAATAATTCCCAGCAAAGTTTTATTGGGCATAGCACTATGCTATAGCAATAGAGAACTTACATAAGGATGTTAAGAGGAAGGTTTAAAGAGTTAAACTCTGAAGCAAATTTCCGCACCGATGCCATGGAGCTAAGATCCAACTCCATAACATCAATTTTTGCAGAAGGTGTTTCTTTCACAATTGCTTCCTTGATTGTATTGCCGCTAGAAACATTACGTACTGCCATGACTACATGTACGCCTCGCAATACAAGTACTCGAGCCGTTTCAGTACCAATTCCGCTTGTTCCACCTATAACGGAGTAACTAGATTGAATACAGGGTGTTCCTTCTTAAGAGGTTAATTTTGACCCATGTAACTAATTTCACATCACTATATAGTAACTTTCGAATTGGATAGTTCTAGCGTCTTATTATTATGATAAATCCATTTAATATTTTAAAAATATAATTTAAAATTTTTAAATATAGAAGTTTTTATTGTTTAAATATGAAGTGTTAAAGTTGTACCGGTCAAGTTAGTTAGTTTTTCATCAAATATTTAAAAATTTTCAACAGTTTGAGTTTCAGTGGGATTTTCATAGATGATCAATCAGATTTTAAATTCACTCGAATTCGATACACATTCTATCTAACATAAAGAAAAATACATACAATAGAAAGTTATCAGTGGTATGAAATCAAAGCACACAAATGAGTGTTTCTCATATAAGAAAAGATCGCCGCCAAATAAGGAAACTAATTGAGAGGCCCCATTTTCCAGGAAAAGTAAAAGCAATAGGCAATTTTAGATAACCATGGTTCCAACTTCCAAGTACAACACAAGCATGAAGCACACAAAATTACAAATTAATAAATCACCTGTCACAATGGCAGTAAGGCCGGTCCCGTCTATTCCTCGAGTAACTTCCTCCGCCGTTGATGACGAGGAGAACCCCGACAGACCTTTCCTATTGAACGGCCACATCTCTCTCTCTCTCTCTCTTTCTCAAATCGCGTGTGTTGGGCTTGTGTGAATTTTTGAAGAATGTCGCTTCAGGTGCCTGGTTTAAATAAATGTTAGAACTGAACAATGCTCATAACTGCACCAGTAGTAACAAGGATTGCCATGTCCCTTTCGGAACAGCTCATTCCAATTCCATGTTTATATTGTTATAATATTTTGTGCATTGTTACTTGTGTCTATTATTTTTCTCTTTTGCCAATCGATGCTATTCAGTTGCCGAATTAGAGGAGGCCGGAATACTTCTTAGCCATTCAAAAAAGAAAAGTTAAATTCGTTATATACTTTTTGTTTTTTTTTTTGAAGAAAAACTAATTCGTTATATACTCGTCTGAATCTTTTATTCGAAAATACTCAAAACAATCTTCCTTAGAACATTTAAAAGTGTCATTCTTCTCCTCAAGTTATTAATCCCATTAATTAGAAAAAAAACAAAGAAAAGTTGCGGGCAAGAAATATATTCTGCCACATCAACATTGAGAATACAACATATTATAATGGCGTGCGCACCAATCCAATTTAATATAAATTAACAATTCTCTGCCAAAATTTAAAAATATGGGTTCCAAATTAAGATGGAAAAAAATAAAGAAAAAAAAATTCATCATCAATTTTTTTTTGAGAAAGTTTAATATGCACCATAGTGCATAGGGCATTCCGTGCACCACGGACATTTTCGGGAATATTTTTGTAAATTGACAAATCTAATTCAACCAATCTAATATACATATTGAAATCTCATACCAAACCAAAATTTACAATTTTTGAGATTTTATTACTATTATTTTCAAATTTTTTAAAACATGCAATTTTTGGAATGTCGTACTATTTAAAATTTTCCAAAAATGACATGTTTTAAAAAATTCAAAAAAAAATAATAAAATCTAAAAAATTGTAAACTTTGGTTTTCTATGAGATTTCAATACGTAGATTAAATTGGTTAAATTAGATTTGTCAATTTATAAAAATATCCTCGAAAAAATCCGTGGTGCACGGAGTGCCCTATGCACTATAGTGCATATTAAACTTTCTCATTTTTTTTTAGGCCTTCTAGGTTAAGGGAAAAGAACGGAAATGACACAAATGATGAACGAGCAGAGGGACAAATACTTATATTGCCCGTCTCCTATAATAATTCACTTTTCATTTTAAATTGAGAATTTACATCGAGAAAAACATTAACATGATAGCTAAAACTCCTGTTATCATTACATACAGGAGTTACATAGCCATTACTTTTATATAACTCTTGTAGCAAATTCTACTAGAAATTTAAGCATATGTACTTAATTAAGTCCTATATTTGAGATGGTGTTTGATAATACTTGGTTTTGTAATCACAATTGAATGAAACCCAAAATCAAATAAATACAAACAAACAACAAATATTAATTTTATGTACTGTTATCATTACATACAAATAGTAATAATAATTATAAAAATTATAATGATGGCATCAGTAATATAAACACGAAAATTATTAGGCACCTTTTGAGTAGCAGAGAGATTTCCTTTGCCTTCGCAAATTTGAGAAGACGAGAGGCAAATTCAAGAAGCCTGAAGAGGTGGGCAAATGGGCAACTGACCAGATTTTTTGTTATCTCCTTTTTTTGTTTTTTTTTTTCTTTTTTGGCGAGGCACGGCAGTAAATTTGTTAACACAGAAGAAATTAGCTATTTGGGTAACTTACTTGATTATATTTTTAATTAATTTTAGAATTGATTTGCTTCCTGGCTCCCAAACTTAGTTTAATTTAACTTAATTCGAACTTAATTTGTTGGTGACAAATGACATTATCCAAGAGACACGTAGGCTTCGAAGCTGAAACAAACACGTGGCAATCATCATCAGTCACGTGACATTCCCCGGGACAGAAGGCATTGTGTTACCAAACTGACTAGTGAATATTGATTGCGTCGCCCTTGGGACCGAGATGGCTTTTCAAAATTTATAATTCGTAAAAGCGGCTTGTGCTTAAATAAATATTTAGATGCTGGAAAGTCTAATATAAAAAACGAACGAGGTTAACTTTTTTTATTATCAGTTTTTAAAAAAAACGAAACACTTTTAAATAATTAAATAAGAAAATTGATTATGCTGTCTGCAACTTTGTCATCGGTTGAACAAAGTGAACACATAAAATAAACAAGATGAATATATAAATGATTAAACAAATAAGTTCAGTAAAAATAAATTGAATATACATATAAAAATCTAAACAAGAATGTCAAAACTTATTTATTTTCGTTTTCACTTTGATGATTTATATGTTCACCTTGTCTATTTTATGTTCACTTATATTTTAAAAAAAAATGTCTAAGACGATTAGAAAATTAAAAACTCCTCATGAATAGGAGTTTTGAGATTGAATTGAATGAGAACTGGGAATGAAGCCTCAAATAGATTGTTGAAAGCAGCTTAGGCTATTGAATCTGCTTTGCGTCTCTGTTAGCTGAATTTAGGGCAACATTGAAGTTACCAGATAGTACAAACCATTATAAATCATTGAGTTGCTATTAACCCATTGACAGATTATGATAACGTGCAGATAAAATAGGGCAGCAATCGGAGAAAAATAAATACTGCTAGATATTGGCAGGAACAATGCCCATGCTGAAGAATACCAAGGCTGTAGAAAAATCAGGCTTGAATAATGTTCATGCTGAAGTCCCATAACTTCTGTGCCAATTTTTTATCCAAAGCCTTGGAGTTTGGTGTGCATATATTGCTGTTGTTGAAATATTTTCCTGTTACCCCCTTAACTTCTGGATTCATCGCAACATAGCATGTCGTTGCAGCACCCTGCAAGTATAAAAAATAAAATAGAAATATCAACAATGACGTAATAAAGGGGGAAAAAAGTGCAAGGCTAAAGTCCAATGCATTGGACCGAAGAGGTCCGTCCAATGCACTCATTGTTCAATTTTTAGTCTCAGATGATCCATCCAAACTTTTCAATACAATCTCCATATTGAAATCTAGTACGAAATCAAATTTTTTTATTTTCTGAATGCTTTTACCATTTTTTTATATTTTTAGAAAATCATTATTTTAAACAGCTCAAAATATATTATATTTATGATTTTCTAAAAATCTGAAAAACTAGTAAAAAATTTCAACAAAATATAAAATTCGGTTCCTTACTAGATCTCAATATGAAAATCACATTGAATGGTTTCGATCGGCTATTTGAGACTCAAAATGCAAGAACGAATGCATTGGACGGCCCCTTTCCTTCCAATACATTGGACTTTAGCCCTGATTAAAAAAAAAAAAAAGATAAATAAAAAGATCAGACCACACCCTTTTTCTTCCTAAACAGCTAACTAAAATTTTAGCATATATCAAAGGCTGATTGAGAATAAGCCATCAATTGCAAACTATCCTAGCACTGGAAACCTAAACCACCACAAAAACACAAAAAGGCCAGGGAAAAGTGTAAGGTTAATTCAGTAACGGTGGGTACAAATCAGTCAGAACAAGCACCAGTAACAACATAATGCTTGTTCTGACCCTCAAAAAACAAAATGCTTGTTCTATATAATGCAATCCATGAGGTCTGATGCTAATCACAATGTGGTGCTACTGCAATAATTTCCAAAAAGGACATAACAATTAGAGGTGTCATACTTGCGGAACTGTCTTTGTTGCGAACCTCGCAATTGTACCAAAAGCGGCTGCAAACAAAAAGCAATCAAAATTAAGATAATCTTCTCAGTTTTCCTCTAATAATAAAATAAATTTATGCCACCCTTGAAAACATCACAAGTAATATCTAGTTCCCTACGAGGAAGAAAATCTCACATCACACAAATTAAAATGGGAAATATCACTACTAGCCCATGTGCCTACTTCAAAAGCATCTGAACCAACCTTAATTTCCAAACTCAATTTTTAATTTTAAATACATCCAGATAGGAATGACATACATTTTGGTCATGTTAAGAAGGAAATAGCTAAATGTGATGAGTTTTTTTTTTTTTGTCTTTTAAAGGTTACTTTCGTATTGCGAGGTGTTTCAAAGGGCACAAGATGATAATGGGTGGCCCAATTAGCACCAAATTACTTTAAGTTGCAAAGCTGAAGTATTAAAAGAGAAAATATTAAAAAATAAAAGCAATAATTACCGTTGACAAAATAATTTTGATAACAGAAAAGATTAGTCATAATAACTCCAGGGTGAAGTGAATTAACTGTTATATTAGCTCCCTCCTCCTGCTTAGTAGTTAGACTTTTCAGTTACCAAATGCATTCTCCAAAGTAATATAAAAAATATACTTAAATAGATTATTTTTTGGGGGCTAAAGTCCAAGCTTGTTAAAAAAATGTACCTTCAAACGTCTAGCAAGCTCATTGGCATGCAAAATGTTAGCAAGTTTAGATTGCCCATAAGCAAGGTAACTTTGATACCTAAAAAAATAAAATCCATTAAAATTTGTAAAGCTATTTTTTTAAAACATAATTAAACTTAAAACAAAGTCATTCTCGGTGAAACATTACTCTTCTTGGTTGTTTATTTTATTGAAACGAATTCCATCCCAATAAGTCAACTTATGTCCCTCTGAAGAAAGAATGACAATCCGGCCTTCAATACCACTGCTACCAGATGTTGATTTCATTTTCTCCAACAAGAGGTTTGTTAAAAGAAAGTGTCCTACAAAAAAAATAAATTAAAATAAATTAACAACTGCAAACTTAATATTTTGTAATGCATATAGCAAAGAAAGAAAATTTTATTGTAGCTAAAGACCCACCCCCCAAATTTGACCACATTGAAGTTAGTCTCAGATCAGTGCATCTTTAGGAACAACTTGCAACTCGAATTAATGAATGCAGAAAATAGTATACCTATGTGGTTAGTAGCAAATTGTAGCTCCCATCCATCTTGCGAAAGTGAAAATGGTGTTGCCATTACCCCAGCATTGTTTCTTGAACAGAAAAATAAAAAAAAAGAGACTTTTTTTAATTTGCATGTCTTCAAACTTTGTTTTTTGGTCATATCTTATGGAAGTTATTAAAGAGAGATACTAGATCAGATTTTGATCCACTACAAAACCAAGTCCTCCTCCATGCGGTCTTTAATTACCAGCATATATTGGTCACACCAGTATCATAGTTCAGTTGACAATTTATGCATGAGTCAAAGGCTTAAGCTACAGATTTAATTCAGACTAAACAAACTCATATGAGGCAGCATTCTCATATATACAACAAATGTTTTTTGCGTCTTTTAATTTCTTTCACTGTTATTTCATGTTTATGCTATACAAGTAACCCCCATAATCTTGAATGTTGTTGAACTTTTACTGCACTTAATGGAAACTCACATCAGAATGTTAAGAGGAATATTCGATGCATCAAATTTTGAAGCAAATTTTCGTACTGATGCCATAGAGCTAAGATCCAATTCCATGACATCAATTTTTGCCAAAGGGATCTCTTTCACTATGGCTTCTTTGACGGCATTGCCATTAGAGATGTTGCGAACAGCCATCACGACATGTACGCCTCTAAGAGCAAGCACTCGAGCCGTTTCAGCACCAATACCACTTGATGCACCTACAACACAACAAGTGTATTGTGGTAATTAGAGGGAAAACTAAATGACAATGACAGAAGCACATTTATTAAAATCCGTTTCACTCACAGAGAATTTATCAACTTGTTAGTTGTTACAAAATGGTCCCCACTTGAACATTATTCCTATACCAACCTCTATTATAAAATTTTTCTTTTAAAGGCCCTCCATTTAAAAAAATTCACAAATTTCTGCAGTACAAAGTTCTACCTGAGACCATAATATATCTGAACCAAATAACAAAGGAAAGAGTTATAGCTATGAAAAGTCAATATCATTTTCTATTCTTTTCGTTCTTCCTTTTTTTGTTGGAAAAAAAAAAGAAGTGGGGTGGGAACTGGGAACCTGAGATTCCACCCCCGATTCCATCCGAGTCACCAGCAATTCGTAAAGTTTTAAGGGGAAAATGAAGTAAATAGAAACAAAGAATCTAGGCAGGGAAGGGAATAGGAGTCAGTAGATCAACTTTGGGAGAAATGTAATGATTCAAAAAGCCACAAGAAGGCACCTGTAACAATAGCAGTAAGGCCAGTCCCATCTATTCCCTGAGTAACTTCCTCAGCTGTCGATGAAGAGGAGAACCCAGACGGCCCTTTCCTGCCAAACAACCACATCTTTCTCACACAGGTTCTCCCTCCCTCTCTCTCTCTCTCTCTCTCTCTCTCTCTCTCTCTCTCTCTCTCTCTCTCTCCGCTGCCGAGGAGAAAGCGTTCCTTGTTGTTGCGAGAAGGGCCTGCTGAGTGCTGAGTGATTGTGAGTTTGTGAGTTTGTGAGGCGGAAAGCACTAACGATATGGAAGAAATTTTAATAAGACGAATGGGGAGAGTGAAGACAAGCAATTAATTATTAATGCTCCCACTGTCACAGTCACAGTCTTGTCGTGATTTGGGATTGATTTGGTGGAATTTGATTAGAAATTTAGATGAGAATTGAGAGAAATGTGGAAAACATAAAGATACATGAAAGAAAGAGTGATAATTAAAAGAGGTAACAATAATTTTCATTCAGCATCATAACATTCTCTTATAAGCATTTCTATTTATAGGCTAAGCAATTACATAAATCCTACAATCTATCTCTCAGCCCCTAATCTAATCTGTTACAATAGGAACGGTTCAGATTAATTGACCATTGTGTCTATCGCTCATCTCGTTAAGTCTATCTCGTATTGCCTTAAGTTTATCCCTTATGTTAATAAAGTGATCATTCTGTCAATATAAAGTGGGATTGCCTTAGCACATGACATTCTTGTGCTTGTTATTCTGACTCGCGATTAGAGCTGTCAAACGAAATCCGTTTGTACCGTTTCCGTCCCGTTCTATTCAAATGGAACAGCTAATGGAAGGGAATATGTATTTCGCTTCTAAGAACGGAACGAAAACGGAACAGAGAGTGGTACACGTTACTGTTTCGTTTTACTGAAAACTGGCTGAAATCAATACAAAATGAGCTAAAATCAATGGAATATTGACAACGGAATATAAACGAAATGAAAAAATCGTTTCGTTTCATGAAAAAGAACGAAAATGGTACAAACTTTGTGTTTCGTTGGTGAAACGGAATGGAAACGACAGATGGTATTTCTGTTGTCGTTTCTAACGTTTGACAACTCTACTCCCGATATGCAATATACGGTACATGACATTCCTGCCCTTTTAACTATTCTTGTCCTCAAGAATCATGTATGAGTAATATATAATCTTCCCAAGAAGAATCTTTACATGCACTATTTACCTATTTAACTGGTAGTTCTGCAGTTTGGATGGTATGGGAATAAGGAAGGAATAAGAAATGTTGTTTGGGAAGAGTGGGAAGTGTGTTATTTCGGGAATAAGAAATGTTGTTTGGATGGTGAGTTAGGAATAAGTAAATTAATATTAATTTAAATAAATTATTAAAAATTATTATTTTAATATTAAAGAAAGTACTAATTAAAGAGCACACAAAATTTCATTTAGCTATTAGTATTTAGCTAATTTTGTTAAAATTATGTATATATAATTATTGGAAGAAGCTATTCCTAGAAAGAAGTCATTCTTCTTCTTATTCCTAACTTGTTTGGATGCTTAGAAAGAAGTTGTTCCTAGAAAAAAGCTATTCTTCCTTATTCTCATACCATCCAAACAACCTCGTTATTAATTAAAGGGATTTGGTATAAACCAGATTATCAAGAATAAAAATATAATCCAACCCAGTACAACCGGGTTAATGAAATTAAAATCGGACCCCAATTTAAATAATGTTTGAACCTGTTAGGTTAGACGTGTTAAATGAGTTGGACGGATTTTTTTTGTTTCTTGTACAGCCCTGCATATAATACAATCCGAAGCATGAATAGTAAAATTTTTTTTTGTATGTGATGATTTAATATAAAATAGCCAGCTGAGACCGTTATATATATAGCTGAATTACTGACTAGAATATTGATGAAGTGGACTTACATAGTGAAGGGAAGAAATTGAATCACTGTAATGTTGGAGAATTGGACCTGATGGCAAAGCATTATATATGGATGAATTATGAGAGGCTAAAACAAAAGGTGACGAGAGCATTTTGGTTTAAGTCCAACACTAACTATGAATTCTGGTTTAAGTTTGTTCAATTACATCATTATGCTGAGATGCAAACTTTCATACCTACCATGTCATATTTGGGTTCAATGGAGGCTATCTATTATAACCAGATCAGGGCACCATGTGGCGAATAATACAATGCAACAGGTTGCCACTTGCTTGAGTGTTTGGTTGGACAAGAATAAGGTATAAGGGATGAGAAATAAGGTATAGGACACAACCAAATAAGATATAACTCTAAAGATAAGCCATTTTATTTCTTATTCTTTATACCATGTATTTGTAGGTTAAGGAATAGAGGATAAAATGGCTTTTGTTGAGTTATATATCATGTTTGATTGTGTCATACCCCTATTCCTTATTCTCTATACCTTACTCTTGCCCAAACAAACATAATATTCCAGGCGGAAAATTAGGAAGAGTTATTCCTAAGCATCAAAACGTGGTAGGAATAAGGTGGGAATAGTTCTTTCCGGAATAGCACTTTTCCTTACACATACCTTATTTTCATTCCTTATTCCTAACACATCATCCAAACAACATTTCTTCTTTCTGAAATAGCACTCTTTCCACGCTTCCCGAAATAACATTCTTCCTAATTTTTTCGCTCGAAATAGTTCTTCCTTCCTTATTCTTAGCCCATCTAAACATGCCCAAAAGCCAGAAGAGTTAGTCCCAGGAATAACGCCTATTCCTAGCTCTTCTTAAGCTGTTTGGATGAAATTTTCTTGCGGGAATATCTTATTCCCAAAATTAATTACAAAATTAATTATTTTTAAATGTAATAATAATAATAATAATAATTTTATATTTTTATTATTAAAATAATTATATTTTATTTTAAAATATTAAATATTAAAATAAATAAGAAAAGAATAATAATACATAAATTGATGTGAAAAATGTTAAAATGAATGATTATTTTATTTTTATCTTTCATTTTTATTATAATATTATATTATTAATTATTTATTATTATTATTATTATTATTATTATTATTACTACTACTACTACTACTACTACTATTATTATTATTCCTTATTCTATAATTCTAATTATTAGCATTGGGGTCGTTTGGATGCGTCCCAAATTCCGGGAATAAACAATTCCGGGCATAAATTTTAATATAAACAATCCAAACTCTTCACAAAGTTACACACTTTCCAATAAATTTATGCTTAGAAATAGCAAATTCTCCCAATTCCCCCAATTTCTAAGCGATCCAAACGCCCCCATTATTAATAAATAAACTACAACAATAAAAAAAGACAAATGATTAAACTTTAAATAGATAAAAAAAAAGACCAATGATTATTTTAATGCAACTGTTTCATTCATTATTCCTAACTCACCATCCAAACAACATTTTTTCTTATCGAAATAACATTCTTCTCACTCTTCCCAATATATTTCATCCTAAAATCCTTCTTCCTTCTTATGTCCATACCATCCAAACGAGCATGTGTAGAATATGTAACATATTTTTATCTTGAGTAAGGATGAACTTGAAAATGAATGGCCTCTTCCCATGAAGATGAATAATTTACTTTTATATATTACTTTTATATTTGAATTATGAACGTGTGAGTGTCTATATATATTAAAATGAATGTCAAATTTTCTCTATATATTAATCATCACTTATGATGCATACTAATTTTGTGTGAATAATTAATGTTCCTTATTAATTAAAGATTAGAGACACTTTAGATTTATTATTATCATTTAACAAATGAAACACAAAGATCCACAATTTAAATTCTCAACCTAAATGATCTGTCAATTATAAACTCAAAAAAATAAATGATCAAATATCATCAATAACATCAATTAATTATATAGTCATTAAATGATTAACTTCTTGGACATAACTCCAACAATAAATCCAATTTTATATTTTTCCAATATTTTTGTTATCTATTATGATATTTATAAATTTGAGGGTTTGAAATTCTTCAATTATAGTTCATTTTGAAAGTATGATAACAAACAATAAAATTATTTGGAAAAAAAATATAAAATTTTGTTTCTAAATAAAATTTGATACGAGAAAAAATTCAACGGTTTGGATCGACTGTACAAATCATAGGTTTCAAAGAAACGGAGTACGAAATCAAACGAACGGATTACTTCACAAAATACCGTAATCCATCTCTCAAAAAAATTATTACATTTAGTTAGCGAATTTTATGAAACTATTAACAACCTAGAAAAAGAACGGAGCTGATAACTATAATCAGAGCTTTAGGCAATCGCGCAATCAAAATCCATTTTAGATAAGTATGCTATCCAGTTTAATCTGATAGTTTCCATTTTCGCTTCATCCTCTCACCCTCACCCTCCGTTCCCTTCGTTCACGCGGGTTCCCTTCGCACATTGCCTCTTGTCCCGCACAAAGCCTCCTTTCGCGCACATAGCCTCTCTCCCCTCACACCCTTCCCTTCACGTCGCCGTCACCGTCGCACAGTCCTGCCGTCACCGTCGCCCAGCCCTCCCGTCGCCCAGTCCAACCCTGCCGTTATCAGAATCAGAAATGAATATTATTTACTCCCTTACTTGTATTAAATACTTCCTTACTAGTAATTATTTGTTCCCTTAGAGTTATTTAGTTACTGTTAGGAAATTGCTTAATTTTAATTTTGTGACTAATTACGCCTAATTAATCCAATTAAAACACAAGCAACACGAATCTAGTGCCAAGTCAATCAAACACACAAAGAGAATAGGAGGAAAATCAATACCTCATCCAATATCGCAATTGGATGGCTCGACCTAGGCATTGATGTCGATGGTGTGCTTCTCCTTCGTCTCCAAATCGCCTCGAGTCCACCTAGAGATTAACTAAGCTCTCTAATTGATTTGTGCTAGCAAATTAATGAGAACCAAGCTAATCCTAAGATGACACCCTCTTTTAATCCAACAAGTAGATGTAATTTGAGGATGTTTGGCTCAACACATGAGCAATAGAGAGGAGGAGGAGAGGGGCGCACGACCAAGAGGGAGAGGGGATGGGTGTGTGGCGGCTAGGAAGAGATGAGAGAGAAATTCAATCTCTAGAGGTCCTTTTATAGCCAACCAACCCTAGGTATAAGTTGCTAGAAATTACACCATGTGCCATCCCTACCTACCTCCTCTTAGCCGGCCCTATTATGGGCTTTTTGGGCCTTTTACTCCTTCTTAAATGGACTCTAATTCATTTAATTAAATCCATTTCTAATTACTCTATGTTTGGACTATAAATTTGCTATATACAAATTAGCCCAATAATTCAATATAATCATTTATATTAAATTAAGTTGAACCAAAATAATTATTAACTATCTAATAATTATTCTAGGATTAGCTTATGCTATTATTTATTTCTATATGAACCGTTTGACTTAATTAATCAGTACGTTCTATAACGGTACCTAATTAATTAATCAATTTGTCATATTATCCGCAATTTTCACTGTTGCGAATAAATAAATAAATAAATAAAGCACTGCCTTGGTCAAAACTCTATTTGTGTGACCCTTTGAGGATTTATGCTATGTTGGACATGGAATTAAATCGTTATTTAATTCCAATAATCATAAGCGGTATCTAGTAACACGTTATGATTCCCAATTCGCATAAATAATGTACTGCTACAATATTTCAATCCTGCATAAGAGAATAATTATGTTTCTCTATTTTGATTCTTATGTCTCACGATATCATCGTATAATCCAAGATAGGAATGTGTTATTCTTCCAGATTATACGTTTCTTGATCTAGAGTTGATCGCTTAGTTGCGCGCATACGATCCAACTCCATCAAGGGGCCCAAACGGATATCGTCACTCACTAAGTGAATTAATGAGGGACATACGGTTTTCTTGATGATTAGCTTTTTCCCGCACAATTCAAGAGAACATAAATAAAGTCCGTATAGCATCCCTTATCGGGAATCAGCGGTAGACAAAATTTATTGAACCTATTGATCGAAGGGGAAACCAAGTCTCAAAATAAAAACCTCGTGTCTGCCGATCTAATCGTTTGTAGAACAGCTTGAGGGTTGAATCCACAGGGACGGTGTTGGAATATTAGTCTTTTACTTTACTAAACTAGCTAGACGGTTCAACTCTTATGTGAATTAAGGGTTGCAGGTGGGTTCAAATCTTAAGTCTAGTTTCAAGGTCAAAACAAGAATTAATAAGAGAGATTCAACAAGTCACGAAATTCTAGGGTTTCTGGTTGCTAACACTTCTTCTTAGTCCCAGTTCCAGCGGCCCGCTAAAAGAATTTAGGTCGCTAACCTATTAGACTGGTCGCTGGCTACTTGGCGGGCATAGACAACCTCGCTGATTCACTCAGCGGCCCGCTAGGATTAGCGATGTGAATGCAAATTGACTTAATTCAGTTGATAATTGTGCAGGGATAATGGCTTAATTAAGGTTCTAGATCAAACTCTCGTTTAGGTCTGGTTATCAATTAATTAACCCAATTTCCCTCGTATAGAATATAGATTTCAACTAGCGTTTCTTGGTCTAGTTTCTACAAGTTTATACCTTTCTAACCTATGAAATCCTTGAGTTTTCACTCTTGGAAAGGACTTAACTCTCGTTAATTATTTCTGGTTTAACCTTTCAGTTTACAACCTTCATGTTAATCATAATCATGCCTAATAATCTAAGTTTATTTGGATTTAATCACCTAGCAATTAAGCCAGCTCTACTTAACGGGTGTAAACAAATCTACTTAAATAATCATGGCATAATCAATTCAAGCAATTAAAGCAAGGTATAAAACACAAAGATATCAAATAAACTAAATAAATATGCAATCAACAATTAAGAATTCGAGTTTGCAACTATAGCCCTAGAACAAACAATCAACAACTAAGAAACATCATACAAACACAAAAGAAAATGAGAATAAGGAAAGATTACAATCAATTGCTCTTGCGTGTGTCGAAATCTCCTATCAAACACGTCTCTTGCTGTCACAATCAACCTGCTTAGCACTGCCACGATCTGGACTTGACACCTAACTCTCAAATAACTCAATGTCTAATCCTAAATTGACCTTGGATTTGGTCTCCTTCTTGTTCTCCTCCTTGTTCTCCCTCAAACTGGTCTTTAATAGGCCTTGGGAAGGTGTAGAAATGCTGGAAATAACTGAAGACGTGCTCTGGATGCACCTGGAGTCGGTAGAAACCGTCGTCCAAATATAGAATTGTTAAATTGGGCGATTCTGCTAAATCTGGCAGTTCCAGGTCTGCGGGTCGCTGGGACTTTTAGCGGGTCGTAGAAAAATGTCAGCACTGCGTCCTGTCAGTATTTTGGGCATATCTCCTTCATCCGAACTCCGTTTGAGGTGATTCAAGATTCGTTGGAAACCTTAGAACGAGCTCTTCAACTTTATGGACTCATCCAAGTCATTTCTTGTCCAGAATCTGCAATAAAATTAGAAACTATGGTAGTAATTCATTCTTGACACGAAATTCTAATTAAACTAACCTAAACTCATCTAAACTATGTAAGCTATGTAAACTCAAGGTAATTGGTTTAGTTTGGAGACAAAATGGTACCTGAATTGCATATAAAATTAACTCATCACCTATCCTCAAGTGGAAAAGAAAACATCTCAAACTTAGAACCAAAATCATAACGAAATAAATAAATGACACATAACACAATCCATATATTTATTTCGTTGGGTCAAGTCTTGTACTATATTCCATAACATACACATATGCAATTAAGTTGGTAACTCTTTACCTATGAATAGTAGAACTTAATCATCACTTAACTTGCATACTAATCTTATATGATAATTAATGTTCCTTGTTAATTATCAAGATTATGGACCGTTTAGATTTATTATTGTCATTCTAAAGAATGATCCACAGAGATCTACAATTCAGATCCTCAACCTGAATAATCTGTCAATAATAAACCTAGGAACAGATGATAAAATATCATCCATAACATAAACTAATATTTAAGTCATTAAATTATTGACTTCTAGGACATAACTCCAACAGTTACTCCCAAACAACATTAGAATCAGTTGTAAATGTTATTTACTCCCTTATACATATTAGATACTCCTTTCATGCTAGTTATTTACTCCCTTATAGCTATTTAATTAATGCCAAACAACAGCAGAATCAGATATGTATATTATTTCTCCCTCACTTATATTAAATACTCCCTTACTACTAATTATTTACTTCCTTATAGTTATTTAGTTACTCCCAAACAATAGTATAATCAGTTCTGAATGTCATTTACTCCCTTATATATATTACATACTCATTTTATACTAATTATTTACTCCCTTATAGCTAGTTAGTTTACTCCCAAACAACAACAGAATCATATATGAACATTATTTACTCCGTTGTATATATTAGATACTCCCTTATACTAATCAATTTTCTCCTTTATAGTAATTTAGTTACTAAAAAAAAAAGCAACAAAATCAGATATGAATATTATTTACTCCCTTATGCATATTAGATACTCCCTATGCTAATTAATTTCATCTCTTATAGTAATTTAGTTACTCCCAAATTGTAATAGAACTAGGTCTAAACCTCTTTTCTATTCTTATCCTTCTTGATTTCTACTTCTTTTTTCCTGAACCAGATCTAATCAGTATAGGAGAGGGAACAGTGATGGGAGGCGGAGGTGGAGGTGAGGCAGGGGAGAGAAGAGGCGGAGGAGAGGTAAGGCGAAGGAGAGGCTGAGATGAGGCGGAGGCGGAGGTGAGGCGGAGGAGAGGAAATACGGACGTGAGGAGAGACGGAGGTGAGGCGAAGGAGAGGAAATACGGACGTGAAGAGAGGCGGAGGATGAGAGGCGTGAGTAGTTGCGTGAGATCAAAGGGAACGCGTATAGAGGACATGATTAATCGCGCGTGAGGGGTGAGAATAAGAGTGAAAACGTTAACGCTCTGATTGCTTGATTGCACTAAACATTGATTATGCAAGTAATCCCCGAAAACGAATTCTTCATCCAATTGCCGGAAAAACACATACATAGCTAATTAAAGAAACGTTGGATCTTGAAATCATGATCCGTACAAATGGAGTCAGAGTAGCCCAACGAAACCTAACACTTATATGACTTATCCCCTTGTCGGCCTACTTGGGCGATTATTATTTACTCAAATTCTCGCACTACAGCCCTAATGGATCCATGGTATGACCTTGTTAGCTGGCCGACTGCGCCAAAAAAATGAGATTAGCTCTCTCGCGTGGAGTCGGTTCACCTTTCTACTGCTCCCTACTTGAATACCGACCGTTGCTTCATAGACACGTGTCGACGGAAAGAACGAAAACCACGTCCAGGCAAATGGTTTCTGTAAGGCATGGCGCAAGATAGAGAAAAGCTCTCCAGGAGAGCCTCCAATTTCTCCCAAATCTCTTCTCTCTTTCTTTCTGACCGTCGCTCTCCCTCCTCTCTCTCTCTCTCTCTCTCTCTCTCTCGTTCGCCTCGCAAAATTAAGATAAACCTCAGTCACTACCTCTGAAAACCCTAGAGATTCTCTGTCGCGCCAAGCTCCTGCGCTTAGCTCCCTCCTCTCCGCTGCTTCTCTTTGGTCGAAATCGAGCATTCCAGCTGCTCCGCCTCGCCGACGAGGTAACGTCCCTATACCTTTCAAGCAATTTGTAGAGGAAATAAGCTCGGAATTGGTTTGAGTGGGAGTTCAGATCAGAATCAGATTGTTGCTGATTGATTGTCTCTACTTCTCTTATGATTTTGTTGATTGTAGCTCATTGTGTAATGTATAGGTTTATTTATCTTCAAATTGAATAAGGCTGTATTATAAGATGTTAAATTTGATATGATTTACAGTGGCAAGGAAACAATTTTTTGACACCTCTTTCTAAATCAGGGCATCACTCTGACACTTGGAAAATGCCAGTACCAGTTAGTTTATCAGTATAAACTACAGAATACTGCTTTGGTATAATAAGTCGCGATTAAATAGTGGCCTGCCCAGAAAAAAGAAAATTAAGATTTGATAGCTTTCATAAAACAACAACAACAACAACTAAGCCTTTTGTCCCAAACAAGTTGGGGTAGGCTCATTGTGTAATGTGCTTTTATTGAATGTGATGGTCCCATCATTGTATGTGCTTCTATAATTTGCCAATTTTACCTTTTTCCAGGATTGCTGCATCAAGTTTCTGATGCTCAAGGAGGTGATTAGTGTATTACAAGAATATAAAGAGAAATAGACTTCTTACTGTAGTTTCAAGATGTATGTTGTTTTATCTATCCTATCTGAAATAAAACTCATTCAGCTTTCTAGAATTGTTTTATTGTTGAAAGAACCTTTCAAATGAGGTTAGTTCATGCCAATTTCTTGTCAGCACAGATGATTAGAGGTTCCCAGCAAATGCCAGAGAGTGAGACAGCAATCATTAAACCAGAGGTAGTTCCTTCTAGATGTGCTTTTAATTGTACTGCTTCATGTTAGTACCAGAAAATGTTGTTATTAATTAATACAATTGATTTGCCTATCAGGCGATGAAGTCTTACATTTGGCTTCAATGTGCTGATGGTTCAATACAACAAGTAGAGGAGGAGGTGGCAATGTTCTGCCCAACAATATGTCGAGAGATACTCAAGACGGGGTCTGGTTCATCTAAAAACTATGCCATATCTCTACCTGAGAAAGTCAGCCCAGCTACTTTGAGCTTAATACTTGATTATTGCCGGTTTCATCAAGTCGCTGGCCGCTCCAACAAGGTCAGTAGGTTTTCCTCTTGACTTGTCTTATGATATCAACTTGTGCATTCAAGAAATATTTAATTATACACTGTTGTGCACCATTCTCTCTCTTTGGGGAAAATTTCTTGGGTTTAGTAAAAGCTCCATAGGAAACCCTATAACAAGAGATACTGGTAAGGAATAGAGAGCAGATAGCGAGATAGCTGAAGAAATGTTTGTTGATTGAATGAATTTTTCTGTACATTTCCTTACGCTAATACACATATATATAGGAAGTCAGATACAGTGTTTCTAATCCTAATCCAAAGGGTAAAAGTGTAAAACTGTCTAAATAACTGATTCTTGGAAAAGAGCTGTTAGAATGAGGAAGAGAGGATAGGCGCTGTAAATCATCTGACATTGCAGGATTAGCAATTCACTGGATATGTCGATTTGCATTTTGTCTTAACAAACCCCCATTCTTTTTTGGATGCTGCATTAATGCTGGATTCACATCCTCTACAGCCTCACCAATCGGCTGGACGGCACAGCCAACACAATTTTTTTTAATATTAAAAAAATTTAAAATTAAAATATTAAATCCAAACCGTTGATCTTGTTCAATTTTACGGGCGATGCATTTTCATATAAGTTTTATAAAATTTGGAGCCGATTTGATATTAGATCAAGTGATCAACAAATGAACGACTATGGTTAACTATCACTGATTAATTCTAATACGTTCATAATTTGGTCACTTAATCAAGTATCAAATCGATTTCAAATATAAAACTTACATGAAAAATACATCGCCCATAAACTTGAACAAGATCAACGGTTTGGATTCAACATTTGAATTTTAAAATTTTTAAATATTAAAAAAGTTTGGGTTGGCTGGACGGAAGAGCCGATTAATGAGGCTGTAGAGGATGTCAATCCATAACTTAAGGGTGTTTTTTAATGTGCCTTAGAGGTATCTGTTTGACAGGACTGGTATAGCAGCTCTTGTTTATTGCTTTGACCCTATGGTAGGAGAACATGTGTAAATTGAATTGAGACATTGGAAAGTTATTGAAATTGGGTTGGTTGGATCTTTTGTATCCAAATCAAGTTGCCTATTTAGGTAATAACTAAATTGTGAAGAGAGTCTCGAGCTCCTTTCTTTAACTGGTGCGGCATCATTCTTAAAAGAAAGTTAACATATGCATTTGATAATATATTTTTTTATTTGAAAATCTCCTGTCCTGGGTTTTGACAAACTTAAGGTATTGTATCAGATTTTCTGAAATTCAGTATTATTGGTCTGTAAGCTACTAGCTACTATGCATTTTTCTAGTATTAGTTGACCAAATGATAGCATGTGATAAAAGTCCGATTATAAGACAGGCAGAAATGATCTTATTACTGGGTATTGCCATGTATCTGTATTTGGTACCACCTTTCTTCTTTCATAAGTTAGGATGTGAACTCGAGTTCTATATGCATTTTCTTTTATTTGTTTTGGTTGATAACTTGATATAGTGGATCAACTTTTCACAGAAACTGATTGTTATGCTATACCTGTTCCCATTATACTAACTGAAGTTGGAGCACCTTGTTTGCATTTCTGATTTTCTTTTCTTTTGGCTTAATTTCCTTTTGCTTTGTTATTGTCTAGGAACGGAAGTCATTTGATGAGAGGTTTGTCAAGGTGGACACAGATCAATTATGTGAATTAATCTCAGCTGCTGATAGTCTAGGGTTAAAGCCATTGGTTGATCTGACAAGCCGAGCAATCGCGCGAATGATAGAAGGGAGAACACCAGAGGAAATTCGTGAGATCTTTCATCTGCCAGATGATCTTACTGAGGTACTATTGTTGTTTTTTATTTTTTGATTGTATTTTGTTGCATACTGCACCCAAGGTTGTACTGTAACGAAGGTGCTTTTGTATTGCAATTAATGCTCAATATAAAGTTTTGGTTCTATACACAAGCACCAACCTCCTGAAACAAGTTTACATGTAGATGACCAAATTGTGGCCCAGTCCTGCTTGGTAATTGGATAAGGGATTTATCATCCAAATGTAATGTTTGCTCAATTTTAGATTACTAGGAGCACATTCAAATATGTCTCATTATTTGTTCCAAAACGAGAATTTTTAATATTTGCTGCATTTGGATAAAAAGTTGTGTAATTGTGCAAATAAAAAAAGAAAAAAATTACCTTGACCGACCATTCTGTGCTAATATTGTTCATTGCATGAATCAAGGAAGAGAAATTGGAGCCCTTGAAAAATGTAAACGACGATCCAAGAATACGCCTATTGAACCGATTATATGCTAGAAAAAGAAAAGAGCTGAAGGAGCGACAAAAGCAAAAGGTAGCTAAAATCTTTCTTTATTTGTGACAATATCTTTGCTTTTGAACATTGTCATCTGTGTAGGAGCCTGTGTACTGATACATTATATATATTTTGAATTATTCTAGGAAGCTAAGGTAGTTGAAGAAAGGAAGGATGAACGGTCTGTAGATGAGCTTCTGTCATTTATTAATGGAGAAGAAGGTACTCTTAGCTGAAACAAGAAGAAAATTGCAATTGTGCTGTAAAGGATAATGTAAACAATGGAGTTTCGGAGCCCCCAATAAATAGTAGTAATTCAATCCAATAATACTTATGGTGCCTGGTGTTTCTTAATTTTTGGCCCGTTGCCTTAGATCTTAAAAGGGCATTAGGCCTTGCAGAATATTATTAAAACCTTGAATTTCTCTTTTAAAAAAACGAACTAATTAATTGATTGGATTTGGAATGTTCTGTTCTAATTTCTTAAATCCTTTCTTAACTGGTTGCAGGTTCTAGGAACAGCAAGACAACAAAAGGCAAGAAAAAGAATAGACGACGAAAAGAACATAGCAAAGATTCCAGTACAGCAGATGCATACCACACAGAAAAGAAGGTTTACATCCATATTATCTGTTTAAATGTTGAGGAGAACTCTTTCACCTCCTGCTTTTGTGATAATTATGGAATGGTCTAATAAAATTTGTGAATGCCCATCTGATTTTAGCTGTCTTTGCAGACAGCTACCAAAGTTTTCACATCCTGATTTATTATACATAGTGGTCTAATAAAACTTTACTATAAAATATGACTCTTTTAGGGCATATTCACAAAGAGCATTTTACATGTTGCAACAGAATAATCTGATAATAATAATGCTACATAGCTTCTTCACATGAATGGGGTTACCCTTTGGTCAATATTGATCATTATGTTTGATAGATATCTGGTTATGTGTGCTATCTTTGGTACCCAATAGCTGCAACTGCAAGTCCAAAGCAAATTGTAATGTAAACTTCTATTATTAGTAACACTTGGAGAATTAGCCACCTGGCTATCACTTCTCCCTCTCAGTAATTATTTTTACAGCTTACTAAAAATATGGCAACATTTTACCTAAATCTATACATACTTACCACATGTTATCCTTCTTTAGGAAAGAGCAAATATGTCAGGTGCATGTACCTCTAGTGGCAATGTATCTTCTTCACCTAATCGGAATCAGGGTTTGCGGGAAGGTGCACAAGATCCTTTTGCTCTGAAGCTTGGTGAAGATGATTATACTGATGATGAGTTAGATCCTGCCATGCAAGAAGAACTTGATAGGTGATTTTTTAATATATATATTTTTTAATTAATTTTCTTAATTTACTATGTAGGCAGTGTTCTTCAGCAAATAATCATCTGATTTTGGCTGTCTTTGCAATGGCTACCAAAGCTGTCTGAATTTTCACATTTTGAATAGATATGTACCTTAACCTTTTTCATCAGATGGACATAATTGTTGCTGATGTTTCCATTTGTGTGAAAACGTTTGAGATTTTATTATAGAAATTGGCAGGACATTATTTCTATAACGTGACAGAATATTGTGGGTCGCATTGTGGACTGTTTGAAAAATAAATTATATATTGCTAGTTTTTATTTTGTGCATTTTTGTCAATTAGCCTGAATCAAGTTTCAGACATGGTTTGTGAGGACCTAAGTGCCACTACCGTGCTTTGATAAGTCTGAATATATATATTTTTTTATATTTTGTTTATGTCAACTATCTTCATTTTGGGTGCATGTATGAAAATAGAGTGTGTATTTGCTTGGGTAATCTCTCTTGCAACTGCTAAGTAGTTCTAGTTATATTTCAGAGAAGTTGAGGATTTTGCTCGAAGATTGAACTCGATGTGGCCAGATAGAGTACAAGAGATATTATCCTTAGGCCAAGATAGAAGGCGAAATTCCAGTTTTGTTGGGCATTTCTGAAGGTATTTGTTTATTTTTTCTTTCTTGATTTTTATTAAATATCAAGGAATGCATCCTTTATTTTCCAGCCTGGTACTAAAAATCAAAAGTTCTAGTTGAACCACATGCACATCCATATTGATTCAATGCCAAACATTATTCATAACTGAACCAAACAGGTACAAAATTTGCATCACATGATGTTGTAGAGGATCATTCTTTCTGCATTCAGTTGATTTGTTCAATGTCTCATTTACCAAATAATCACTTTTCTGAGTTCCTAAAGCATTTCAGCTGTTATCTGTACTAATTGTTTGGTATTTCATTATAATCTTGTTTGTTTATACAGGGTAGGAAGAGATGAAGGTGTGAATTCTGTAGTGTTTAAAGAGGAGGATTTCTAATTTTTTATTCTTCAGAGAAGCTCAAATCATAAAGGGGAGTATTATCGGCGTGCCCATTTTTCATAGTAGAGCTCGTCAAGTGCATAATGTGTAGCCCCAAAAATGTTAGCATTGTTGGTACTGTAACTCTATTTTCAGAATGCTGACTTAATAACAGTTTGTTATGTGGTTTCTCAGTTCATGTCATTGTCTTGTTTTCAACTGTTTGACCATGAGTTTTCAAGTGTTGTGAAAATGAATTGTTTTTCTGATATCAAGATAGTACAGATGCAGATTCAACTAACCATTTCCAATAACAACTTTGCTCTCAATGATGTTGTTTGCGTTACATTGGAGTAATAACATGCATATATAAAGGAAAGTAAACGAGTAGTAGGGATATCTTATTATTTATATGGAATGAGGAGAGTGTGTTAATATCTTGAACCGTTTAAAGTGATACTGAAATCGATAGGTGGTGGTAGGAGGAGAGGAGATCCGTATGATATTGAAATTGGACTTAGAATAGGTTAATAGATCGATTATTCGGTAGTTGATTGGTTGTTCTTAAAAGCCGAGAATTATACGAGGGCCGGTCTACAATGCAACGGCGGGCTTGGGGTTATCTCTCTCTTGCTAAATTCAATCCAACGGGATACAATCGGGAATTTTTAAACTCGTGCGGATGCTGACTTTTTTGTATTCTAGTAACGAAGGGACAAATTGTAGAGAACCGGGGGGCGGAGGGGCTCAGAAATCTATTCACTCAACTTGTGCATCGTAATCGTAAGTTCGTAACTAGTACAAAACCTTGTCATTTGATTTGATCAAACCCAAAATTTTGCTCGAGCTTAACTAAACTGTAAACTGAATTTTCTTGTTCTCAAATCTCAACTCAGCTAAATGATGAACGAGAAGAAATCACCTGTAAAATACTTACAAACGTGGCTCTATGTATCACCATTGCCACTCAAAACACTTGTTAAAGTTTCAGCTAGAGAGTGGACAAGATGTCAACAGCAAGAGAGAAAGCAGACATAGCACGAATGAATGAGATATATATAAACATCAGTAACTTAATTTATACACACACACACACACACAAGATTAAGACTGTGGGTGCCGCTGAAGCCATTCCTGAATTGCAGAACGAAGCACATAATTTGGTGTCAGATTGCTATGAGGAAGTGGCAAGTTGCTCATTGGGGAAGTGTTGTGCCCTCCACTGAGCCATTGTCTGATTGCATCAGCTTCATACGTGAATCCATCTGCCGCAATATAAGGATTTTGCATCACATCCTGAAAAAAAAAATGGTAAATATAATTCAATTACGTTCTATATTTTTCATTGAACTGACTGACTGCAATTTATAGTTTAAATACAAAACCTTTTTTGTCTGCTGTTGTACTACTTAAAAATTGGTGGACAATAATATCCCTATCCCGAAAGTAGGCCAAACTGACAATTCTTTATTCAGTAAAACAACAAATAAGCTACTAAACAATAAAAATTAGTAATTATTATATTTACACAAAACTTTTTTGCTTGTTACCAATAAAATTATTTCAAGACCGTTACCTGAAGTATTGGGCAAATGAAGTGTGATGGTATGCACTCTTCTTCATGTGGTTCCACATAAGCAGCAGCAGCCTTCATCAACGGTTCAACTACTGCCCAGACCTCGCTAACCAGATCAGGCCGCTGACTTTTAGACACCTCTGCGCATCTCAGGGCAATTTTTGCCAACTCCTTAGCTTGCTCAAAGGGCCACGACCCAGCAGACTCATCAATCACCGATAGGAGTATCCCACTTCTCATTGCGCCTTGCACAAGTCTTGCAATGTACAACGGAGGCTTTCTTGTTAGGAGACGAAGGATTATGATGCCGAATGAGTAGATGTCGGATTTTGGCGTTAGAATACCAGTTGACAAATACTCAGGGTCGATGTATGCAAATGTTCCTGCTGGATGGGTTGTTTGAAAGAAAGCAGTTGTGTTGGTGTCTGGTTGTTTCAGGAGGCGAGAGATGCCAAAGTCGCTGAGTTTACTCACCAAATTGGTGTCAAGGAGAATGTTTTCCGGCTTTAAATCTCCATGGACTACGAGCTGTGGTTTGTTTGAGTGGAGGAAAATAAGAGCGAGGCAGATCTCACCGATGATGCGGGTGCGTGCCTGCCATGTCAGGGGTGGGGTGTTGTTGGCACAGGTCAGACGGTCCTCAAGGCTGCCATTAGATAAGTACTCATAGACGAGTGCGGATACTTCAGAGCAAGCTCCTATGAGGGTAACTAGGTTTGGATGCCTTACTTTAGTGAGGATGGTAATCTGTAATTAAAAATTGATCAAACAAGAGTAAAATATTTACCAAAATTAACAAGGCTAATTTAATAAAAGATGGCATAAAATTAGGTTATATCAAGGATACCCACGGCAGTTGCTACACTAGAATATGGCCAATATATTTTGTGGCACTTAGGTGTACCCCATTATTCTGTCATACTCTGGCTCTGAACCTACATCTTTAATTCCATATACATAATTTACCTCTTGTTGGAACTGTGCTACTCCTTGTAAGCTCTCAGAATGCAACAACTTAATTGCTACCGTGGTTTGACGTAGAGAACCTTTATAAACAGATCCAAATCCACCTTGTCCAATCTTCAATGATTCACTAAAATTCTGAGTTGCTTGCTGCAATTCTTCCAAGGAAAACTCAGAGTTAAATGCTGTGGAGGGACCAGAGGGCATATTTTCCCTCTGTATGCTCAGTTCTTCAGTTTTTCTCACCAAATTATCCCTTTCCTGTTGCAGATTGTAATAATCAGCTTGTAAAGATTCAAAGCGGTCCCCAGCTGAGGATGAAAGAACTATCAAATCCTTCACAACGAGTTCAAAATCAGTAACTTGCTTTTCTAATGCAAGCCTCCTCTCATTTGCCACCTGAATCTGGTTGAAATATTCATCTCTTTGATTTCTGAGAAGCTCATTCTCTATCTTTACTTGTTCAATTTCTTCGCTTAGGAGTATCTCATGCTTAAGCTCTTCAATTTGTCGTCTCAATTGATCCTTTTCTTGCTTTTCCCTCTGTAAAATTTCCTCGTGTTCTTGCTTTTCTCTACGTAAAATTTCCTTGAGTTCTTGCTTTTCCCTCTGTAAATTTTTCTTGAGTTCTTGCTTTTCCCTCTGTAAAAATTCCTTGACTTGTCTTATTTGTTGTTCTTTTTGCTCTAACTTGTTAGCTAGCTTGGTCTGCAATAATTACGTCTTATATTCAGCTGTATTTGCAAACTATATTTCCATTGTAAGAGTTTTTTTTTTAATATTTGGTAATATGTTTAAATTATTACTATTAGGCCGGCCATCTTCTTGTGGACCCCAAATTATTACTATTTCCATGTTTAAATTATATTTCCATAGCTGTTAGCTTCTACAGATACCGCATGAAGCATTTCAATTAACGAACCATCTAGATCGATATCTCCCTAGCAAAGAAAACTTCAATCAACAAGGCAGAATAACCTTTCTTAATTTAAAAATAAAATTGAAGGAAACATACTCAGTAACAACCCACAGGTTCTTTCAATTAGTTCAATACTCAAGTGAGAAAATAAAGTCTGCTGCCATGCTTGTATCATACCTTTAGAGAATATAAAAAATATATAAAAAAGGGAAAAGATCCCTCTCTGAGGTCTTAAACTACTGTCACAGTTAGCTTGAAAAAGTGAAACCTAAGTAAATGAAGGAAAATTTCTAAAAAAAGTGTGTAATATGGAACATAAAATTAGAGCTATCACCTCTCCTGTTTCGGACTCACTATTTGATCTGCCAGATGAACTTGATGATTCCACAGTTGATTGTCCATTCCATTGGGACCTTTCTTCATGTTTTCGAGCCGGTGTCAACTTATCTGAATTGACCTCCCTATTAGAAAATCATTCAGTTTCCATAGCAGAACAAATTTAGTTTGCAAAATTAATAATAATTAAATGGTTAAAAAAATTAATAATACCACCCATGTACTCGTATATGACCAATATAGTATATGTATATAGTTGATGAGATAGTTCAAGTTGCAAGATCTGACAATTTTGACTTTTTCCATTGAACTTCTCAATTTTCTGATTTTTTTTGGCTTGTTTGTTGTGGTAGTTTTTTTTTGGGACAAGAAAGCAGGGGGTTGTCTTACTATGTTTAAACCTTAAAATAGTTCAATTGATGAAAAAAAAATTCATTTTTATGTACCACAGATTTGAGGTAAAAAAAAAAAAGAGTAATCAAAATATATGTATATCATTGTTTTACCTCAAAAGCTAGAAACACATTGAGCTTGTTGATTGAAATGAACATTTTTAAAAATATCATATTAAAGAACAAAACGAAATGTATCATTGGAGATTCAAGGCTAATAACTACCTAGTGAAGATAAGATTCCCATCAGAGACAAACCAAAGCTTGCATGACGGACTTGCTTCTTGCATCACTTTGTTTGCTATTTCAGATGCCAGATCCGTCATATCACTGCAATTTTAGGCAACATTATTAATGTGGTATTTTCTTTTTGGCCAATCTCAATATTAGATATCTCATCCCTGTTTGCTTTACTAGTCTAGGTATATCCATGATTTTGTGTCAGTACCTGTTTGCAGCTGATTCCATGACAAGATTCTTGGCTCCATGCAGTGCAATAACTCGCATGATTCCCTGAGCAATGTCGTCTGCTCTGTAGAGAAATTTCTCAGCTTGAAACTGTGACAGAAACAAAGGGAGAACAGATTATATTTTTTGCTTATCAAATTACTCTTTTCTTTACTGATAGGGAGAAGTTAAAATGAAAAGAAAATCATGGAAATGAAATAAAAAAATGTAATCTGCACCTTGCAAGTAGCACAGTATGAAAGGTAATTGTCCAGAACCAAATGCTTTCTATCCATGACAACATTTTCATGTAACTGATGCCACAATCCTGTTTGGCATAGTTTGTACATAATCAGATTTAGCAGTATAAAAACAACTCGGTTCAGTAGTTTGCTCTATATTACGTTCTGATATCCATAACCAGAAATGGCAGTACACAACACTTTGGAATTTCTTATACGATTACTTCAATGAAAATGAAAGTCCATGGCAAAGTTTAACCAATTCAACTTCTTTTCCAATATCACAATTGGAAAAACCTGAAGGTTGAAGCTATTAAGAACAAATAATAAGATTAAATTTAACCTCCAATTGAAAGACAAAATCTTCTAAATTACAAACCTCTGACTCGTGAAACCATGACATGGGTGATGATGACTTTTATTTTATCACATGGAAAATAACCAAGAACCCAGGACAAAATAGGCAAACCGTCCTCATATGTGTCAGGCAAAACAACAAACACCTTATCTGCTTTATTCTGTGCTGCTATCAAAACAATTCTAGGTGGACCTGGCCAGGAAGAAGTCATCTTTTCATCTAGCAATAAATCCAAATCGGTAAAAGATTTTGCATTAAAAAAAAAGTTGTCTGCTTCAAATTAGCAGAAACAAAAGGAGGAGCGGATTGTACATAGAACCTTCCAATGTTATAAATTACAAAAAAAAAAAAAAAAAAACCATTTAACTTGTGTGTTGTGAATCTTCAGCTGTGCAATTTGACCAGATTAATATTAGTTCAAGTATAAATGTGTTAGGTTCAACGCAGTATTATTAAAACCAGTCGGAAGGAATCTCCATCTCACCAAACAAAAATACCATACTGAGAAGACGAAATCTGAGTGCAAAAACAGAAGCAGAATTTAGGGCTAACTAACCTGAATTTCTAAAATTTATGTTTCTAAGCGGTCAACAGAAGAAGTCAACTGCTGCCAATGTTAACTTCCATTGCTAGGCTTCTCAGACTTTGATAACTTCTGTTTTGAAAGGAAATAATTGGAGAAGAGAGAGGACAAGAAATGGTCTCGGCTGTTTTTTTTTTTTTTTCTGGTCTTTTCTTAGTATAGTACAGTATCGGTGCGGTATTTAAATTTTTATTTTTTTTCTGCAACTGCGTAGTTCAGTCGAAACAGGTACTAATTTTGCGAAATTTTAACTCAATATTCGAACACTAGGACATCATGCGGCCACATCGGATCCAAAAGGTCAATCATGTGAGGGTCTCGCTCTCGCCGGGGCGTTTTTTTTCTCCCGGATGCATTTACACCAGTGTCAACTGGTTAGCTCATTTAATACATTGGAGCTATTATAAGGTCCACATGACAATCAAGTCTGGTTGTGCATTTCGTACTAATAACTTTCAGACCTCATATTAATTTTTTACTTTTAAAAAAATAGTATTTTATATTTTTTTATTGTTTGAGATTTTTTTTCTGAATTTATTTGTTTAGTAAATTTTATATTTGTGCTCATAAATTTATTAAGAATTCATTGATGTAAATTTTTTAATGGATTTTTAAAAATATTTTGCTTAATTCTTCAATTTATATTTTTTATTTTATTGTTGCAATTGCCTGACCTTTTTAAAAATAAAAAATTATATTATATCATTGTAAATCGTTATACATGCAACTCACAAAATTAGAACTACATATATAATGCTTTCTGTAGCATTGTTAACATGCGATATTCGTATATCATTGAAAAAAAAAAATCGATCGTTAACATGAGATATTCGTACTTGTTTGAATATGACTCGTTCGATTTGGATAGAAGGATCGGATTGTAGTGTTGTGAATGCTCTAGATTAAGTAGTCTCGTCAAATTATACAAGGGAACCCGATCTTGCCTGTTCATGTTAGATCTTTCTTCTTTTTTTTTTTTCCTGAGAGCTAGATAGGGACTATCCAGTAAATTCATGTTAGATCTAGCGGGTGACGGCTCAATAACAGCAAAACTGTTAAATGGTAAATTATATCTCTCAAAAATTAATTAGAGTTGTCTTAAAAAAGAAAAGTAAATTATTAAGAGTCGTTTTCTTGTTAGAAAATACTAAATTAATTCAATTCTTAACCTACATTTTAATTCAATCCTTTGTTTTTGACATTATTTTAAACAATTGTCACTTTTATATAAGATATTTGCAAATGCGTACCTAGTAAGGCAAACAAACCATTTTATCAGGACCAATTTTTCTCCAGTCAATTGAACCAAGTTAAATTAAAAAGATTATGGTATATAATCTATATTAAACTTGTCTTGTTCTCAACTCAAATTGAATGAGAAGAAATCACTAGGAAAAAGCAGTAACTACTTGTAACCGTGGCTCTTTTTTATTACCATTGCCAACCAAACACTAGTTCAAGTTTCATTCAGTTAGAGATAGGATCAGACAAAATATATAAACTTGAATAACTCAAAATCATATAGTAGATTAAGATTGTGGGTGTTGCTCAAGCCACTCCTGAATGGCAGAAAAAAATCGATCGTTAACATGAGATATTCGTACTTGTTTGAATATGACTCGTTCGATTTGGATAGAAGGATCGGATTGTAGTGTTGTGAATGCTCTAGATTAAGTAGTCTCGTCAAATTATACAAGGGAACCCGATCTTGCCTGTTCATGTTAGATCTTTCTTCTTTTTTTTTTCTGAGAGCTAGATAGGGACTATCCAGTAAATTCATGTTAGATCTAGCGGGTGACGGCTCAATAACAGCAAAACTGTTAAATGGTAAATTATATCTCTCAAAAATTAATTAGAGTTGTCTTAAAAAAGAAAAGTAAATTATTAAGAGTCGTTTTCTTGTTAGAAAATACTAAATTAATTCAATTCTTAACCTACATTTTAATTCAATCCTTTGTTTTTGACATTATTTTAAACAATTGTCACTTTTATATAAGATATTTGCAAATGCGTACCTAGTAAGGCAAACAAACCATTTTATCAGGACCAATTTTTCTCCAGTCAATTGAACCAAGTTAAATTAAAAAGATTATGGTATATAATCTATATTAAACTTGTCTTGTTCTCAACTCAAATTGAATGAGAAGAAATCACTAGGAAAAAGCAGTAACTACTTGTAACCGTGGCTCTTTTTTATTACCATTGCCAACCAAACACTAGTTCAAGTTTCATTCAGTTAGAGATAGGATCAGACAAAATATATAAACTTGAATAACTCAAAATCATATAGTAGATTAAGATTGTGGGTGTTGCTCAAGCCACTCCTGAATGGCAGAACGAAGCACAAGATTTGGAATCAGATTGTGATGGGGAAGTGGCAAGTTGGTCATTGGGGACGTGCTGTGCCCTCTTCTGAGCCATTGCTTTATTGCGTCAGCTTCATATGTGAACCCATCTGCCGCTATATAAGGATTTTGCATCACATCCTGAAAAAGTAAAGCATATAATCAAGTTGCATCTATTATGGTCAGAAAAATGGCAATTATAGAATTCCTATGTCAAGGATGAGAGGGAAAACTGGAAGGGTGGAGGGCTCAAGTTAGTTATGATAAACTATACAAGCTGCTCTGATAGATTATCTTGATAACTAACTCATTTTGACAGCCGTACTGTCAAAAGAAAGAAAAAAATGTAAAAGTACAGTCATATTTTTATTGTTTGGGTAGATGCAATCTGAAAATTAAATGGATTCATGATTTATCAGCAAGTGATTAAAGACCATACAATTTCTAAATTACCCAATATTTAATTAACAAGTACAATCTCAACTTACAGAGAATACATCTACAATTTTCATTTTCTTTTTATTTTCACAACTTTTTTCCGGGTTGTTGCATGTGCAAATAAATATAGTGGTCAATAAATATCATAAAGTAGGCTAAACAAACTCTTCCAACTTAGCGAAACAGGAGATAATCTACTAAACAACAGCACTACAATAAATATCATATATTCATATTTACTGTTACAGGTCTTTAAGGAAATAATATAATAGGATATAATTAGATTTAAGGAAAACAGATTTAATAGATATTATTTGATTTCGATATATTTATGTAACTTTCTATTTCTATTAGCTAGCTGAAATTGAGAATTGATATGTTGCCATTTATAAAAAGCTCTATATATTATGAGCTCAGGATTGTATTAGAATTAAGCAGAAATCAATAACAAATAGTCTTCTCTTTATCTCTATCTCTCTTCTACACTCAACCAAAGCTCATAACATTTACACATCCTGTTGTCCTTGTATAACAATAAAATTATTTCAAAACAGTTACCTGAAGAATTGGACAGATGAAGTGTGATGGTATGCATTCTTCTTCAAGCTCTGAACCCTGAGCTAGTGGCTCCACATAAGAAGCAGCAGCCTTCATCAAGGGTTCAACTACAGCCCAGACCTCAGTAACCAGATCGGGCCGCCGGCTTCTAGACAACTCTGTGCATCTCAAGGCTATCTTTGCCAATTCCCTAGCCTGCTCAAAGGGCCATGACCCAGCTGACTCATCAATCACTGATAAAAGGATCCCATTTCTCATTGCGTCTTGAACTTGTCTTGCTATGTTCAATGGAGGCTTTCCAGTCAGGAGACGAAGGATTATGATGCCGAAGGAGTAGATATCTGATTTTGGTGTCAGAACTCCAGTTGACATATACTCAGGGTCAATGTATGAAAATGTTCCAACTGGATGGGTTGTTTGGAAGCAAGCGGTGGCGTTAGTGTCTGGTTGTTTCAGGAGACGAGAAATGCCGAAGTCGCTGAGTTTACTTACCAAATTGGTGTCAAGGAGAATGTTTTCCGGCTTTAGATCTCCATGGACTACGAGCTGCGGTTTGTTTGAGTGGAGGAAAATAAGAGCAAGGCAGATCTCACCGATGATGCGTGTGCGTGCCTGCCATGTCAGCGGTGGGGTGTTGTTGGAACAGGTTAAACGGTCCTCGAGGCTGCCATTAGATAAGTACTCGTAGACAAGTGCCGATACTTCAGAACAAGCTCCTATGAGGGTTACTAGGTTTGGGTGCCTTACATTAGTGAGGATAGTAATCTGTAATTAAAAATGAAAAAAATAAAAGCAAATGGATTTAAACTAAGATCAACAAGGTTATAATTTAATATAAAGTCAAACAAAATTCGGCTATATCAAGATTACGCAAGGTAGATGCTACATTGCTACCCAGAATATTGTCAATATTGTCAATATGACAGAATATTGGACACCCCACGGTTTAGTCCGACCACGCCCCAAATATTGTCAATATGAGAAAATTGATCTTTCACCTGAACACTCCTCTCTGAAGTGCTATTCTATTTCTTTCCTCTCTCTTGTTTCGAGCACCCCGCTCCAGTTCCTTTATACTTATCTTCTTTTATACCTCCAATTCACTCTCCAAATGTGATTGTGCGACCAAGAGGGGTTACTGAATTCCTCTCCATGAGGCGAGCACAAGAAATAAACTAAAGTGCTCTATTGATTTTGTTTGGACTGTCTGAGAAATGTAGAAGCAAGAAGTAGATACGCCAACGATTCGAGTATAGTAATTTAATATTCTTTAAATTTTTTACAGTAATAAGTGTTCGAATCATCAAGGAGGGATACAAGTTCTAAATCGTATGAAGTACAATAGTAGTACAATTATACTGGTTTATATTTATGCGATTATGATAGTCAAAGGGCTTTGCTAGAAAGAGTAAAGTCAAAAGATACCTCTGAAGAACGTTGGCTTTTTGCCCATTTTTTTTTATTTCTAAACTTTGGTGGATGTTTGGCTGGTTGCTTGGTAATATATGTAATTACATTTAACAGTTAAGGGTAGTTTCGTCATAAATGGTGTTCGGACTAAATTACGGGGTGTGCAAATCACTTCCCCTCTAATGTACTTTGCTGCACTTAGGTGTAACAGTTTGTGCAGCCCTACTCTGCCTCTATCTGAACCTTTGTTTCTAGTTCTATATTGAAAATTTACCTCTTGTTGGAACTCTGATATGCCTTGTAGGCCCTCGGAATGCAACAACTTAATTGCTACCGTGGTTTGACGAAGAGAACCTTTAAAAACAGATCCAAATCCACCTTGTCCAATCTTCAATGATTCACTAAAATTCTGAGTTGCTTGCTGCAAATCTTCCAAGGAAAACTCGGAATTCAATGATGCAGAGGAGCCAAAGTGCATATTTTCTCTTTGTATGCGTAGCTCTTCAGCCTCTCGTACCAAATTATCCCTTTCCTGTTGCAAATTGTAATAATCAGCTTGTAGAGATTCAATGCGATCCCCAGCTGACGCGGAAATGACTTTCAAATCCTTGACAACAAGTTCAGAATCAGAAACTTGCTTTTCTAATGCAAGCCTTTTCTCATTTGCCACCTGAATCTGGTTGAAATATTCATCTCTTTGGCTTCTGAGAAGGACATTCTCTATCTTGACTTGATCAATTTCTTGGCTTTTCTCGTGCTCAATCTCTTCAATTTGTCGTCTCAATTGATCCTTTTCTTGCTTTTCCCTCTGTAACATTTCCTTGAATTCTCTTACTTGCTGTTCTTTTCGCTCTAACTTCTTAGCTAGCTTAGTCTGCAAAAATTAAGTCTTATATTAAGTTGTAATATAAAATTATTGGAAAAATGTATTTCTACTATAAGAGCTCTTTTTATAAAAGATATTAGGTAAAATGCTTTATTTATTACTACTAGGCGGGCCACTTTCTTCTGGACCCCGAAAATTTCTTCAGCCATCTTTTCAAAGTTGTCAGCTTCTACAAATGCCGCATGAAGCATGTCGGTTAACGAACTATCTAGATCAACATCACCCTAGCAAAAGTAACCTCAATGAAGATAGCAAAAACCTTATTTTAAAATATTTTGCAAGGAAACATAAATTCTGAAAATGAGATATAAAAAGCAAAAAGGTATCACCTCTCCTGTTGTGGACTCACTGTTTGATCTACCAGATGTGCTCAATGACACCTCAGTTGATTGTCCATTTGATTGGGACCTCGCTGCAGATGTTGGAGCTGGCGTCAACCTATCAGAGTTCACCTCCCTAAAAAGAAAATCAAAGAATATTAATTACAGAACGAATTCAATTTGAAAAGTAGCATAAAGTGCAGAAGCAGACTGAAATATACCAACAACAATACCAATGACAAAACTAATAAGCTGTGCAATACCACCCTAACATTTTCAGTTTTGTGCATACTGACCAATGTATAATATACAAATGCTTGATGCAACCAGTATTAGTTATACGCTCTGACAATTCAATGTTTTGCGTTGGATTCCTCAATTTCTCTCTTTTGTGTACCTGTGTTGATACCAATGACAAAACTAATAAGCTGTGCTTTTTTTTCTGGAGGGGAAAGGAGAGGGTGGGAGTACCTGTGTTTAGAATTTAAACTAGTTCTTTTCGACCCCATTTTGAGGTTAAAGGGATTTCATGAGACATGAAACAAGTAGCCTAGATTTGTGTATTTTGTAATATCATGACAGCTGAAAGCTAATTAAGCATGTTGATTGAATTGAACATATTTATCACATTAAAGAACATAATAATATATATTTTGTACTTCCAAATGTTAGGTATTACCTAGTGAAGTTAAGATTCCCATCAGAGACAAACCAAAGCTTGCATGACAGATTAGCTTCTTGCATCACACTGATTGCTGTCTGAGATGCCAGATCCGTCATATCACTAAAATTTTAGGCAACATTTCTAATGTAAAATTTTCTTTTTGGTCAATCTCAATACTACCTACATTACATCTTGTTTCAATAGTTCAGGTAAACCTATTATTTTGTGTCAGTACCTGTTTGCAGCTGATCTCATGACAAAATTCTTTGTTCCATGTTGTGCAATGACTTCCATGATTCCTTCTGCAATATCGTCTGCTATGTGGACTACTTTCTCAGCTTGAAACTGTGAAATTAGAAAGGAACAATATAATATATCAATTGCTTTTCTGCTTATCAAATTACTCTGATAGAAGATACAAAAATAGAAGTCATGGAAAATGTAAAAATGTAATGTGCACCTTGTAAGTAGCACAGTACGAAAGGTATTTGCTTAGAACCAAACTCTTTCTTTCATTCTCAATCAACCAAGGCCTAGGGTCAAACAATCCTGTTTCAAGAAGTAGTTAAAAATTGGCAGTATACAAACAATCCTGACAAGTAGTTTACTCTGCATTACAATCTTACATCCATACATACACAGTCAGAAATAGCAGTAACCAACAATTTGAATATCTGATTTGAGTACTTCAAATGAAATCTCAGTACATGGAAGCATTTAATCAATTTAGATTGTTTACCAATGTTGCAACGGGGAAAAATAAAGCCATTAAGAACAAAATTATTAAATTAAATATAAAACCCAAATCAGGGGAGCATAGGGACTAGAATCCAAACCTTTGAAAGGTGAAGGCATGACATGAGTGATGATGATTTTTGTTGTATCACAGGGAAAATAACTAAAAACCCAAGACAAAACAGGCAACCCATCCTCATATGTCTCAGGCAAAGCAACAAACACCTTATCTGCATTACTTCGTGTTGCCATCAAAACCCAACTAATGGAGTAACAACCACCTGATCAAAAGCGTAGGAAAGTTAGTAAAGTTAATTCGTCACATTTCCTTCTTAAATCCATAATAAGGCATCTAATCTCCGAATAACTAGTCTAAACATGAACAGAGAAAACGAAAGCTTAATCTAAACTCTAAACAGATAGTAGAATTTTGGAGTAACCAACCTCAATTTGTAGAAATTATGTTTATACAGAGTCAACGAAACTCCTAAGAGGTCAACTGCTACCAATGCTACCCTCCATTGATAGACTTCTCGCTTCTAATAACTTTGAGACCTTGACAGTCTCTTAGCTTGGCTGTTTCAAAGGCAATAATTGGAAGGAAGAGAGAAGGCAAGAAATGGTCCCTTCGGTTTTTCTTTTTATTTTTTAGTACAGTCTAGTCCGAAAGGTTACACTGGCAATGAATGCTAGTGGGAGTTTTTAGGAGTCGCGATTCGCGAATCTTTACGAAAAGGGAATATATTTCGCCTGCTTTTCTTGTTTGATAGTAGGACGACCGTTCGATTTGGATAGAAAGATCGGATTGTATTTGTCAATTGAGCGTCTAATCGAACCCGATCTTGTCCGATCAGGTGAGATCGAACGGATCAGGTTTAATAACAGGAATCTGTTATTGGTAAGAAATTACAGAAAATATTGGACCCTATAAAGAGGGAGGTGGACCGACGACTCGCCGTATGGCAAGTCAACCGTCATCAAAACACCAATTTACTGTCGCGTGCGACCCGAATTGAGTAATTTGGTTTAGGCCGATAATTTTATCTCCAAAGTTCGGTTCCAGTTTTTGAGTCTGAAAAGGGTGAAATTTTTTTAACAAAGACAAAATTATCCTTCACAATTTTAAATAGAACAAAACAACACTATTTTTTTTTAATAAGAGCACAACTATAGCGGCATTTGCACTGCCACTATAGTATAACCTTATAGCGGCACTCCAATAACCGCTATAGGCTTTTTCATTTTTTTTTGGGTGAATCAGACGTTGAATAAACTCAAGTCAATGACCGTCAATCAATCACATTGTAAAAAGGCTTAGTTTGCTGACTATTACTTTACTAGTCACATTTTTTTGACACTTTTTCATATTTTAATAAAGATATATAAAAAGATGGTCACATTCCATTGCTGACTATTTGTCTTTTAAATCCAACATTTTTTTTGACATGTCCAACCAAAACGATTTTTAAAATAAAAAAATAAATAAATGGAGAGATGAAATAATGAAATTGGCATATTAATTTAAGTTTTGAAAATATTCACTAGTAATTTTTTTAGTAGAATGTCCGAAAATGACTAGCTAGTTCAAATAAATACACACTCATTCATACATCGAATAATATTTAGGAATATCATTAATTTGTGTTAATGCTATTTGTGAATAAAATTATATAGAGGACAAAGCAAAATTTTTTGGGCTATAAGGCACAAAAATCAATATTTTGTAAATACTATTATTATTATTATTATTATTATTATTATTATTATTATTATTATTATTTCAATAATTTTACAATGCACTAAAAAATATAACATGGCAGTTTTACCTTAGCACCAAAATAATACTCAAACCAATATAAATTGTCTCATAATTAACTGTGATTTTCAGGATATTTGGTACTGCCGCCGCTTCTTTGTTCTTTTGTAGAATTCTCGTGAAGATTGAAGACTAGACACGCAAACAAGACGAATTGGAGCTCAGGTCACTGCCAGATGTCTCATTCCTGGCCCACAGACGCATGAAATGGACTAGAGAAGGCCTACAAAGCACCATGTCAATCCTGGATCTCACATGAATGCCTTGTATGGAATTTCGGTCCATACCAGCAGAATTTCGGTCCGAAATTCCGTGTATGGAAAGGTTTTCTATGGTAATTCGAAAGGAAGGAAACTTCTCTCTTGCCTTGGATGCCTCTGGGATTTTTTCTAGGGTATTTATATGCGTGTTTCTTGACCAGAAAGCATCCATTATTCGCTCTACATTATTTTCCATATTTTGTACTTGTGTTCTTGGCTCTTTTCACGAGATTGGGGATTAGGTCGGATGTTTGGACAAGGCGGCAGCACGTCCAGAGTATTCGTCATCGATTCCTTAGCCTTGGGACAGCGATATTCGCATCGGATATCTCGGTTTACTCTTTTATGCTTATGTTTCGCTGTTTTATGGCTTGTATCTTTCTTATTTGCATGATATTTATAGTTTCCGTTATAAACATGTTAGGCTAGACTTTGTTATGATGTTCTAGGGATAGATTAATTTGGTGATATGTTATGACTTGATCATTTATGCTATGTTATGTGATGAGTTTGTTGAGATTGATCACTTGCTTAGTTAGTTCGAATATTTGCTTCATTGTCTACCTAATGATGTCTGCAGCACCGTTAGGGCATTAGTCAAGAATAATTAATTGAATAGTTAAGTATATGAAATAAACCAACACTCGAAAGAGGAGGTTAGATGCGACCGATAGGTGCAACTTTTATTGATCCGACAGGACCTTAAATATTTCTAGAACCCTCACTTAATTCACTTAAACAATCAGATTAGAACGAAAGTACACGTTGATTGTTTACGAGGCGAAAACCAAGTTCCAAACCAAGTTAAAATCGAAATCGTGAAAACTGAGGTTATAACTTAGGTATGGTTGTTAAGTACCCTTTACATAGCATCGTGTAGAGATATCAAGTCGAAACATTCATCCTAAAGCAATTTCAGACCAAAATAGTAAGAATTTCGGACCGAAATTCTTATATTTCGGACCGAAATTTGCCTCTGTCTGGATCAAAATCGAAGACTAAGGTGCTTTAGAGCCAAAATAATTGAACACTAAACTCCTAGGACATCTCTTGCATTTATTTGAACATCTAAAAACCCAAAATCAAACCCCAAAATATTTTATAATTATTTTATTAGTTCCCAATTATTATTCAGTAGATTCTTTTAAGATAATTCCTCATAATTTTTATTGTCTAGCTTTTAAGAAAAACTAAGTCCGGTACTAATTCTACCGTCTCTTGGGTTCGACCCTTAGCTTTACCAGAACGATTAGTAAGGTAGAACAAGGTTATAAATTCATTTGACCTAGGTTTTAAAACCCTTATCAAATTGGCGCCGTTGCCGGGGACGGTTTTGATATCGAGTACTTATTTTAGTATTAAGAGACTAGATTTTTCTTTTTATTTAATCTTTTCATTGTTATTCTTCTTACTTTCAGGTTGAGAACTGGCCGGGAAACCAAAGAAAAGCAAGTCAAAGCCCGAAATTGTGCGCAAGTACTTCATCAGGGGACTTGATTCAGACCCAGAACTTTCGGACCAAGCAACCTCGAGCCAGGCCCACTCCGTAGCTCAATCAACATCCGAGACAGCACACATTTCGGACCTAAATTTTGAGGTAGGGAGTAAAACAGCATAACTAACTGAAAAAAAAATACGTGCTGGATGAGTAGAGGGGTCAGAGCGCTAGTTGAGGCGCTGTGCAGCGCGATGGCTTGGATGGCACGGAATGCGATGGCACTAATCAATTTCCTAAAAAGATGTAGTACAGCACACTCCGACACCCCACCCCCAGAGGCCGGGCCGCCATAGGCCTCGACCTCTTTACCCTCCCTCCCAGGGCCGTCATAGGCCCCGACCCCACCCACCCCCCAAAGGCCCCGACCCCCACCCCCCAGAGGCTGCCGAGGCCCCGACCCCACCCACCCCCCCCGAGGCCCCGACCCCCACCCCCCAGAGGCCGGCAGCCTCCATAGGCCCCGACCCCCCCTCCCCAGAGGCCAGGCCCTCCATAGGCCCCGACCCCCCTCCCCAGAGGCCAGGCCCTCCATAGGCCCCGACCCCCACCCACCCCCAAAGGCCGGGCCTCCATAGGCCCCGACCTCCACCCCCAGAGGCCGGCAACCTCCATAGGCCCCGACCCCCCCTCCCCAGAAGCCAGGCCCTCCATAGGCCCCGAACCCCACCCACCCCCAAAGGCCGGGCCTCCATAGGCCCCGACCCCCACCCCCCAGAGGCCAGGCCCTCCATAGGCCCCGACCCCCACCCCCCAGAGGCCGGGCCATCTTAGGCCCCGACCTCCCCTCCCCCAGAGGCCGGGCCATCTTAGGCCCCGACCCCCCTCCCCCAGAGGCCGGGCCATCTTAGGCCCCGACCCCCCCTCCCCAGAGGCCGGGCCATCCATAGGCCCCGGCCCCCCACACCCCAGAGGCCGACGGCCTCCATAGGCCCCGACCCCCGACCCCCCCGAGGCCGGACCATCTTAGGCCCCGACCCGCCACCCCCTGAGGCCGGACCGACAGAGCCCCAACCCACAAAGCCGAGCCGCCGTAGGCCCAGACCCCCTACCCCTAAGGTCAGGCGCATCAGCCCAACCCCAATTGCTGCCTCTCAACTCCAGCCTTGAAGGCCAGTGTAATGGACAGCTTAGGCACAGCGTTAAAGAGTAGGTACAGCCTATTATTTATAGTAAAAGTAGCGAAGCAATAAGGTACTCCCTACCTTGTGGGACTAGCGAGATTTCCCTCTCCGGATATTCCGGTTGGGATGAGCATCTTTCGTGTTCACACCTTCGAGAGCAGAGAGCCGTTGGAGAAGAGCATCTTTCGTGTTCACACCTTCGAGAGTAGAGAGCCGTTGGAGAAAGCATCTTTCGTGTGTTCACACTGTATTCTGAGAGCTCAGCGCGAATAGAGGTTTGGGAGGAAGCATCTTATGTGTTCACACCAGCCTAATTCGCATCTTTTGCGTTCAGATTTTGAGGGCCCATAAATCAGGCCCATATCATACGTTCTGTTTGAAATTTGGGTGATTTTTAGAGCCTCACAAATTCCAATCAAGGTAGGAGTAAAATTGTTAAGAATTTGAAATCAGGATTTCTACCAGTGGAATCATTTCAATTGTTCAGTGCATCAGATAAAAATATTCAAGCAATCCACGCACGTCTTCCTGTATTTCGATCAGAATACTCTTATATTAGTAGTGCCCTTTGGAAACATAGATTTGAAAACCTGCCCCTTGTGAAATTGGGAAAACTAATAAATGTCTGATACTGAAATATGCAGCAATTTACAGTTCCAGAAACTTCTTGAGTATTGACGCAGAACATACAAAATTACTCAAATAAAATTTTCAATTTTCACTAGACTTTACGTAGCATTTAAAAAATGAATAATTCATTTTGCATATCAATAGGCTTTTACAAGCTCCGAGAATGTCATAACATTTTTAGTCTATGATTGCAAATATGAATAGCATATAATCACTGTCTGTTTATGATAAAAAAATTATATATTTTAAATTGCTTAAGTTTTTAAAGACGTAATAAAACATTAAAAGGATGCATTAAAGTTTCGCATTGTCTGGAATAATTTTGAATAATTAAATAGCTCGCCTTGTCGAATTTACACGAATCTTCATGCAAACATATTTGGTTCTAATGTTGAAGGGTTTTAATGTGACTTCATATTCTATCCATTCTGATATGTCCATGTGGCAATCGATGGTTATGGGATAATAATAATAATCGATGGTCAGTATTTTTCACACAAAGAGGTTGAACACAATTGTTAACATCATTATAAACCACTGATCAATATGATGTACGGTTTGGATCGCTATTTCTATAAAGAAATCGACTCTGCACACAAATAAGTCAAGTCGCTGATGGTATGGCTTTTCGCTTCTAAAACACGTGAGTTCGATTCGCTGAAATTGTTTTATTTTTTTTCGCTGGATGGTATGATCTGTAGTTCTCTCCCTCCCCTCTCTTCTAAAAACAAGAAGAGCGCAGCCCCTCCCCTCTCTTCTGATTCGAAACTCTCCCCTCGCCCCTCCTCTATTCCGATTACAGATATCGCAGAATCTCAGAAAAAGAAAAGCAATCTTTGTCCGATCTGCTCTCCCTTCATTGTAAATGATTTGCCGAACATCTTATTTGTAGTGTATTTGCTCAACTACACAGTTGCATAACTTTAGAACAAAGAATTAATGGTAAAGCATATTACAGCGAACCATATTGCGATAATATTGCCTTATACTACTCAACTTCCCAATATTTTATTTCGAAAACATATTTGAAATGGAAATTGTCAAATTGGTTTGTTATCTTCTGTGATTACATTTGAAATGCAATTATTAGACCAGTAATTCCTCTCCAAATCATTAGGCTCATTTCCATTTTTTTTCTCAAGCTCTTCGGCTGTCCAATTACTGATCGTCATGTACCCTTATTTATCCATTTATATGTCTTGTGGCTTTTTTAAATTATGTTAGGAGGTCAACTAGAGTAGTCCATCTTTTATCTTTTTTTTTCGTATGAATGATATACAATTTAAAAATGTTTATATAATATACTGATGCGATTGGATTATTTGTTCTCATTTTTATTTTTCTAATGGAATTTTGTTTAAAATTGTTAGATTGAGGTTTATTCTTAGCACTATCAATCTTTATTCTAGAAAAATATCAATACTAATTTTTCCACAACAAACTCTTAAATAACACCATTTTCAAGATAAAAATCTGCCCACACATTTGGCACATCTGGCATACTGCCTTTAGTTTAGTTATTTACTTTTGTTTATTTTATTTTATGTTAGTTTGTTACTTTGTGGTATCATGGAAATATTTTTGCAATCCTTAATCTCTCTATGATTACTGTTGGACCAGCATCCTCAGCAGCCTAATAATCGGCTGTACTAAATTTGGAGTTGATTTGATACTAAATCAAGTGGTCAACAAATGAACGAATATAATTAACTATCACTGATTAATTCTAATACGTTCATAATTTGGTTATTTAATAAAGCATAAAATCGACTCCAAATTTTATAAATTTATATGAAAACACATCGCCCATAAAATTGAACAAGATCGACGATTTGGATTTAACATTTGAATTTTAAATATTGAAATATTAAAAAAAAAATTTGGCTATTTGGAACATCCAAATCTTGGCTGCTGAGGATGCCAATCCCATATAACCTCATCCAACCTCCTATGGGATGGAGAGTAACCATATGCAGTTTTGCCATCACTTGTCATTATTAAACATAAAATGAATACATAAAATAAATAAGGTAAATATATAAATGATCAAAGTGAACACTTACAAACAAATAAGTGTTATCATCTCTTGTTCAGATTTTTATATGCATATTCAACTTATTTTTATTGAACTTATTTGTTTGCATGTGTTCACATTGATCACTATATATGTTCACCTTGTCTATTTTATGTATTCATTTTCTGTTTAACAATGGCAATGGATGACAAAATTACAGATGACGGTAATCAATTTCCAGTAACAAGTATCTTTTGGTTTGATCTGAGTCGTGGCTGATTTTTACGGACTGCACGAATCTCCACGGGTCTGATATTAATCACTGGGCATCCATTCATTTCGGATGGAGATGGATCATTGGACCAAGCTCAGCTGTTTAGGCTTTCGCAAAATCAACTTTGCTTTTTTTCTTTTTTTTTTCTCTTTCTTTTCTTGTTTGCATTTCTTAAAAATAGAAATCAACCGCATAGCATGTATAATAGCTACTATAGTTGTGCCAATGGGAGTTACATAAGACTGGCCAACCTCTTGGCTATGGTATATTTTGCATAAATTGTGCACCTTCTCTTTTCTTTTCTACGTAAGGCAACAACTCAGGGGTGATGAGCCGAAAAAAGGGGGGGGGGGGGCAAAAGGCACTCAAGATTAGTGAAAGTCAAAAGGACCGGGACAGATTTCAAAGGACCGGGCTTGACGGGTTTGACATAAGGACCGGACCGGACCGGGTTTGAAAAATTTCTTTTCTGATGTCTTTTCTAAACAAATCCGGCCCTTCTAAGTCCTTGGTCTTCCAAATGGCCGGGTTCAAGGACCCAAAGGACTCAAAGGATTCTACATGATATTTTGATATTTAATCATTATTTCTAAAAATTTATTATAATTATATAAATATTTTCAATTCTTCCCTCCCCCCTTAAACTCCGAACTTGGGACTGTCTATGTTACAACAACATAGGCGGAGTTAAAAATTGATTTTTTGTTAGTATATTAATCAAAAAATAAAATAATTGAAAATAAAAATATATTTGAATTTTTTAGCATAAAAATAAAATGTACCTCGTTTTAATAAAAAAAAACTTGAATCTAGCACATCGGTCATTGAACCTATAGAAATGAAAAAAATTATGATTTAAAAACATAAGTATTTTAGATAATCGATTTGTATTTCTTCTATAAAATTCTTATTATTCTATTAATTTTATTGAACCGGCCCTTTCAAATAAACCGGGTCGGTTCGGACCAGACCTAGTCCTTCGATACCCGTCCCATCAAAATCCACTTCATTGAAAATTAAATCCGACCTTTTCAAAATCCGGCCCTTCTAGGTTCTTACCTGTTGTAAATCTTTCGTAGGGCCGGTCCGGTTCGGATTTAAAGACGATCTTCGAAGGATGGGCCAAGGGCCAAGGACTTTTGGCATATCACTACTCAGGAATAATGAAATATGTACAAACATGCTCAATTATCCGTTAATTAGCAAACATGAATAAATGAAAGCCGAAATAGTAAATGAAATTACAAAGAAATGATGGAGTACAGAGTTTCTAAGTTTTCGCCATCCTATCTGAAAACCTGGTGCCTTTCAATTTCATTCCAAAATCATAACTGAATTGATACAGAACTATCGGCACAACAACAATGCAATCTATTGGAGAAATGAACTTCATTAATATTTTATAGTGAGCCTATTTCTTAGTTTGATATACATTGAATTGTTTTACATTCTTCATCCTTCAGCTCCACACCACCATGTACTGGTATCAGACTTTGTTAATTTTTGTTTCAAGTTATGGCAGTCAATTAAAGTGCCAATGTTTTTAACATTGATTTATATTTTCTCGTGTTCATTCGTAACCCTGATGAGCCAATGAAAATAATTGGATTTTCTTTGATTTAAGATATAATAGCACTCTAAAAGTATCCTTGGAAAATATATGGAAAAGACGAAGCATATCGAATCAATATCGAATTAATGTGCCGATTAATTTACTGCCTAAATCATATGTATTAAAGCAACAACTATATAGAACCAAAGTAAAAAAAAAAAAAAGAGAAAAACAATAGAAGTGGCTTTGCTTATTATTCATCGTATTTTTTTTTGAAAATACAATCCCAAATGTGAAGGTACGTATATAAACTTCTGTTGATATTTAATGCAAATGCAAAAGGTACTTGATCAACCTGGACCAAATGCCTATGTCAATATTATTTTTATTACTTGAAGGATAATTTAGACATATAGAAAAAAGATGTATTCGAAGAGAATTTCAATGAACAATTTCGCAATTATTCCATACTTGTAAGCTATGCACAGAATTGTTAATTACATTAGAAAATTGAATGAAATTGTACTTTTTGTGTGTTTTTTTTTTGTAGAAATAAAAAAGGACTGATTTTATACAAAAAATTGATATATTTTATCTTAATAAATTATATTTCAATTTTTATTTGTTTATTCTTATTTTCAAATTCAAATATTGAATGCTTATTTGAATGTTTTGACCAGAAATTATATAATCCTGTATGGAAAAATATGTACTCCTCTCTGAAGAAGTATATACTTAATATTTTCAATTCTTATTTGCACATTTTTTGTCTGCTTTTAAATGCGAATTCTGTATTCCATATGTAGATGTATATACTCCCACACGTAGAATTATTTACTCTCTTGATATTTCAATTTTTATAGGATTATTCATATTTTCAAATTCATATATTGAATGCTTATTTGAACGTTTTTACCAAAAAGTATATACTTCCGTATTGAAAATTATATACTTTCGTATGGAAAAAAATATGTACTTCCAATTCACATTTATATACTCCTTTACACTAATTTAGGTACTCCCGATTTTTAAATGACGTCAGCATCCCAGAATCATTTATATTTTGAATCCGGGCATGTTTTTTGGGCCACGGTCGGATGTGAAATGTCAGGAATGTCATTTTTATGGAATGCCTCATATCAGCTCCGGTGATACTCAAAAGGGTTTCAGATGTGCGATATTTCGGCTCGTCACGCGAAGTGCGCTTAATCCAGTATTAGAAACTCATACAGACTAGGCCCATTGCTTGCCAAGAGTTTAGCAGGCCGAAACAGGCTGGTTCATCTCATACAAATAGGGGTGCATAACGTGGAAAACGACCACGAAAGTGGTCATTTTCGTTAACCGTTGCATTGATGCACGAAATTTTTATACTTATTGCGTTGATTGTTGCATCCGTTTAATACATGTTGTGTTGATTGTTCCGTTGATGGGAACGATCAAAACGGTTATAACCGTCTTTGACTACCTAACTGTTTTGCATTTTATTAAGATGTAAGAAAATAAACTATTCTGCATTTTGTATGAAACAGAGATAGAGAAATGACAGGTTAGGTCGCGTGGGAAAGGGAGAGGAGGTACTATAATCACCTCTTGCTCTCGACGACGATTGTACTCGGTGGTGCAGAGACGAGAGAGATAGATGTGACTGTGTTAGACAGAGAAATGACGGAGCGACGCTGCAGAAATCTAATTTTACTCATTTCTCCCTCGATCTCTCTGCTGAGGTCCTCTGCAATATAATAATAAAATCATAAAAAAAATTTTAGACGAAATGCGCGAAATAAACGTCCACGAAACGAACCAGTTTCACTAATCGTTCCGTTCTGAGACGAAACAATATTTCTATTTGCGTTGGTTGTTCCGTTTCTTAAACGAAACTGAAATCCTTATCCGTTATTGTTTAGTTCCGGACGAAACGAAACGAAAGAACGATTGAAACGGCTACCGTTTTCAGCCCTACATACAAACAATGGAGATGATTACTGGTGGGTGGGGCCAACAAGTCGAGTCTTCGGCTAATCCTATTCGCTTGATCGACTTGTCCAGCAAGCGTGTTGCAAGTTGCAAGTTGGAACGACCAACAGTAAGTTTTGCTTGACCAAATGTGATGGCAATTTGCTGGATTTATTGCACATTTGCACACATAGGTGATGGTTTTGCTTTTGCGGTCCTAACTCCGAAGTCACAAAATGGAACTCCGATTTGGATTTGTTTGGCTAGATTAGATGACGCTAATCAATTAATGACACATGAGCTGGTGCTCTTTATGCTTTTCGTTTGAAATACTTTTTTCTTTTATTTATATTCATTAAAACACTTTTTTATAACAATTTTCAATCAACTTTATAGAAAAAAAATATATAAAGAGAGAATTATGTTTTGCGCAAACGTCAGCAGCTGCTTTTTTTTTTGTAAACTAAAAGCTCCCCAAGAAGGGGAACCAACTTTTGATTAAGTAACGCAGAATATCCAGCACAACACAAGAGAAAGTTCAGACGCCACTTAATAGTTTGTGGAATCCGCCTGCCAAGAAGAAAAAGCTAATTAACAAGGAAAAATAGGAGACTTGCTAAGTAACAGACTAATCAGAGGAGGCATCAATGACATGCCCTTCGTTGGTGTCATGTCTCTCACTTCTCCTAGCAGCGTTTTGTAGGACTGTGAGATCCTTGAAGTTGGCTGTCAAACCTGAGTTGGTACCTGTCCAAACGAGGAACGTCAGCAGCTGCTTGCATTGTGGAACAATCAACTACGTATACGCTTCATGCGGTAGTCAAAATATGTTTTTTTTTTTGTGTGTGTATTTTGAATGAATTCAAAAAATCAATGTCGAAGTGTAGGACGGTGGGACCATCATCATATATTTTGACGAAATTCTACAATAGTTGTGTCTTATTATATAGGTAAAAAATAATCCAGATTATAGGTAAACGTGCCTTATGTTATAATTTGTGAATTGCACCATTAATAAATATGCATTATACAATGGTCGGATGCGTAGTAAAATGTGCATAGAAATTTTAGAAAGTGAATTAATAGGCAAATTATAGTGTTCATTTCTTTGTCAATCAAAAGAGAAAAGATAAAGAAAGAAGAAAAACAAGACAGGTAAGGAGTTTTGTATCCTTAAACCTAAAATTTTTGAACAATAACTTGTCAAATTTTTATTGTAACTAAAATTGAAAAAAAAATAATGTGTTGTGACGCACCAATGGAAATGGCGCTATAAGATTTTTCAGAATAATAATTAAATTTTAGTATTTTTAAAAATAGTAAAGTGCCACTGTCATTATTGTGGTTAGAGAATTTTTTTTTAAAATACAACATGCCAGAGAATTTTTTTTTTAAAAAAAATAGAAACGTCACTCTCATTGGTGCTCTCAAGAAAATTTATTTTTAAAATTAGAATTTATCTTTTACAAAAGTAAATAGCCCCTTCCATTGATGCTGTTGAAAGTATTACTTTAAAAATAGAAATATATTTTATAATATAGTAAGAGTCGGTCTCTGTGGCGCTGGTAGAGAACTTTCTTTTTTTTCAAATTTTAAAAACAAAACACGTCAAATAATCTGTGGTTGGCTGCGGAGTAGCTCTACCATTACTGACGTATCACTAACACTGCGCTTTGACATGTTTATTATTAATATAATTTTTCAATATTTACTATTATTATTTAAAATATGAGAAATAGGTCTTAAAAAAATTTAGTGCATCTTTGATGAGGCTCGAGCTCGACTCATTTCTCTTTCCCAAAAAAAGTTGCTGGCTGTTGCTTAGGTGGGATGCCCACTTAGTTGTTGATTTTGTTTTTGTTTAAATTTGTAATCGTTCTGTTTTATCGATGTATTTTTATGTACGCAAATTATTATAAATAGTTCGACATATAAATATAAACAAGTGATCAAATCATTTAGCACTAAATTAAAAATAATAAAGTATGCCTGGGCTAGGTATACATATGAATATTTTATATAGGTACGGAAAAAATAGTAGTTTGTATTGTATCAAGATTTATATTTTCTAAATTGAAATATAATAATGTGGGAGATGTAAGTAAAATTTTACTTGCTATAATTTTCTATATAATTGTTTTTAGGTTAACAGATTTACATGTAAAATTCTATTAACATTACGTCGATATTATTAAGCTTCGTACAATTTGAATAATAATTTAACAATATTTTAAGGATTATTATATTCTTCCATTTATTAAGTTCAAATTGTTAAAATAATAGTACATCAAATCTCATCGTTATATTTATATGATACAAATCACGTCTCTTAAGTTGGAGTTTAAACTGAAACTTTTTTTTATAACAATCTTAACATTAAAATTATTTGGATATGCGTCTAGTAGAAAACATTAATTACCATTTGATAGCAACCAAATATTGCACGAGCTCAATTGAAACTGGAAAGAATCCAACATAATAACTGCAAATAAAATTTTCTTTTCGAACAGTCCTAGAAATAAATTCAAACTTAATTTTAATTTATGTTATTTGATCATTTGTTCTTACGATTTATTATTGACAGATTATTCAGGTTGAGGATTTAAATTGTGGATCTCTGTGTTTCATTGATGATTAAATGACAATAATAAATTTAAACTGTCCATAATCTTAGTAATTAACAAGGAATATTAATTATCAGATAAGATTAGTATGCAAGTTAAGTGAGATTAAGTTCTACAAATTATTGGTAAGGAGTTACCAACTTAATTGTATATGTGTATGTTATTAGAACATAACACGTGGCATGACCCAATGAAATAAATATATGGATTGTGTTATGTGTCATTATTTATTTCATATGACTTTGATTCTAAGTTTGAGATGTTCAACTTTTCCACATGAGGATATGTTCTATAAATAACGTTGATTTCTGATAAATGCTGTTATACGAACTTTATTTATATTCTCTTGAATTGTGCGGGAAAAAGTTATTTATCAAGAAAATCGTATGTCTCTCATTAGGAAAGTAGTTTACCTAGTGAGTGATGATATCTATTGGGCGCCCCTTGATGGAGTTCGATTGTTTGCTAGCAACTTATACAATCAACTCAAGATCAAGAAATGTATAATCTGTAAGAATGACACAATCATATCTTGGATTATACAATAATATCATGTGACATAAAAATCAAAACAGAAAATTACTTTTATTTCTTATGCATGATTGAAATATTGTAGCAGTATAATATTTATGTGAATTAGGAACCATAACGTGTTGCTAGATACCGCTTATGATTATTGGAAATAAATAACGATGTATTTCCATGACTAACATAACATAAGTCCTCAAAGAGTTACAGAAATAGAACTTTAACTATATAGTGCATTATTTATTTATTCGCAATAATGAGTACTGTGAAAATATGATAATTTGATTAATTAATTATATATCCTTGTGAACCGTTATAATTAATTAAGTCAAAAGAATCATATAAAAATAAATTAATACATTTGTTAATTTCAAAATAATTATTAATTATTGATCGATGGGGAACCAAGTCTCAAAATAAAAACCTCGTGTCTGCCGATCTAATCGTTTGTAGAACAGCTTGAGGGTCGAATCCACAGGGACGGTGTTGGAATATTAGTCTTTTACTTTACTAAACTAGCTAGACGGTTCAACTCTTTTGTAAATTAAGGGTTGCAGGTGAGTCTAAATCCTAAGTCTAGTTACAAGGTCAAAACAAGAATTAATGAGAGAGATTCAACAAGTCACGAAATTCTAGGGTTTCTGGTTGCTAACACTTCTTCTTAGTCCCAGTTCCAGCGGCCCGCTGACTCTCGTAGCGGCCCGCTAAAAGAACTTAGGTCGCTGATCTATTAGACTGGTCGCTGGCTACTTGGCGGGCATAGACAACCTCGCTGATTCACTCAGCGGCCCGCTAGGATTAGCGATGTGGTTGCAAATTGACTTAATTCAGTTGATAATTGTGCAGGGATAATGGCTTAATTAAGGTCCCTAGATCAAACTCTCGTTTTAGGTCTGGTTATCAATTAATTAACCCAATTTCCCTCGTATAGAATCTAGATTTCAACTATCGTTTCTTGGTCTAGTTTCTACAAGTCTATACCTTTCTAACCTAATAACTAGTCCTGGTTTAACCTTTCAGTTTACAACCTTCATGTTAATCATAATCATGCCTAATAATCTAAGTTTATTTGGACTTAACCACCTAGCAATTAAGCGAGCTCTACTTAACGGGTGTAAACAAATCTACTTAAACAATCATGGCATAATCAATTCAAGCAATTCAAGCAAGGTATAAAACACAAAGATATCAAATAAAATCAATAAACATGCAATCAACAACTAAGAATTCGAGTTTACAACCATAGCCCTAGAACAAACAATCAACAACTAAAAGACATCATACAAACACAAGAGAAAATGAGAATAAAGAAAGATTACAACCAATTGCTCTTGCGTGTGTCGAAATCTCCTATCAAACACGTCTCTTGCTGTCGCAAATGACCTGCTTGGCGCTGCCACGATCTGGACTTGAGACCTAACTCTCAAATAACTCAATGTCTAACCCTAAATTGACCTTGGATTGGTCTCCTTCTTGTTCTCTTTCTTGTTCTCTCTTGTTCCCCCTCAAACAGGTCTTTAATAGGCATTGGGAAGGTCTAGAAACGCTGGAAATAACTGAAGACGTGCTCTGGATGCACTTGGAGTCGGTAGAAACCGCCATCCAAATATAGAATTGCCAAATCGGGCGATTCTGCTAAATCTGGCAGTTCCAGGCCTGCGGGCCGCTGGGACTTTCAGCGGGTCGCAGGAAAATGTCAGCACTGCGTCCTTTCAGTATTTTGGGCATATCTCCTTCATCCGAGCTCCGTTTGAGGTGATTCAAGATCCGTTGGAAAGCTTAGAACGAGCTCTTCAACTTTATGGACTCATCCAAGTCATTTCTTGTCCAGAATCTGCAATAAAATTAGAAACTATGGTAGTAACTCATTCTTGACACAAAACTCTAATTAAACTAACCTAAACTCATCTAAACTATCTAAACTATGTAAACTCAAGGCAATTGATTTAGTTTGGAGACAAAATGGTACCTGAATATGCATATAAAATCCACTCATCAAATCCCCCCAAGTTTAACCTTTGCTTGTCCCCAAGCAAATATTTATCTTAAAAGGATGGTTTGGCTCTAAACTAAAACAATGACTTGAGACCTACAAGTTATGAAGATTATTAACATGCACCAATATCGTGATTTGCTTGAATTATTTAGACAATTTTACAATCTTTTTCAAATTGAATTGAGTTGTCCCAAACGACCCACGCTTACCCCACGGGTGAAACACTTAGGATACTTGTAACTATTGCTCATAACTTACCTTGTTTAATTCCTAAACTTGTTGAATTTTCAAAGTTTGACAATTGACTTGGCAAAGAGATTCGGGATCACACCCTACCAACACAAATAACATATCATATCAATTTTTTTCACAACCAAGCTCTTGAGTACTTGAACCGCTATATTGATTTTCGAAAACGCATTGGAAATCGAACTAAAGTGAGGCGGAAAAAAGGGTACAACTCCTCACCCATTCTATTCCAAAGTTTTTGGGTTGGACTTTTTAATTTTTCTCCCAGGGCTAGGAGGGTTTTCCCGCGGTGGAGAGGTTAGCCAAATTACGGTGGATTTATTTTCGAGATTTTTCTCGTTTTTTTCTTTTTTTTTTATGTCATGAGCCTTTCTGTTTTTACTCATGATTTATGGAAGTTCTTCTATCCACCATAACCTATAGCTTCCCGCAATGTCCATGGCATTGCACGCTTTTTAGTTCCCCTTTTTATTTACTTATTTTTTTATATACAAGGGTGTGTATTTACATCTTCGACTTTTAATAAACTTGAAAACAGCGGTTGTTTGACTCTAGACTTAGTGTTTATTTCCTTAGTTGACATGCATTTGGGTCGGTAGAATCGATCTTGACAAAATTTGGAAATTAATTCAATTGGTGGTTGTCTTGGTTTACCGATTTCTAATTGGTCAAGTCATTCATACTACTTATCAAATCATCAAATTTAAGTCTCAATCAAGATAGATTATGATATAATACCTACTCATTTCCTAAGGTCACAGGAGCTAGTCGATCAATTAGATGACCCACAATTCAAATCGAAAATTTTTTTCTAAAACTTCCTAAATAATTCATTCAATTTACGATATCAAAACTTGTTAAGCATCTTCCTAACTTATCTAAATGCAATCTATATGAAATTATCATGCAATAGAGACAATTCCTAAATTAAATGCACAATTATACCTGTCAGTTCCAGTTTTAGCTACCCATCGAAAATCTCAGCGGGTCGCCGATACACTCAGCGGGCCGCCAAAAATCTCAGCGGGTCGCTGATACTGGGACAGATACAAAATTAACACCTAATATGCATGATGCAAACCTAGATACAACTCCTATTCTCTCCCCCCAAGTTTAAAACTTTGCACTGTCCTCAATGCAAGGAAAACATAACTTAAAAGAGAGAAAGGAAAGGAAACTCATCAAATTATTGTAGTGGTTGTGAAGTTCGCATAGGGGTTGGTGCGACTTGTAAAGCGACTTGTATGCTCCTTCATGGTGTATCCCCCAAGTTTGAGCTCTTGCATACAATTCGTGTAATGGTGCTTCTAAAAGCTGATTTGTCACCTTTCTTCAAACCTAAAAACCAACAACAACAATTTATGAGTTATAACTAACTAAAACTAATTTAATCTAAATTAATCTAAACGAGAGAAAATGAAAATTTTGAGCATTGGGTTGTGACATAGTCAATATTTATCATCATTTGGACCGTACTTGGCACTTAAAATTAACTCAAACCAACGAAATACTTATGAATTATCGTGTTTTTCCCAGGATTTGGCTCTGCCGTCGTTTCTTCTCTTCTCTATGTACAGGTTTTAGTGATTTCTGGTGATTACGGAGTATTTCGATGGATTCCCGGTGTTTTCTGCACGCTAGACGACTCATTCCTAGCATAGGAGGCATTTCTCAGCACTCTGCTCGGTCCGAACAGCAGTTCATTCGGTCCGATTGGCACACAGCCGCCATGCCACTTTCCTTATACTCCACTCGGTCCGACCAAGGTATCATTCGGTCCGAGCAGACGACCGCCATAGCAAGTTTGGAATGTTTTTCAACATGGAAATTGGATTTTCTTGGTATTCTTTCTTGCCTTGGCGTCAAAACCTTCTCTATATACACCTGGGAACATCTATATATACGGGGGGCACGCCTAGGATAAGGAGGAGGGCTACCCTAGATTCCCACTTCCCAAAAGGCTCTTTTATGCTCTTTATCCATTGGAGATCATTAGGATTTGATTCTAGAAGACGACGACAGTTGTGGAGAGACGATTTTACCACCCTGCAGCACCCCTTGCCTATTGGGTCCTTGGATTGATCATAAAGGAGTATTTGTTTTGTATTTCTTTATGATTTTCTCTTACGATTTGATGGGCTTGTATCTCTATCTTTATATATTGTTTATTATGTGTTTTGCTACTATGTTAGGCTAATTAACTATGTAGTCTTAGGATTAGGGGATTACCTTTATGTTTGGATGATGTTTGTTTGACTTGTTATCTTATATTATGCTTTGAGATTTGTTTATTGAGAATTGTTTTGATTGCTTAAATTAAACCACTTGTTGAATCACTAATTACCCTCTAGTTGAACAGCTGCATCTAGTAGGTCTAAGTTAGGATAAACAAGTTGAATTGATTTAAGTACTTGGGGTAAATTGTTGATCCGAAAGGGGAAGTTAGCTAACACCAAAAGTGTAGTTTTTAGAATGGTTCAAAAGACTTCTAAATATCCCTAAGAACTCCTTTAAACAAGTTTAATTTGTCGTACTCTATACCAAAAGTTGTGAATCGATTAAATTAATTAGGTTAGATTGTGATCGAACCAGTATCTGCACCAACAAGCGAAAGCTGAGGCTTAGAACAACTAGGTTTGACCAATAAACCCTGACTTTAAGCATAACTCAGTATAATAAACCAAATAAACTCACTTTTGTCTTCTGCTCGGACCGAGTGAGACCTTGTTCGGACCGAGCAGAATGGCGACCGTAGTTTAAACACCAAGTTTAGCACGAGAGTGTTCGACTTTGGAGTTTAAGCAACCAAACATAATTGAAACCCCGACTCCTAGGACACTCTATTATCTGATTAAAACCCAAAAGACTTACCTTTAGTACTTTGCTTTAATTTTAGTTTAATTGTTTTATTCCAAGTCTAAAAAATCAACCAAAACTGTTTGAGCACTATTTAATTTTATATTATTCAAAATCCCATAAAATATTTCCATCTAGATTTTAAGAAAAGATAAGTCCAGTATTCATAGATCCGTCCCTTGGGTTCGACCCTAAAGCTATATTCTGAACGATTAGTGAGGTTAGCTATAGGTTACAAATTTATTTGATTCCTAGGTAATAAACCTTCATCAAATTGGCGCCGTTGCCGGGGACGGTGTTGATATTGGATCCTTATTTTACTATTAAGAGACTAGATTTATTTTCCTTTTTCTCTACTCACGTTTTCTTCTATCTTTTATCGCAGGACTGGCAGGTGATAGGCAGAGAAAGAGGTCCCCGCCCCCAAAGGTCAAGGATTTCCTCCTGAGGATCAACAAGGAGGCCGAATCCTCTTCCTCCGCCTCTGCTCGGACCGAGCAGACTCTCATTCGGACCGAGCAGCACCCAGAGCAGCGCGAAAGCAACTCCGCAATGGCCGACCAACTCACTCCCGAAGCCATTGCCCAACGCACCCAGGAACTGGAGAACCTCCGTCTCCAGCTTGAGCAAAGAGAGGCTCAACTCGCAGCGGAGCGGGACGCTCTCACAGGACAACGAAGGGAATTAGAAGACGAGCGTCGCCGCTGGACCCAAGAGGACGAGGCTAGCGTCCATAACTCTGATGATGAGGATGGCCGAGACCGTGAAAGGACACTTGGAGAATACGGAGCCCCGAATGCCAAAGATGTGGGCGGGCCCGTGTTGATTCCGGGCATCGCGGCTAACAACATGCTAATCTCTCCAAATCATGTCTCACTAGTCCAACAGACTCCGTTCTACGGAGATGACAAAGAGGACCCTCATGCTCATTTACAAAATTTCATTGATTGCACACGTTTAATTAAAATTAATGGGGTTTCTCAACAAGCAATTAGGCTGTTACTGTTTCATTTCACCCTTAAAGATAGTGCCCGCAAATGGTATAAGACTTTGAAAAAGGGTTCAATTCGGTCTTGGGATCAAATGGCACAAGTCTTTCTAGAGAGATATTTCTCAACTGATAGGTCTGATACAATTAGGAGAGAATTGAACAACTTTGCCCAAAAAGATGATGAAACAATGAGGGATGCTTGGGAGCGATTTAGGGATCTTGAAAACTCATGCCCACACCATGGCATTCAAGACTGGCTTTTGATTAAAAACTTTTATAGCGGTCTATATGACAATATCAAAATTAATATTGATTCACTTTCAGGTGGGGCATTCAAACGGCTTGATGCAACTCAAGGGCGAGACCTACTCGATCATTGCGCACGGAACTATACGTGGTATCCAATCCCCAACCCCCGCCGCTCTGGCCATGCGAAGCACCAAGTGCACGAGATCACTGCTAGAGATGACAAGATTGCTGAATTGGAAGCCAAGCTAGCATCTTATCAGTCCGCCCAAGGGTCTCATCTCTATTCAAATGAATGTGGTGCTTGTGGCGAAGAAGGGCATAAATCCCCAGATTGCCCCCTTGCTAAAATCAATGATGACATGGCTCAAGTGAACTCTCTGAATAGCGAACCATCCTATTACCCTAGGCATATATTCAACCGGAGCTATTCATTGGACGAGGGTGAGCAAAGAGATTGGGAGCACATGAATGACCCAAATCTTAAGAATACGATGCAAAAGTCCACTCTTGACCGGCCCTACCAACCCAAGTACAATTACAAGGGACAGAACCAGCAGCCCCCTAGGCGAGATCAACAGTTCAACAACTCTAATGGATCATTTCCTAGGAAATCGGTCTATAACAAAGACGGGGTTCCCCCGGTCGTCCAGGAGTTCATGCATCAGCAAGGCAAGTTCAACTTGATGATGGCGGAGGGATTGGATGAACTTAAGGCAACCACCAATGAGTTGAAAGGTAGCGCCGCTTCCTTGCAACGTTTGGAGCGAATGATGGAGCAACAATTCTCTAGGCCTCAAGGAAAGCTCCCAGGGCAGCCTCAGGTGAACCCTAATGCTGAAATCAAAGCCCTGCACGTTTTGAGAAGCGGAAAGGAGTACCAAGACCCGCCAATGCCAGCTCATCCTTCTGCTCGGTCCGAGCAAGGTCTCACTCGGTCCGAGCAAGGCAGTCCAGATGATCCTAAGGTGGTTCTGGAGCAAGGTACACCATCTCCTCCCCTTCGGCAGGAGTCTCAGGCCCAAGAGCCACCCCTGGACCCTCAAGGTGCAGCTGAACCCACCATGGCACAGTCTACTCGGACCGACCAGACTCTCACTCGGTCCGAGCAGAGTACAAACGTGGCAAAGCAAAATGGCAATGGGAAGGTAGTGCAAGCCGTTCCAGCGTACCATCCCCCTGTTCCTTTTCCCCAGCGCCTGGTGAAGTCCAAGGAGGATGCTCAATTTCGATTCTTTTGGGCTATTCTTAAGCAAATGCAAATCACAATCCCTTTCACCGACGCGATTGAACACGTACCCATCTACGCCAGGTTCTTGAAGGAACTGTGCACAGGTAAAAGGTCCATAGAGGAGTTAAAGACTGTGGCATTAACATATAAAAGCAGTGAGGCCTTGAAAAACCCAATGCCACCTAAACTTGAGGATCCGGGCAGGTTTGTCCTCCCTTGCACCATTGGTAAAGCCATCATTAAGCAAGCTTTGTGTGATATGGGCGCTAGCGTTAGCCTAATGCCGAAGTCAGTGTTTGAGAAAATCGGGATTGGTAAGCTCACACCCACAAGTATGACCCTCAAGCTTGCCGATTCAACGATTCGATTACCCTTAGGTGTTTTAATGGATGTCCCTGTACAAGTGGGTAAATTTGTTGTGCCGGGCGATTTTGTGGTGATGGAAATGGAGGTAGACAAGGAGGTGCCTATAATCTTGGGTCGACCTTTCCTTAGAACCGCCGGTGTGATGATGGATGCCCGAGACGGGACAATTTTGGTCAGAGTGGGGGGGGAGAAACTCTTATTTTCAATAGACCACGCTATGAAGTGCCCCGACCCCGCGAAAACCTGTTTCATGATCCAAGAAAATCCCGAAATTGAAGAATCACTTGAGGACCAGTACCAAATAGCCTTAGAGACCTACCAAGCCTTTCTCTGTGACATGCAAGAGGCTATTGGGGTAGAGGAAACCTTGGAAGTTGAAATAGAGGGCCACACGGCAGCCATTTCATCTTCCTCGACCACTCACTCGGACCGAGCAGACCCTCACTCGGACCGAGTGGATATTCGAATGGGCACAGAGGAATCAGACCTTATGCTCGGTCCGAGTAACTCTCATTCGGTCCGAGCAGCACCCCCTTCAATTGACTTAAAGCCTCTTCCCGCGTCTCTAAGGTACGAATTCCTTAGCTCTGATCAAACATACCCAGTTATTGTTAATTCGGAGCTAGATGCAGGACAAACGGAGAAACTTTTGGTGGAGCTAAGGGCGCATAGGGGTGCGATTGGCTATTCGATCGAGGACTTGAAGGGCATCGATCCCGCAATTTGCACACATCGAATCCTTATGGAAGACGATCACAAACCCACTCGAGAGGCACAGAGACGACTCAATCCCAACCTTAAGGAGGTAGTCAAGAAGGAGATCCTCAAGCTCCTCGATGCGGGCATCATCTATGCAATCTCCGATAGCAAATGGGTGAGCCCGGTCCATGTGGTTCCCAAGAAAGGAGGCACAACGGTGGTCGAAAATGACAAAGGCGAGATGATTCAAACTCGTGTAGCAACTGGATGGAGGATGTGCATTGACTACCGCAAGCTCAACGCGGCAACTCGCAAGGACCACTTTCCTCTCCCTTTTGTTGATCAAATGCTAGAGAGATTAGCTAATCACTCATATTTTTGTTATTTAGATGGTTATTCGGGTTTCTTTCAAATACCAATCCATCCAAATGACCAAGAAAAGACCACTTTTACTTGCCCATATGGTACCTATGCCTACAAAAGAATGCCTTTTGGCCTTTGTAACGCACCCGCAACCTTCCAACGTGCTATGATGGCAATTTTCTCAGATTTTATTGAAAAAGAAATGGAAGTATTTATGGATGATTTCTCTGTTTACGGTACTTGTTTTGATTCCTGTCTTGCTAACCTATCTAAGGTCTTGCAGCGATGTGAGGAGGTCAACTTAGTCCTGAATTGGGAGAAGTGCCATTTTATGGTGCAAAAAGGGGTAGTGCTAGGCCACGTGGTGACATCTCAGGGAATTGAGGTTGACAAGGCAAAAATCGAAGTGATTGAGAAGCTTGGGGTACCAAAGAGTGTCAAGGACGTGCGAAGCTTCCTAGGCCATGCCGGATTCTACCGCCGATTCATCAAAGACTTTTCTAAAATTGCTAAACCTTTAAGTAATCTTCTTGTTAAGGACAATGATTTTATTATTGACGATGACTGTTTGCATGCGTTTAATAGGTTGAAGGAAGCTCTCGTCTCCGCCCCGATTTTACAACCTCCCGATTGGACTCAACCATTCGAACTCATGTGTGATGCGAGCGACTTCGCGATTGGAGCGGTGCTCGGACAAAAGAAGGACAAGAAGCCGGTGGCCATCTATTATGCCAGCAAGGTGCTCGATCCAGCTCAAGCGAACTACACAACAACTGAAAAGGAGCTCCTCGCCATTGTGTTTGCCTTAGACAAGTTTCGATCCTATCTGGTGGGGTCTAAAGTCATCGTTTACACGGACCATGCGGCGATTAGATATCTCCTAAGCAAGAAAGATGACAAACCACGGCTCATTCGGTGGGTGCTCCTTCTACAAGAGTTTGACCTTGAAATTAGAGACAAAAAGGGTACCGAAAACTCTGTTGCTGATCATTTGTCACGCCTACGTTGGGAGAAGGACCAAGGCAATCAAGTGCCCATTAATGATTCATTTCCAGATGAGAAGTTGATGAGTTTGGAGCTCTGTTCGGACCGAGCAGACCCTTACTCGGACCGAGCAGAAGAGCAGGAAGTCGACTGGATGCACGTGGCGCAGCATATCCTCTCTCTGGATCTTCATTCGGACCGAGCAGGCCCTTACTCGGACCGAGCAGATGATCGAGTAGCACGTTTCCAGCAGCCATGGTACGCCGATTTGGCCAACTATCTTGCAAGTGGGGTCCTACCTCCTGAAATGAGCTGGCAAGAAAAGAAGAAGCTCAAGTCAGATGCCAAGTATTACTTTTGGGAGGAGCCTTATCTCTTTAAACTTGGAATTGACGATATCTATAGGCGATGTGTCCCATATGAAGAAGTTCGGGCGATCTTAGCAAGTTGTCATTCATCAGCCTACGGTGGGCACGCCTCATTCTCCAAAACAGCCGCCAAGGTACTCCAATCTGGCTTCTATTGGCCTTCTCTCTTTAAGGATGCACGTTCTTTTGTGATGTCATGTGATCAATGTCAAAGGACGGGCAATATTTCAAAAAGAAATGAGATGGCTCTTAACCCGATTCTTGAGGTTGAAATTTTTGATGTATGGGGAGTTGATTTTATGGGGCCGTTTCCTAGTTCTCACGGCTATGAATACATCTTGGTTGCTGTTGATTATGTCTCTAAATGGGTTGAAGCGATTCCATGTAAGGCTGCGGATTCCAACTCAGTGCTTAGGCTCTTTTCTAAAGTGATTTTCCCGCGATTTGGGGTGCCTAGATCGGTGATTAGTGATGGTGGGAAGCACTTCATCAACCGCAACTTTGACAACCTCTTGAAGAAGCATGGCGTGATCCATAAGGTGGCGACTCCTTATCATCCCCAAACGAGTGGTCAAGTGGAGGTGTCTAATAGGGAGATAAAAAGTATTTTGGAAAAGACGGTGGCGAGAACCCGCAAGGATTGGGCTAACAAGCTTGATGATGCATTATGGGCTTACCGCACCGCTTTCAAGACACCTATTGGCATGAGTCCTTTCAAGCTTGTCTATGGGAAGCCGTGTCATCTCCCGGTTGAAATAGAGCACAAGGCGTATTGGGCAACCCGAGCAATCAACATGGATCTTCTCAAAGCGGGTGAAAAACGCATTCTTGACTTACACGAATTGGATGAGGTACGCCTAAACTCATATGAAAATGCTAAAATGTACAAGGAAAAGACAAAATTTGTGCATGATAGGCGGATCTCAAGAAGAGAATTCAAGGAAGGCGATTTAGTGCTACTTTTCAACTCAAGACTCAAACTCTTCCCGGGCAAATTGAAGTCAAGATGGTCCGGCCCTTTCCGAGTCGTGAAGGTCTACCCCTTTGGAGCCATAGACATTTGTGACAAGGATGCAGACCCATTCAAGGTTAACGGACAACGCTTGAAGCATTACATCGCTAATGAAGAGCAAGAAGAAATTCAAAGCATCTCGCTTGACGAGCCCGATCAAAGCGAGACTTAGAAAACATGGTCAAGCTAGGGACCTAAAACAAGCGCTTCTTGGGAGGCAACCCAAAGATTTCTTCAACTCTTCCTTTTTTTCTTTATTTTTATTTTTCAACTTTTCTATTTTCAATGACAAATTAAAATATATAAAAAAAAATACAAAATAAAATATAGATAAAAAAATTGAAAAGAAGAAAACCCATAAAAATTTGAAAAACAAAAAAAAAACAAAAATAATAATAATAATAATAAAATAGGATTTGTTTATGATTTTGGTTTGGTTAATTGTAGGGATTTTTAAAGAAACAAACGATGGAAGATGCAATCCGTGCTAGAGCACTCCGGGTCAAGTAAGAGAACAACCCACGAACGACCTCATACAGATTGCACAACACCTTGATAAAGAAGGGGCACTATCCTGGACATGTAGAGATTTGATTGGGCATAAAAAAAAGAGGAGAAAGTCAAATAGGCGAATCTACACCTCCCATTCGATCCGAGCAGATACTCACTCGATCCGAGTGACAATGGCCATCTCTCTCTAATTTTTCTCTTTTCACTCGATCCGAATGGAGTCTCACTCGATCCGAGTGACTGGCAATGGCGACGCAGTCAAAGCGCAGTCCACTCGATCCGAGTGGGCCTCATGCTCGGACCGAGCAAATCGATAATGGGCCTTTATTTGAAAACTGGGCTGATTTAATTTTGTTTTCTTTTTGCAGAAAACTGGAGACCTCCATTGGGCGCTCGAGTGGACGCCTCCATTTCACGCAGAGACGCCTCTGTTCGTGCCTGAAGCGACGCCTCCCCTCGTGCCTCACGGGACGCCTCCCTTCGCGTCAGGACGCGCCCTCTCCTGCGCCATTCACGCCTATTAGCCGTTACACCTGACCCGCCAGACCCGTAACCCGACCCGTTGCATTTAAAACCCAGCCTACCCCCTTCCTCTCCTTCTTCTCTCTCTCTCTCGTGTCTTCTTCTCCTCCAAACCGAAACCTCCAACCCAAAATCACATCTCCTCAAATACTCCACCATTTTCAGAGATCAAAGTCTCCCCTTACTCTCCTCTCTACTCTCTTGCGTTCTCAACCTTTAATTTCCCCAATCGAGTCCTCTTTGCGACGGGTTTTTCGCGACACGATTCTCAAGACTCACGGCCAACTTGAGGGATTCTTGCTCTCACTGGATTTTAAGCACTTAGAAGGCATCTCCATCGCCTTCTCGAGTGATTTAAAGGCTGTGGAGGTTCAATTGTGCGGGGGTCTCAAATCGGCCTCGACCCTCCTTGCGACTCACCATTCTTGACCACTTCTCGATTTGTCGTTGCTCCAGGAGCACTTCAGGATCTCTCTCTCACTTCTCGACCACAAACAAGGCGTCAAGAAGGAATTATCATCGCTGCCTCATCACATCCATCAAGTCCCAAAACCACTAAAGGTCAACTCGCTCTCTTTTCTCTGTCAATCGATCATTTGTTGTTTAATTGGGTTTGTTTGAGTATTCAAAAGAATTAGATCAGTGATTTTGAGGTCAAGACCAACCAATTTCACCAAAAACCAGAAAATCCATCCTGCTCGGTCCGAGTGTCCTGTTTACTCGGTCCGACCAGAAGCAGGTTTCTGCCAAAAACTCACACCCGCAGCCTCACTCGGTCCGAGTAACTCCCTTGCTCGGTTCGAGCAGACCACCATCAGAGCAAAAACTGTTCTCTTTTGACCCCAATCATGGTGAATCCAAGGCAGACCAGGGCCAGTGCTAGGGCAGCAGCCTCCTCTTCCTCTCAGGCAACCCCTGCTCAGCCAGCACGGCAACCTTCATCCGGGCCCAACCCGGATTATGTTAGGCACCCCGAGGCGGTGAACTATGAAAAGGAGGCTGGATTTCTCATGCCATGGACCTATATGTTCCTCAATTACATGAAGATTAAGCACAGGACCTTTGAGCACACTCGATTCATGGACATGCGAACTTTAGAGGAGTTTGGTGTGGCGGAGCAATTTATTGAGATATCAAGCAATGTTGGCATCAAACCAGAATTTTGGAATTTCCGTGAGCCAGCCTACCGCGCTCTTTCCTTGGAATTTTTGTGTTCACTCGAGCTTCTAGAGGAGAATGGGAGAGAATACATAGCTTACCAACTTGGCAACATTGGTAGAAGGGCATGGCTAGATGAGTTGTCGGGGGTATTTCAATTGGAAAATGGGGCCGTGGAGCAATTGAGTTGGACAAGAGATCCTAACAATGAAATGACAAGGGACGCGGTTTGGAGTTGCTTGAGTGGGCGCATTGATAACTTGCAATCCCGCCATGTGCAACATCCCACTCTCAGGATCCTTCTTCGCGGCATAGCAGCCACTATCTTTGCTCGTGGTGAGACGGTGAACATCACGAATGGCCAAGAGATCGCCTTCCTATGGCACATGCTCCAACCCGAGCCCGAGAGGCTTAATGTCATTAAATTCATGGTTGAGCATTGGATCTATCAAAGGGATAAGAAGAACATCACGGGGAACATCACCATGGGCTCCTTTGTTACCATCCTTGCCAAAAGACTCAGGGTGCGCTTGCCTCAAGCTAGTGATTGCACGGGATACACCCATTATGATGATGAGAGGTTCCGGGCGGCACGATTCATCAAGATAAGCCATGAGAAAATAGGAGAGCCCGGGAGAATCCTTTGGCTTCGCGATCAAGCAAGCAACTTCTACCTTCCTTACCCGCATAAGGTAGATCTCTCTAATTCTAACTCTTGGCTCATACCCTTTGACTATGTGACTCCTAGGAGCGGCGCAATACCCGAGGTAGCCCCACCTCAACCTCCTCTGTCCATACCCATGGAGACAGATGAGGCAGGCACATCCGAGAGGCCCATCCCGCCTAGTCATGCACCCTCTTCTTATGACGGCAATGATCAAATACCACCTTGGGCCACCAACCTCATGAATATGATGGTTGAAGTGCGCGATGAAGTGAGGCGCAACACGAATGCTTGTGCGGATTATGGGATGCACTTGAGTCGCCTTTCCAATGAAGTGATGCAATTGGGCCAGCGCATTGATGATCTATACTGGATTGAAGGCGAAGATGACCAACCATTGAATGAGCCGGCGAATCCGGAACAAGCCGAAAGCAGCAGTCGCTCTGCGACTCTCTCTGTCACCAAGGAGGCCTCCCCGAGCCATCACAGCGGGTCCCGTCGCAGCTCCTCTTCTCGGAGCTCGTCTTCTCGTCAAATATGATCGGTAACTCGTCTTTTTCTCCTATTTTACATTTTCTCTCCGTGAATGCATGCTTGGGACAAGCATCGTTGAAGTTTGGGGGGGATAGGAGCAAAAGCACATGTGAGGGTTAAATGGGTTAATTCTGAATGAAACGGGTCATTTAGGGAGAATTTTTCATTTTTTTTTCGCTTCTGCTCGGTCCGAGTGGTGTTTTGCTCGATCCGAGTGACTTTGATCTGAGCTCCGTTCTGTACTCGGTCCGAGTGCGATTCTCCTCGGTCCGAGTGAAAGTTAAAAAAACACACCAACGCGAATTTGCATGAAATTGAATCAGTTTTTGCCTACCTCTCTTGTTTTAAATGAAAACCTCACACTGTTGGAAACTGTTTTGAGTCAAACTAATTCTTCTTTCAAGAAAACCGTAGAATGTTTCGATATCTCGATTTTATCCTTGCACCAATGGACTAAATTGGGACTATTTTAGCAAAAATTAGAACTTGATTTTGGATGCTTTGAATTGTTAGATCAATTTTAGTCGATTCTCACAAGTTTTTGCCGAGTGAACTGATTCGCATTTAGACAAATCTTTGAAAAGAAATTTATCGACTTTAGAAATTGTAAAATGGATTTGATCTTGTTGGAAATTGTTTTTAAATCGCTTGAATCACCAACAAGCGGCAATAATGGGAAGTTAAATCAAATAGCTGTGAAAACGAGGACGCACTGAGGCCTATTCCACCAACTTAGCCACAAACTGGAGGGTATTGGGTTAATTACAAGCTGTCAGGAATTATAATTCAAAGTCTCGAGTTATAATTGGGGAGCTTGCAATTAATTTCTACCGGACCCGGTGCGAAAGCATTGGTAAAGGAGTTGTTGAGTATTATGGCCCAAGTGTACCGTGGCCATAGTCGAGCAACACCCGTCCAACCTCCCTAGCGCGACATGTGCTAGTAGCAAACTTAAGGCCGATGATACCGCATTATCCTCTAGGGTGTTAAGCCCCATGGCTCGACTTGTATAAAAAAAAAAAAAAAAAAAAAAAAAACTATTGGTGAAAATTTGGAAATTGTTTTTAAGAGAAATTCATTATAAAATTTCCGAAGTTGATAAAGGCCTTTACAAATTTTTGAGGAGTGTGAAAATGAACGGGTGATTGAAATTGAGATCGCATTTGAAATAATAAAGAGAAAGCTAGAGTTCTAAATTTTGAGAAAAGAGATTTCATCAAGACCAAGGGTTGCATTGATAAATCGTAGAACACTAAACTTGGTTTATGAAATAATTTTTTTAGTTTGACTTATTTGATTGAAGTGTGAGAACTTCTTAAGGCATCATTGATTAAGTTTCATGCTATTTCCTAGGTTTGAGTTACGGCATTGGTTTAGATTTAAGTATAGTCCATAAATTCTAAGCTTAGGGCGATGCTTGAGGACAAGCAAAATTTAAGTTTGGGGGAATTTGACATAGTCAATATTTATCATCATTTGGACCGTACTTGGCACTTAAAATTAACTCAAACCAACGAAATACTTATGAATTATCGTGTTTTTCCCAGGATTTGGCTCTGCCGTCGTTTCTTCTCTTCTCTATGTACAGGTTTTAGTGATTTCTGGTGATTACGGAGTATTTCGATGGATTCCCGGTGTTTTCTGCACGCTAGACGACTCATTCCTAGCATAGGAGGCATTTCTCAGCACTCTGCTCGGTCCGAACAGCAGTTCATTCGGTCCGATTGGCACACAGCCGCCATGCCACTTTCCTTATACTCCACTCGGTCCGACCAAGGTATCATTCGGTCCGAGCAGACGACCGCCATAGCAAGTTTGGAATGTTTTTCAACATGGAAATTGGATTTTCTTGGTATTCTTTCTTGCCTTGGCGTCAAAACCTTCTCTATATACACCTGGGAACATCTATATATACGGGGGGCACGCCTAGGATAAGGAGGAGGGCTACCCTAGATTCCCACTTCCCAAAAGGCTCTTTTATGCTCTTTATCCATTGGAGATCATTAGGATTTGATTCTAGAAGACGACGGCAGTTGTGGAGAGACGATTTTACCACCCTGCAGCACCCCTTGCCTATTGGGTCCTTGGATTGATCATAAAGGAGTATTTGTTTTGTATTTCTTTATGATTTTCTCTTACGATTTGATGGGCTTGTATCTCTATCTTTATATACTGTTTATTATGTGTTTTGCTACTATGTTAGGCTAATTAACTATGTAGTCTTAGGATTAGGGGATTACCTTTATGTTTGGATGATGTTTGTTTGACTTGTTATCTTATATTATGCTTTGAGATTTGTTTATTGAGAATTGTTTTGATTGCTTAAATTAAACCACTTGTTGAATCACTAATTACCCTCTAGTTGAACAGCTGCATCTAGTAGGTCTAAGTTAGGATAAACAAGTTGAATTGATTTAAGTACTTGGGGTAAATTGTTGATCCGAAAGGGGAAGTTAGCTAACACCAAAAGTGTAGTTTTTAGAATGGTTCAAAAGACTTCTAAATATCCCTAAGAACTCCTTTAAACAAGTTTAATTTGTCGTACTCTATACCAAAAGTTGTGAATCGATTAAATTAATTAGGTTAGATTGTGATCGAACCAGTATCTGCACCAACAAGCGAAAGCTGAGGCTTAGAACAACTAGGTTTGACCAATAAACCCTGACTTTAAGCATAACTCAGTATAATAAACCAAATAAACTCACTTTTGTCTTCTGCTCGGACCGAGTGAGACCTTGTTCGGACCGAGCAGAATGGCGACCGTAGTTTAAACACCAAGTTTAGCACGAGAGTGTTCGACTTTGGAGTTTAAGCAACCAAACATAATTGAAACCCCGACTCCTAGGACACTCTATTATCTGATTAAAACCCAAAAGACTTACCTTTAGTACTTTGCTTTAATTTTAGTTTAATTGTTTTATTCCAAGTCTAAAAAATCAACCAAAACTGTTTGAGCACTATTTAATTTTATATTATTCAAAATCCCATAAAATATTTCCATCTAGATTTTAAGAAAAGATAAGTCCAGTATTCATAGATCCGTCCCTTGGGTTCGACCCTAAAGCTATATTCTGAACGATTAGTGAGGTTAGCTATAGGTTACAAATTTATTTGATTCCTAGGTAATAAACCTTCATCAGGTTGCCTCCCAAGAAGCGCTTGTTTTAGGTCACTAGCTTGACCACCTTGCATTTACTCATCTTATCTTCACTTTTCTCCCTCTCCACGCATCATAGTTCTCCCAAAAGTGCTTGAGCGGGTCCTTTGAAATATGCTTGGAGTGTTCTTCTTTGGATGTCATCTTCCTTGGCTCAATTATGATGTGATACTTGATTTGCGGTTTGTTGTCTTCCATCACATCAAGTTTCTCCAAACATCTTTTAAGTGTGCTCAAGTCGATTTGGTTGAACTTCTCATTCGTGTTGTCGGATGCCTCGACTTTGAGAGTAGTGTCACCATCTTTCTTCTCTTCAAGTTCATCGTTCATGTTCTCAATTGGAGGATGCTTCAATTCCAACTCGTTAGATTTGACAATTTCAGCCCTAAACAATCTTTGTGGAAATGGAATTGGAGGAATGTAGGGAGGAGGTGGTATGTATTTTGGTTCATCAAATTCCTCTTGTACCTCCCTATTCTCAACTTGTTTGCTTTCAGTTTTGTTAGTATCTAACCAAATTTGGGTCTTCTTGGAACTAGAGTTTTCAAATTCACAATCACTATGCAAAGCCAATTCATTGTTTGGTTCATTGTGTGGTCTATATGAAGAATTTTCAGTCTCTAACATCCTTTGATGATGGGTAATGAGAGTATTGAGAGAAGATGATATGGATTTCATTTCTTTCAAAAGTTTCTCATTAAATTCGATTTGGTTCATTTTAAATTCCTCAAACCTTGATTCTACACTTGACATTTGCGTAGATGATCGGAAATTATCAAAACTAGGAAAAAAAGTAGACCTATGGTATGGTTGAGACACTAAACCATGATTGTTCAAAGCAAAAGAAGGAAAATCATTCAAACCAGAATTGTATGTCTGTCTGTTGAGGTTCCAGCGGGTCGCAGGGTCTCCCAGCGGGTCGCTAAAACTGGCAGTCATGTTTTGTGCTTCAGGTTCCCTCCATATGAATCTCGAACGGTTTGTTTGACAGTCAAAAGGTTCGTTGAATCCGATGAGGTTGCTGAAGTTTTGGTTGTCTCCACATGCATCATTGATCGTGTTTTGCACGTTGTGAAAAGCACGCTCAAATTCACTCATGTTCGCATTGAGTTCAAATTGACTATTCATGTGGTTGATTTCCTTCCAATTATCCTCCGCCTCTTGCTCACGTACCTGAAAAGAAGGAAACATGGTGATGGAATTTTTTTGGTTTTTTTTTTTTTAAGATAAGACAAAATAAGGAAGATACAAGGATACAAGGGTGTCTATGCTAAATTACTAAAGCAAAATACCAATATTCGAGCAAACCGTCCCCGGCAACGGCGCCAATTTTGATCGATGGGGAACCAAGTCTCAAAATAAAAACCTCGTGTCTGCCGATCTAATCGTTTGTAGAACAGCTTGAGGGTCGAATCCACAGGGACGGTGTTGGAATATTAGTCTTTTACTTTACTAAACTAGCTAGACGGTTCAACTCTTTTGTAAATTAAGGGTTGCAGGTGAGTCTAAATCCTAAGTCTAGTTACAAGGTCAAAACAAGAATTAATGAGAGAGATTCAACAAGTCACGAAATTCTAGGGTTTCTGGTTGCTAACACTTCTTCTTAGTCCCAGTTCCAGCGGCCCGCTGACTCTCGTAGCGGCCCGCTAAAAGAACTTAGGTCGCTGATCTATTAGACTGGTCGCTGGCTACTTGGCGGGCATAGACAACCTCGCTGATTCACTCAGCGGCCCGCTAGGATTAGCGATGTGGTTGCAAATTGACTTAATTCAGTTGATAATTGTGCAGGGATAATGGCTTAATTAAGGTCCCTAGATCAAACTCTCGTTTTAGGTCTGGTTATCAATTAATTAACCCAATTTCCCTCGTATAGAATCTAGATTTCAACTATCGTTTCTTGGTCTAGTTTCTACAAGTCTATACCTTTCTAACCTAATAACTAGTCCTGGTTTAACCTTTCAGTTTACAACCTTCATGTTAATCATAATCATGCCTAATAATCTAAGTTTATTTGGACTTAACCACCTAGCAATTAAGCGAGCTCTACTTAACGGGTGTAAACAAATCTACTTAAACAATCATGGCATAATCAATTCAAGCAATTCAAGCAAGGTATAAAACACAAAGATATCAAATAAAATCAATAAACATGCAATCAACAACTAAGAATTCGAGTTTACAACCATAGCCCTAGAACAAACAATCAACAACTAAAAGACATCATACAAACACAAGAGAAAATGAGAATAAGGAAAGATTACAACCAATTGCTCTTGCGTGTGTCGAAATCTCCTATCAAACACGTCTCTTGCTGTCGCAAATGACCTGCTTGGCGCTGCCACGATCTGGACTTGAGACCTAACTCTCAAATAACTCAATGTCTAACCCTAAATTGACCTTGGATTGGTCTCCTTCTTGTTCTCTTTCTTGTTCTCTCTTGTTCCCCCTCAAACAGGTCTTTAATAGGCATTGGGAAGGTCTAGAAACGCTGGAAATAACTGAAGACGTGCTCTGGATGCACTTGGAGTCGGTAGAAACCGCCATCCAAATATAGAATTGCCAAATCGGGCGATTCTGCTAAATCTGGCAGTTCCAGGCCTGCGGGCCGCTGGGACTTTCAGCGGGTCGCAGGAAAATGTCAGCACTGCGTCCTTTCAGTATTTTGGGCATATCTCCTTCATCCGAGCTCCGTTTGAGGTGATTCAAGATCCGTTGGAAAGCTTAGAACGAGCTCTTCAACTTTATGGACTCATCCAAGTCATTTCTTGTCCAGAATCTGCAATAAAATTAGAAACTATGGTAGTAACTCATTCTTGACACAAAACTCTAATTAAACTAACCTAAACTCATCTAAACTATCTAAACTATGTAAACTCAAGGCAATTGATTTAGTTTGGAGACAAAATGGTACCTGAATATGCATATAAAATCCACTCATCAATTATCAACATACTTTAATTTAATTGGTTGAATTAAATTAAAATATAGGCTTAATTTAATTAGTATATTTGATCCCAAATTAGAGACAATTAATTTGACCTATTAAATAAAGGATTTAGTGGACAAAACATGAGACGACACATGGGCAAAGAGAGCTCATGTGTGGCCGGCCTAGAGCGGGTGGCAAACTTGTAAATAGTGCAAGTTGGTAGGTAGGGTTTGAGCTCTATAAAGACCACTAGTTTGTGTCTTTGCAACCCTAATCTCTCCACTCTCTATCTTTCTCTCTTGGCTGCCACCTTCAATCAAGGAGAGAAATTGTTCTCTTCCTTGTTATGCTCTCTCTCTCTTGCATCTCACATGAGCTCCAGCTCATGTGTTAAGCACTAGTTCCACTAATTAATTGTTAATTGGAAAGAAGGAAAATAAAAGGATTAGTTTTGCTCTTAGTTATGCTCACTGACGGAGCTAAAAAATTTTTCAGGGGTTCACCAAATTAATAATATTTAATAGCATTAAATTGAGATAAAGTTGGACTCTATATCATCAAACATCTATTACGTTAAAATTCAGATTATAATCAAAATAATTCAACAAAATATGTCTCCAGTATACATCCATTACTTAAAATTCTCAAAAAAAATTGCAAAATACATTCTAATCAAGCAAGCTCTAGTTATCTTCTTCATCCAATTGTACTCATCGAGGTCTCATGCTTTGAAATTGGCGTAATATGGCACTGTTTGTGACTTTCTCAAGGATCTCATTCTCTACATAAGTCACCAAACAACCATTCATCCATTGATCACACATTTTGTTTCGCAAATCATTCTTAATATACTTCATTGCTGAAAAGACTCTCTCAACCGATGCCGTTGCAACTGGTAAAATTAGTGCCAACTTCAACAACAAGTAAACTTGTGAATGTACTCTATACTTGCCGGTCTCAACCATTACTCTAGCTAAATGACCGAGTCCATTCAAGTTAGAGAACTCATTCATTGTACGCCCATCAGCAATGTAATTTTCTAATTGATTTGGAAGAGCTAAAAGACTTGGATTAGAGAACTCACAAGGATAAAAAGAAAGCTAATTTGACTAACTTTTCTGCATTGAATGATCGAAATGAGTCTCTTGAATTTAGGAAAGATACACAAAGAAGCAATTCTGAATTTATTCCATCAAACCTATTGTTAAGCTCTTGCAATTCTGTGTCTATAATTGCCCAAAAATCCTCTACACGATAATGATGAAAAAAAAGTAATATGAGGAGCATTACGGGCTGATTTACCTTGTAGTACATACCTCTCTTCCATATTAGGTATGTTTATTGAATGGTTTTTGCAAAATGAAGTGACATCACTTACAACAGATTCCCATCCTTTCTCTCTGAAGACTTGCAACCGCTGTTTTGCCACCATTACAAGTGACATTGCTTTTTCAATATCTTGATCCTTTTTTTACAATGCCAAAGAAAGCTCATTTGTTATTCCCAAAACATTCTTCATCAAGTGCATCATTAGGACAAAATCAAAATCTTCCATAAATTTTTTCAAACGGTTTGCTTTAGTTTTTTGCTCTTGCTTAGTGCTATCTTTGCCAATTATCCCGAGTACATCAGCATTAAAAGAGCAATTTTAAGCCACAACATCAAAGGGGGGTGGGGTTGTTTCGCGCAGTACCTTTATCTAGCTAATTATCTCTGATTGTTCTTACAAAGGAGCTTCTAAAGATTGATTTTTTTTCCTGATCATTCTCGCACTCGTAGGTCACCAAGAGGGCAAAACCAATTGTGATTTATCTAGTTTGATTTCAGTGTGTAAAGTAAAGTCAGTAAAGTGAAATTGAGAAAAGGGAAAAGCCGAAGAGATAAAAGAGAAAGGTTACGCAGCATAGAAACTTTTTTTTTTTACGAATTTCCATAATTTGTTTTCTATTCCATGTCGTTGCTTGGCTGGTCCATGAGACCAATCAATTTGGACCATCTTTTGGTGTCCCAGGCCCACAGAGCAAAATAGAAAAGAACAATTCTGTTATTGTAATGGAAAATTGATCTCTACCATCCACACTACTAGCATCTATAGAATCCACTGGACTCATTCAGTGAAATTAGGACAATTTGATAATTTAAAAAATCGCACCTAAATAAATACTGAAACTCTCTCTCTCTCTCCAAACCCTAGCCGCTTCAGATTTGATCCGCCTCTCCTCTCGCGTCTTCTCTCTCCATCGCTCCTGCGCATCTTCTCTCTCCATACATGGTGACTACTAAAGGAGAGAAACGAAGTCCACTAGGTTTTCCCTCTTCCGAGCAGAAATTCTCTAGCCTCCGCTTCTCTTTCCTTTCCTTGTTCGAAGCAACGCTAGGAAGAAGAAGACTTCGCCATGGGTAAAATCTCAAGCTCAAGTTTCTCAGTTTCTCTTCGCTAAGCGATTTGAATGGATAACGATTTAACAAAATCGATTGGTTTGGTTTGAATTTCAGGTAAGGTGCACGGATCGTTGGCGCGAGCGGGGAAGGTGAGAGGGCAAACACCGAAGGTGGCGAAGCAAGACAAGAAGAAGAAGCCACGTGGCCGCGCGCACAAGAGGATGCAATACAATCGCCGTTTCGTAATTGTTGTCGTCGGCTTTGGGAAGAAATGAGACCCCAACTCTTTAGAGAAGTGATTCGTCTTCTCTTTCGCCTTAGTAGATGTGATGTTCAAGGAATCTAGCCTGTGGTAGTTTTTTTTTTTTTTTTTTGCTTTTATGTGGTTATTATAAGCGGAATTTGGTAGGCATGACATAATGGTAAATTTTTGTTGTGTACTTTTGACTTCAACATTAGTCAAATAATGTTGGAATATGCTATTGGATTAGTGTTTTGTTCAGTTAATCATGAAGCACAAATTCCTGATGATATGTTGTTTGGTTTCACACAAATAGGTTAATTCGTGCCCCATCCAAACACACTCTAACTGGCTTATTCGCGAATAGGCTTATTGGTACAGAGTTCAGTAGAATTTGATGTTGTTTAGTCTTGAATTGAGTTCGATTGCAGTCATATTTGATTGAGTTATTAAGGTGAAAGTGGTTTTGATTAATTTGGTTGATTGGTTGGAGTAAGCACAATGAAAAAGAAAAGTCGTGACCCTCCTCGAGAGAATTCTCGGAGTAAGCGCATTGAAAAAGAAAAGTCGTGACCCTCCTCGAGAGAATTCTCGGAGTAAGCGCATAAAAATCAAAAGAAGTAAGTCGTGACCCTCCTCGAGAGTTGATCTCGGAGTAAGCGCATCAAACAAAAGAAGTAAGTCGTGACCCTCTTTGAGAACCAATCTCGGAGTAAACGCATTTCGTGTATGAAAGTTGTGATTATAAATCGTCTTTCATTAGTCCACGAGGGACTTAGGGACTCAAGGGCTCCTCAGTCCACGAGGAACTTAGGAGTTCAAGGGCTCGCTATCTCGCCAAGGGTTCAAGCGCATCTCGTAGAGGACTACACCGCAAAGAATCAGTCGCGAACCTCCTAGAGGCAATGCTTCGGAGTCAACGCGTCTCGTCGATGTTACCCTGTGATTGTGAACCTCTTAGTGGCGGTGCCTCAGAGTAAGTGTGTTTTATTCAGAGTAAGCGGCTTGCGGATATCAATGTTCAAGACTCAAGGGCTCCTTGAAGTCGCTTTCTCGCCCGAAATGTCCATGTCCGGGACTCAAGGGCTCCTTCAAGTCGCTTTCTCGCTAGAAATGTCCATGTTCGGGACTCAAGGGCTCCTTCAAGTTGCTCTCCTGTCCGAGATGTCAATGTTCGGGACTCAAGGGCTCCTTGAAGTCGCCTTTTCGTCCGAAATGTCCATGTTCGGGACTCAAGGGCTCCTTCAAGTCGCTCTTTGGCCCGAAATGTCAAATTTCGGGACTCAAGGGCTCCTTCAAGTCGCTCTCCTGCCCGAGATGTCAATGTTCGGGACTCAAGAGCTCCTTGAAGTCGCTATTTCGCCCGAAATGTCCATGTTCGGGACTCAAGGGCTCCTTCAAGTCGCTCTTTGGCCCGAAATGTCAACTTTCGGGACTCAAGGGCGCCTTCAAGTCGCTCTCCTGCCCGAGATGTCAATGTTCGGGACTCAAGGGCTCCTTGAAGTCGCTTTTTCGCCCGGAATGTCCATGTTCGGGACTCAAGGGCTTCTTCAAGTCGCTCTTTGGCCCGAAATGTCAATGTTCGGGACTCAAGGGCTCCTTCAAGTCACTCTCCTGCCCGAGATGTCAACTTTCGGGACTCAAGGGCGCCTTCAAGTCGCTCTCCTGCCCGAAATGTCCATGTTCGGGACTCAAGAGCTCCTTGAAGTCGCTATTTCGCCCGAAATGTCCATGTTCGGGACTCAAGGGCTCCTTCAAGTCGCTCTTTGGCCCAAAATGTCAACTTTCGGGACTCAAGGGCGCCTTCAAGTCGCTCTCCTGCCCGAGATGTCAATGTTCGGGACTCAAGGGCTCCTTGAAGTCGCTTTTTCACCCGGAATGTCCATGTTCGGGACTCAAGGGCTTCTTCAAGTCGCTCTTTGGCCCGAAATGTCAATGTTCGGGACTCAAGGGCTCCTTCAAGTCGCTCTCCTGCCCGAGATGTCAATGTTCGGGACTCAAGGACTCCTTCAAGTCGCTCTCCTGTCTGAAATGTCAATGTTCGAGACTCAAGGGCTCCTTCAAGTCGTTATCTCGCCCGAAATGTCCATATTCGGGACTCAAGGGCTCAGTTCGTAAATCCCTTGAGTCCAAACACAAGGGCTTAATCTAAGAATTTTTCCCTCCGAGTGGATTAAGCGTTTTTTCACTCAGAATCCGAGTTTGTAAGTCTTTGGCCTCAAGGGCTCATAATATCTCTTTTTCCCGACCGAAGGAAGTCAAAGATTCATACCTTCGCTTATGAACCAAGAGTCATTGCCCCAGATTCGTGGAACCGAGAACTAATTTCAACTTCCGATGAGGCTCTCATCACAAGTTCAAGGGCTTATGATAGGGATCGGCCCAACAAGCCTAACTCACGAGACGAGGGTCTATGACTCGAGAATAGTTCGGGAAAATAAATCGAGTCTTCTCGGATGATGAATGAGGAACAAAAAACTTTCGTCACTCCTGTCTAAGGTGAACTCGGGTAGACCAGACGGGTCAAGTGGCCTAATGGCTGATGGGTGACATCAGCAAGAGAATCTCCTACTTGAAGCCTATAAATAGAAGGGGTAGACCACTGTATAGAAGGGGGGTTGATTACTGAAACAGACTATTGTAACACTGTGATCAATAAAGATTTACGAATTCACCTCTCAATCTCTCTCTCCATACTATTGTTGATCTCTGCCAAATCTAGACGTATCAATTAGAATCATGGTAAAAAAAGTTGCTTACTCCAGGAGTATATGCATGCAAAATATTTTTTTTTACATGGGGAGAAGCATGTAAAAACATTCACGGAACTATATTTTAAGGCCATTCATGGAAAGTGTCTCAAAGCCCTATCAAAGTCCTACACACCTTAAAAAAAACAAAACAAAACAAAAAGAAATTGATCATAAACGAACCTGGTTTGTGCATCGGCAACGAATTCCATGCGAGGTAAGAGCACCAATTCGTGCCAGAGAGCAGCTTGACAGAGGTTTGTGCACAATTTAAGGAGAGGAGAGGAGAGGAAGGATTGTGTTTTGATCCAGAGGAGAGGAGACGGAGAAGAACTAGGGTTCTGGCGGAGGGTTATGTTTTCTCCTGGTGGTTTGATCGAGAAGAGAGGGGACGGAGAAGAGAGGAGAGGGGATGGAGAAGAACTTAGTTATGGCGGAGGATTATGTTTTCTTCTGGTGGTTTGATCGAGAGGAGAGGAGACGGAGAAAGAACTAGGGTTCTGACGCGCGTGGGAGAGCCAATGGGTTGAGTCTGGATCAAACGAGTTCAAATTCAAATAAGGGTAAAAACGATCCGAAATTTTTAATTTTATTATTTTAATTTTATTTATATTAGAAAATATGTGAGAGGGGCAAATAAAGAAGGCGTCCGAAATTCAAGAGGGGGGGTAAAATCAGGAGTTTTGATTTTCGGAGCTGTATTTCCTCAGTTTTGAGGGATACATAAAAAATTTTCCCATTTAAATATCTTATATCTACCGCTATTTTCTCCTTTCCTTCATGTCATTTTTATAGTTTTTTTTTATTTTCCTTACGCTCACTTTCAAAAATTTTTTATTTTTTAAACTAAAAGGAAAGGGAAGATTCAAATCTTCTTTTCCAATCCGATGCAGATTGAAACGAACTCATGGGTTGGGTCATTAATCAAATGCGATATGGCTACTAGGATTCTTCAATTTTCTCGGGAATTGCTAAATGCAACTGGTTGTTTGCTATTGCAACATATTTTGGACTAAAATACCCATCAATCAAGTGGTAGAACTCGTCAAGGACTTAATTAATAGATCGATTGAGGGGTAATTTAGTCAAAGTCATGTTGCATTAGCAAAAAGACTGTTGTCATAAGCAATTCCCAATTTTCTCCGTGACAGAGACTTAAATCACGAGAGAGGACGAAGAAAGTAATTATTCTTTTCCTGTATAGTGAATAGCGATCGAGATTTATAGGCCTTGATTCTATCTCAGAGAAACTCAGAAATCTCAGGTTCAATTACTATAAGCAATGAGTATGATTGCCTTTTAAAACTCATCTTCTATAACATTTGCCATTTCATCTTCAATCAAAACCAGATATTGGCAAAAAATAAAAAAAAAAGACTTCATAAGAAGTCAGCATTCCCTCTTATATATATAAAAGGAAAAGAAAAAAAAAACCAAACATGGCAACAAAAGTTGACAACTTAACAGGAAGACAATTGTATGACAGACATCATGATCAGGGATGCCTGTGAAGCCATTCCTGAATGGCAGAACGAAGCACGTGATTTGGAATCAAATTATGATGCGGAAGTTCCAAGTTAGTCATTGGAGATGTATTGTGCCCCCCATAGATCCACCGTCTTATTGCATCAGCCTCATATGTGAACCCATCTGCTGCAATATGAGGATCCTGCATCACTTCCTGGAGTTAAAAGTAACAACCAGATAAGTGTCAAAATGATATATCAATAACTGCTCTGGTGATGTAAAACACAAAAAAGTTCTACAAATTTCTTCTTCGTCAATTAAGGTTTTCCTATTTCCAAACTGGAATTTACAGAAGTCTTGTGTACTAAAAACTTTAAGGGTGCAGTTGTAAGTAAATTTGTAGGTGTCAAATGTAATTAAGGACCTTTACTACAGCTGATTCCAGAATTAGTTTCATGTCTGTTTTGGCCAGAATTGACTGTTTAAGAAATAAAGCTCAGCTACAGTAAAAAGCCTATATACAGATACAATTAAATACCATAAAAAAAATGATGGTAGAATCAATGGCAGATAACAATAGGAAAATTTTAAATCAGTTACCTGCAAAATTGGACAGACAAAAAGAGATGGTATCTGCTCTTCATCACCATCTGATCCATGCTCGATGGGCTCCACATAAGCTGAGGCAGCCTTCATCAAGGGTTCTACCACAGTCCATACCTCAGTAACAAGGTTAGGACGTTGTCTTCTAGATAAATCAGCACATCTCAACCCAATCTTCGCCAATTCCTCAGCTTGCTCCAACGGCCATTTTCCAGCTGACTCATCAATCACAGATAAAAGAGTCCCATTTCTCATTGCATTTTGCACTTCTCTCGCTATGTTCAATGGTGGCTTTGCTGTTAGGAGGCGAAGGATGATGATGCCGAAGGAATAGATGTCGGATTTTGGTGTCAGCATCCCTGTAGAGAAGTTCTCAGGGTCTGTGTAGAAAAGTGTTCCGGATGGATGCTTGGTGCGGTAAAAAGCAGTAGTGTTGCTGTTGGGTTGTATTAGGAGGCGAGAAATGCCAAAGTCACTGAGTTTACTCACCAAGTTGGCATCAAGGAGGATATTATCGGGCTTCAGATCCCCATGAACCACAAGTTGTGGCTTGTTTGAGTGAAGGAAGATTAGAGCTAAACAAATTTCACCAATGATGCGGGTCCTAACCTGCCAAGACAGAGGCGGGGTATTGTTGGCACATAATAGGCGGTCTTCAAGACTTCCATTAGGTAAATATTCGTAAACAAGGGCTGAGGCTTCGGAGCATGCTCCTATTAGTGTCACAAGGTTTGGGTGCCTCACATTAGTGAGAACCATAACCTAAAATAAAAAAAATATAAATTGAAAATTGAAATCGATAAATGGCAGTAAAATAGAGATCATAAAAAGGTCTGATAGAAGATAAGGTTTGGTTGCACTCGAGGTTACACTGGTACGGAACTTAAGGAATGACTCAGGACCCATATTTTGATGCTTCATCATGACTACAGCCTTTCTTGTTAATTTACAATCCAAATCACGAATGATAAATGTGAACTGTTGATTTTGTTCTATATCTGCACTAATGACACAAGTCAAAAATCATAAAGTTTGATTGCAGAAGATTGAAAAATGTATACCAAATCAATGGTTCCAATGAATTGCAATAAACTGTTGAATATTCAAAATCTTGATCTTCTGAATAACTCCCAATTTTTATTTTTTTTTTACTTGAAACAGTACTTTAGTGAGAAAACAAGATCAAAGATTCATATTTCTTGTTTGGAATTTGGATATTGGATCTATAATTCTGAGGTACTAAAACCATTGCCTTTGGATCTCTGCTCACACTATATATGCATAAGTATTGAGTGGCTAATTGATCGTGATATTTTTTCATACCTTATTCTGATGTCTATTTTTCCACTATCAGATCTGTGGGTACTTTGCAGTAGAACTGAGGACAAATTCAGGTTCAATGGGCTAAGTTTGGGATTAATTAAAATTTTATTTTGAGGGGTAGGGAAGAGAGACTCAATCTACAATAGTTATAACTTTCAATTCGTAATAAACTTTACTTCTTGTTGGAATTGTGCTTGCCCTCCTAGGTTCTGAGAGTGTAACACCTTAATTGCAACGGTGGTTTGACGAAGAGAACCTTTATAGACAGATCCAAAACCTCCTTCTCCAATTTTCAACGATTCACTAAAACTTTGTGTGGCTTGCTCCAGCTCTTGTAAGGAGAATTTAGAGTTCAGTCCAGTAGATGAGCTGGAGAGCATATCTTCTCTCTGTTTGCGCAATGCTTCAGCCTCTCTTGCCAAATTATCCCTCTCTTGTGATAGTTTGTCACAATCAGATTGTAAAGAATCAATACAGTCCGCGGTTGATACGGAAACAGCTTGTAGGTCCTTGATAACAGCTTCCAAGTCAGCAACTTGTTTTTCTAGTCCCAGCCTTCTCTCGTTCTCCGCCTGAATCTGATTCGAGCTTTCATTTGCTTGAGCTGTCAATCGGTCATTCTCTGTCTGCATTAGCTCAAGTTCTTCATTTAGGAGAGATTTTTCATGCTTGAGTTCTTCAACTTCGTGTCTAAGGATATCCGCTTCTTCTTTTTCTCCCTCTAGTATTTCCTGGAGTTCTCTGTTTTGTTGTTCCTTCCATTGTAACTCCTTAGTTAGCTTTGTCTGCAAGATTTCATCTCAAGCATTTAATTCTACATGAATAGGAAAGGTTGCAAAAGCAACAGATGGCATCTTGTTGTCCAAAACTATAATAATATATATATATAATGTTTTTAAGTAGATTGTTACCACCAACAAGGCAAGTTTCTTTTGTGTCCTAAACATTTCTTTCTCAAATTTTGCACGTCTGATGAACTCCTCTTCAGCTAGCACTTGGAGATTCCCAGTTTCTAAGGAGGCCTCTAGAAGCATTTTGTTTATGTCAGCATCCAGAACTATGTCTTGCTGTAAATATAAAACTAAATTATGCAAGTCAATTTGATGAAGACAGACCTTATATAGGACAAAAAATTTACACAGGATAATACTTCGACTGGTCCTTAATAAAACAATAAATGCTCAGTATATATCTCACTTCTTTATTTCACACAATACAGAAAATATATGCACTCCAGTGAGAACCAATTCATGCACCATGGTCACCACACTATAACATCTTCTTTAGTTTGTTCCTCTTTTGAATAATAGACTTCTAAATTCTAATGGTTCTACCAACTCTCAACTATCTTTTATTAACAGAAAAAAGAACTGCCACCTTAAAATAGAAAAGAAAAACGAATCCAACAACTCAAATCAACATTATAAATACAAAAAGAAACTGTCACCTCTTTGAATGGTGCTTCACCATTTGATCGGTCTGATGTACTTGATGATGCTTCGATAAAATTTTGGTTTGACTGCTCTGTCAAGAGAAGCCTTTCTACATGTGGGGGTGCTGGAGTCAACTTATCTGAGTTGGCCTCCCTATTTAAATATGTTGGAATTAACTTATCTGAGTTTCCTTGTATTTAAATATAAAAACATCAAAATAATACCAGACTAGGTAGCAGGTAGTGCAAATTCACACTAAACTTAAAACCTGATAACTAACATGTCAGATGACGTAACTGACAGTTGTTTTTTGGAGCCTAAATATTCACTAGGCCTTCACCAACAGATATAATTTCAATTAGAAGTTAATGGGGCCGAGATACAAAGAAATACAGAAAAAAAAAATAGAAAGAAACCTTATTGAATGCTGCACGATTAAGTTTATGGTCATATGAGAACCAGTTCAGTACAAAAGTTGGAATTTCATTTGGACCTAAACTAAAGAAAAAAGAACTTCCAAGTATCAACATTGAGTTACCTAGTGAAGATAAGGTCACCATCATAAACAAACCATAACTTGCATGACATATCAGCTTCTAGCATCACTTCATTTGCTGTCTCAGATGCCAGCTCCATCATCTGACTATAATTGAAAGCACAGTGGAGATGAAAATTTTATGTAATAAGAACTGCATCTATGCCTCTTTGACATTTTGCTAATCAAGTAGAATAACAATTTGCATTATTACATGTTTGCAGCTGATTTCATGACAAGATTCTTAACTTCATAGCGTGCAATGAGTTCAATAATTCCTTCAGCAATTTCATCTGCCGTGTAAACTAATTTTTCGGCACTAAACTGTGAAAGGGAAAATAAGAAGTAGAAAAAACAAAGAGAGCGTTATTTAGGTTTTTTATCAAATCACTCTTTACTTATAAAAGGCTAACAAAAGTAAACAGCATAGGTAATCATCAGTCAAACCTTGAGTGTGGCACATCGAGAAAGGTACTTGTTGAGAACCAAATCCAACTTTTCTCTTTCAATCAACAGAGGTCTAGGATCAAGCAATCCTGCTTTATATGCAAACTATTTCAGTTTCTTATGTTAATTTTGAGTAATATGGAGATAAATTAGCAGCTATAACAATTAATATTTGATATAACTTTATGAAATTCTACAAGGAGTATGCTAGCAAGAATATTACAGGTAGAGATGTTAAAATATTAGAGGCATATGCATGGAACCCGGGTGTGGAGAAGCAACTTGGAAGAAAGGTTATTTGGAGGGGAGACCGAATCTGTATCATCCCACTCTGGAACAAATGGAAGAAGTGTAAAGGAAGAACCTTGACCTTGGCTTCCAAGATGGCGAGGAACTTAGTTTATCTGATGGTAGTAAGATAAATTTTCAAAATACCTATTGCTACATTCTGTCTCTCTCTTTTGAATTATAAATTGCAAGTAGTCTAGACCTACTTTCCTCAAAAAAAAAAAAAAAAAAGAAGAAGAAGAAGAAAGAAAGAAAGAGGTAATTATGGGAAATTGATATTGTTTAAATAAAGAGAGATCAATAAATATATTATTGATCACAGGTTCATATTTTTTTAAGTGGCGTTTAAAATCCCATATCGATCCAGGGTTTAAAGTATAATTTTCTTAGAGGGTTGAGGGTTTAGTAGGTTTTAGTAAGGGTTATATATGCCAATTTACTTCTAATTTTTTTATGTTTTGGAAAGTTCCACCATCAGTCTTGTAATCTCTTTTTAAGTTTAATTAATTAGGAGACTAGCGGGCTACAGTACAGGGATATACAAATTTAATTGTACCAATCTTATTGCAATTTTCTTTTTAACATTTCACAATTTGCTACCATCATCCTTGCAACCCTTCTGAAGTTTAATTGAAAAGAAATTTACATAGCAATAGCAAGAAATCCATCTGTACCTCAAAAAAATAACAAAACTAAAATCAAACATATAGGATTGAATGGTCAAAGAAAAAACAAAATGATGGAAGGACCTTTAAAAGGTGAGGTCATGACATGAGTGATGATAATCTTTGTTTTATCCCTGGAGAAATAATTAAGCGCCCAAGAAAGAACTGTTATTCCCTCCTCATATGTCTCAGGCAATGCAACAAACACCTTGTCTGCATTACTTTGTCCTGCCATCACCAGAATATATAATGACGAGAGCTTAATCAGAAGTGCAGAAATGGTGAAAATGCGTAGACTTCTCTCAGATTCACAGCATTTTCTTTCCTATGTCAGAAGGAATCTATCTGCATTTAAAAAACAAGCCCAATTCAAACAAAACGAACTACATTTTTATTCAGAATGCATCAGATTACAATATGGTTTGCTTCAAAATTCAGACTAAAACAAACAGCATGTCATTGTAAAATAGGTGAAATGCATTTTAAGCGCGCGTTGTATTGTACTTACAGTGGATCGTCTACTATGGTGGTATGAATTTGTTAGCTTCAGTCGCAGTTTTGAAAAAATTATCCTCTTCTCCACCTCCGATCAATAGAGAGAATTCGCGTTTCTGTGACTATCAGCTCTTGCACCTTACAAATAGTTCTCCTTTTGAGAAAAAGAGACGAACCTTGATAAAAAAATTTAGCTCCTCAAGGAGAGTAAAATGCAAAGAAGAGAGAAGGTTCTGACTTGGAACTTTCCAGTTTCCAAGAGGAAATTAAAAGAGAGCCCGGGAAAATGGGATCGGACAACTCTCAACAAATGGTGCCAGGGCCAAGGGGGGAAATGTGCGCTACTGGAGTTCTCATGTCACGAATAATTATTTAACTTTAATCAGGAAATTAACCATATAGTTGGTTGAATTATAAATCACAGAATTCGGTATTGCTGTACCTAAATATTATTTGATATTCTATTAAATATTTTTTTAAATGTAAGTTTTTTTAAAATCTTGTTCAATAAATATTAAAACGTATCTCAAATTTATTATTTTTATTTATATTGCTCATATAGTATAAATTGCATTTTGAATTTTAGATTATAATTATATAGATAATCAAATTAATTTATTATGGACGGCACTCTAGAATTTGTAGATTCAGCTGAGTAATTTAAGCCAAGTCGGGCGGCTATTAATATTGGAGCTCTGGGAGTTGGGACAATATACATTAATTTGGTCAGAATAACTTGATCAAATATCAACAAATGTAATTCTTGTTGAGTGGCATGACTTAATCACATGCAAACATGTGATTCTTATTTGACGGCATAACTTAAACCATCGGAGCAAGAATTTGAAGAATAACTTCATCTGCCTCAATGATAGCCACTATCAATTTCTGTCTAAAAAAAAAGGCTTCATCTTCCTCAACAAGTGGTATAACTTATGCGGAATATTTAAATTAATTTAATTTAAACAATGGTGTGTTGGCTAGGTCCATTTTTCAGTAAAATATATAAGAGAAAATTCAAAGGATCAAATTATATCAATTTCTCAAATTTTTCCATGCCCAGAAGTGAAGTTGGAAGTTCCTTAATTTTTAATTCTACGTGCAATCATATAGCCCAAAATACATTGATGCGGAACACCTTCAATACATTGATTCAATGAAACAAAATCAAATCAAAACTTGCGACTTATAGCACAAAATATATGTTGAAAATCATTAAAAAAAACATTTGCTTGACTTAATTATTAATACTATTTGACCGGCTTTACTAATCAATTTGAATTTATATGTTATCCGTAATTAAATAAACAAATGAAATAGGGTTGAAATATACCGTGACAAATCAAGCATCAAAAAATTAATCTAAACATGGTGTACTGTTGGCTGATCTTCAACTTAACCAATCGAATTATTATGCAGTTTACAACATATATTCCGTTGAATACTCGACCAAATTATTAAATTGCAACCCAACTAAAACTTGCCTCCCTTGAAATTCTTCTTCCTTTTTCCAGAATTTGTCCCTAACTAAAAGATACTATTAATTAGCATATTCACAACCATAGTCATAGCTGGCATCCCAATATGCATGCTTTAAACTGGACTTAAATTTTAGATTTTTTTTTTGCTTTGCTTTGAACGTGTATTACACCCCTCATCTGACTTGTCTATTTCTTTTAGAAACGACCATATATGTTTGTATTATTATTATTATTATTATTATTTTGCTGATTTTGTTTTGTCCCTGAAAGTAATTACTAATTTGTCTTCTTTGAGGAAAGCATGATGCATAGTCATTAGTCAACATCCTTCCCCATGCCATTTGGTATTAAATACCCTGTCAGCTGTCTCTCTGATGGATTTCAAAAATCCACGTACAAAGATACCCTGCCTGTCTCTAATCCTGAGTGGTTCTCCAATATCAGTTTTTTTTTTCTTTTTATATCTTCTTCCATTTTTGGAGGTAATTAAATACATACATTCGAATTCTAAAAGGGATAAAAATCAAATATAACCCCAACATTTGCTTTTTAGCGCATATATATAACCCCTTATGGTATAAATTAATGTTCTTAATTTTTGTTGAGGTAATTATAATCCAATTGAAGAAAGTGAAATGCCTTTCACCTTTTTTTCTTTTTCTTTTTTTTTTGGTAGAACCTTTCACTTTTTTTCCTACATCCTTCCCCATGCCATTTGGTATTAAATACCCTGTCAGCTGTCTCTCTGATGGATTTCAAAAATCCACGTACAAAGATACCCTGCCTGTCTCTAATCCTGAGTGGTTCTCCAATGTCAGTTTTTTTTTTCTTTTTATATCCTTTTCCATTTTTGGAGGTAATTAAATACATACATTCGAATTCTAAAAGGGATAAAAATCAAATATAACCCCAACATTTGCTTTTTAGCACATATATATAACCCCTTATGGTATAAATTAATGTTCTTAATTTTTGTTGAGGTAATTATAATCCAATTGAAGAAAGTGAAATGCCTTTCACCTTTTTTTTTTTTTTTTTTGGTAGAACCTTTCACTTTTTTTCCTAGGGTGCGTTTGGATAGGTGTGGGAAGAAGGGAAGAAGGGAAGAAGTGGAAAGAAGTATTGGAAAGCGTATAACTTTGTGAAGAGTTTGGATTGTTTATAAATTTTTTTTCTTTTTCTTCCTTCTTCTTCTTCTTCTTTCTTCCAACGATCCAAACGCACCCTAGTTACTATATTCTGCATATAGCAAGTAAGGAACAAAATGTATGCCATAATTACTCTTTTGTTGGAGGTTTATTTTTATCTGTAACACGTGTTGTACAGTACTCAGTCGTGCTAATACCCAGCGGTCTTCGTTCCAAATTAGCGATCAATCAATCCATACATCAATATTTTGCTCCAGTACGCCATTCTTAGCAACAAAACTTTAAAGATGAATTTTGAGCATCCAAGTACACAAAATATAGGAAAGATGGAATTGCTCCTTAATGGTAAAGCGGAGGGGGGCCGCACGAATATTGATGCAAGAGAGATTTTATGAGCGATTCCTCAGCGATTTCTTCCCCCAAAATTACTCCAAAATTCCTCAAAATTTTTCAAAAATCCACTAGAAATCGATGGTTTTCTATCAATCTACTATCATCTCCTACTTTTTTCTCGAGAGCGATTGTCATCTTCGCCGATTGAGACCTCATGACTCGACTTCGCTGATGAGTGCATTTTATATACATATTCAGATACCATTTTGTTTCCAAACTAAACCAATTTCCTTGAGTTTACATAGTTTACATAGTTTAGATGAGTTTAGGTTAGTTTAATTAGAGTTTTTGTGTCAAGAATGAGTTACTACCATAGTTTCTAATTTTATTGCAGATTCTGGACAAGAAATGACTTGGATGAGTCCATAAAGTTGAAGAGCTCGTTCTAAGCTTTCCAACGGATCTTGAATCACCTCAAACGGAGTTCGGATGAAGGAGATATGCCCAAAATACTGACCAGACACAGTGCTGATATTTCCTTCGACCCGCTGAAAGTCCCAGCGGCCCGCAGGCCTGGAACTGCCAGATTTAGCAGAATCGCCCGATTTAGCATTTCTATATTTGGATGACGGTTTCTACCGACTCCAGGTGCATCCAGAGCACGTCTTCAGTTATTTCCAGCGTTTCTAGACGTTCCCAAGGCCTATTTAAGACCTGTTTGAGGGGGAACAAGGGAGAACAAGGGAGAACAAGAGGGAGACCAAATCCAAGGTCAATTTAGGGTTAGACATAGAGTTATTTGAGAGTTGAGTCTCAAGTCCAGATCGAGGCAGCGCCAAGCAGGTTGATTGCGACAACAAGAGACGTGTTTGATAGGAGATTTCGACACACGCAAGAGCAATTGGTTGTAATCTTTCCTTATTCTCATTTTCTCTTGTGTTTGTATGATGTATTTTAGTTGTTGATTGTTTGTTTTAGGGCTATGGTTGTAAACTCGAATTCTTAGTTGTTGATTGCATGTTTATTTAGTTCATTTGGTATCTTTGTGTTTTATATCTTGCTTGAATTGCTTGAATTGATTATGCCATAAATATTTAAGTAGATTTGTTTACACCCGTTAAGTAGAGCTCGCTTAATTGTTAGGTGGTTAAGTCCAAATAAACTTAGATTACTAGGCATGATTATGATTAACATGAAGGTTGTAAACTGAAAGGTTAAACCAGGACTAGTTAACGAGAGTTAAGTCCTTTCCAAGAGTGAAAACTCAAGGATTTCATAGGTTAGCAAGGTATCGACTTGTAGAAACTAGACCAAGAAACGATAGTTGAAATCTAGATTCTATACGAGGGAAATTGGGTTAATTAATTGATAACCAGACCTAAACGAGAGTTTGATCTAGGGACCTTAATTAAGCCATTATCCCTGCACAATTATCAACTGAATTAAGTCAATTTGCAACCACATCGTTAATCCTAGCGGGCCGCTGAGTGAATCAGCGAGGTTGTCTATGCCCGCCAAGTAGCCAGCGACCAGTCTAATAGATCAACGACCTAAGTTCTTTTAGCGGGCCGCTACGAGAGTCAGCGGGCCGCTGGAACTGGGACTAAGAAGAAGTGTTAGCAACCAGATTCCCTAGAATTACGTGACTTGTTGAATCTCTCTTATTAATTCTTGTTTTGACCTTGAACTAGACTTAGGATTTAGACTCACCTGCAACCCTTAATTTACTAAAGAGTTGAAAACCGTCTAGCTAGTTTAGTAAAGTAAAAGACTAATATTCCAACACCGTCCCTGTGGATTCGACCCTCAAGCTGTTCTACAAACGATTAGATCGGCAGACACGAGGTTTTTATTTTGAGACTTGGTTCCCCATCGATCATTCGCGCGCTCACAAATCGTAGCTGTTTCTTCGATTCTAGACAAAAGTTGTGATGGATCTGGATCGTCTTGGTGAAATCAAGAAGGAACTCGCTGTTCTCACAAGCCTTGTAACTATGAATTCGACAAAGCATATCAATTTGCTTGGAGAAATCAAGCAGATGATTCTTTCACTCACGAACTTTGTGTTCTCAGCAATGTAGGTAAGTCACTCAGAGGATAATGAAGAAGAGAAGTGGAGAAATAAAGATTCAGGCCAGAGGCTATCCCCACTAGATCGAGCTCGTGCACGAGTGAGACACATCTTCTCTGAATCAACGTATGCACGTCCTTTGTGTCTCAAGTGTGGAGGTGAGGGTCATATAGCAAAACATTGTTGCAGATCTCTTGTTTGTTTTGCATGTGAAAAAATCGACCATAAATCAAGAGATTGTAGAGAAATTACAAAAGCTTACACTCAGTTTAACATTGGGGGACATGGTGAAAGCCAAGGAATACAAAAGTCTCAATGGATTTGGAAGAAGAAAGATAACAAAAGCAAGAGGAGAATGAAAAGCTCAGGGGTGACGCAAATGAGAAGCACAATAAAGATGATGGTAACAAACATGCTATGTCAATTACAGTGCTACCAGTACAATCTAATGATACAAAAGGAGTATAATGTACTAAATCTAACGAAAAGATGGGAAGTGCACATCAAAACGAGATAGACAATCCAATGCATACTGATGAAGCATACATGGTGATCGGGTACAAACCTAGTCAAAATAATCTCGGTTTACTTGATTTAATCTATCGAAGGAAAGCTAAGGGTCGAACAACATGGACAGTGTTGGAATATTGGTCTCTTACTTTAATTAATTAGCTAGACGAGTTCAACTATTTTGGATGCTCAAAGAATCGAAGGTGGGTTCAAATCCTAAGTCTAAAATCAAGGTCAAACTAGAACTAAACGGGAGATAATCAGCAAATCTGAATTCTAGAGTTTTCGGTTTCAACTTAATTTGTTCAGTTCAATTCCCAAACGGTCCGTTTGATATCTCAGACGGTCCGTTTGAGCCGTGAAACTGTTTACCGTTTAGCTATTCCCAATATATGTGTGGAATCGTATTTTAATCCTAGGTTACCAGATACTAACCATCGTTACAGTTCTGATTTCGTAGATTAATCTACCACTTTCCTTAAAAATCCTAAGATTTGGTCATCACCATTGGCTTAAGTTTTCTTAGTCTATCTTTCAATTCGAAGGATATCTCACAACCATCGTTGCGAGAAATGTTCACCTATCGGCTACTAAATCCTGGTTTCACTCATCAGCTACTACCATCCTCAAGTTGGTCAATCAATTCATACAAAGGTATAGATTATTATTACCATACTAGACAAGGCCTTAATCCAATTGGTATAATCAATTCTACCTAAGCAATCAATGATATCACATAATCAATTAAATAATGAAAGATAGAAACACATAAAGAAATAACTAAGCAAATAAACAACTAAACAAATAATTTTACAATCATAGCCCTAGAATAACAAATCAACAACTAAAATACATCGAACAAACAATAAAAAATAAGAAAATAGAGAAGTTACAACCAATTGCCCTTTCTTTTCCCTTGAACTTGTCGAAATCCCTTCTAAACGACTCGTTGCTGTCGCAAACGACCCGTCGAACGCTGCCACGATCTGGACTTGAGACTAATCTCTCAGATTTTTCTATGTCTAGCCCTAAAAATTGACCTTGGATCTAAAACACCACCTTGTATGCTCTTTGTATGGCTTTGTATGGACTTGTCTGGCCTTGCATGACCTTAATCTCCTCAAAGTCCTCTTAAATAGGCATTGGAATTGTTTAGAGACAAAGGAGGTTTGTTCTGGACGTGTTGGGAGTCGAAAATAACCACCCCACCAAGAATAACCACCAAATCGGGCACTTTTTGTTATTTCCAGACGGATCGTTTGAATCCCCAGACGGACCGACTGAAATCTGACTGAATTTTCAGACGGTCCGTTTGGAAATTTCTGCACTGCGCACTGTTACTGTTTTGTTCATATCTCCTTCATCCGGACTCCATTTGAGGCGATTCAAAAACCAGTGGAAAGCTTAAAATAAGCTCTACATCATCATTGATTCATCCAGGTCATGTTTTTGTCCAAAATCTGCATTAAAGTAGGAATTATGGTAGTAACTCATTCTTGACACAAAAGCCTAATTAAAATGACCCTAATTAACCTAACTCAAGTCAAATGGTTTAGTTTGGAGTCAAAACCCTACCAAAATATGTATATAAAATCATCTCATCACATGGGTCAAGGGCAATATCAGTATGAGCATGTTTCTAGTAGTAAGAATTGTGGGTCTATGGAGAATGAAAATAATTTGCAACTAATTGATTTGGGTGTTGGACATAAAAGAAAAAACTCTATGTTGGATAAAAAAAAACAGTATAGATTCTGAAGATAGTAAAATTTTGAGGGAGGTTGAGATTCATAGTATTAACTCTTTTAAAGAAACTGTCAATGAAATAGAAGTGGAGAAATTAGAAGTAGATGAGAAAAATGAGAACACAACAGTTCAAAAGGTGAAAAAGGGAAAAAGTAAGAAAAAGAAGAAGAAAGAGGATCGGATGGAATGGCTCCTTACAATAGATGATCAAGGACAGCTAGTATTAGTGAATTTGAATTCCAAGAAAGAACGGGTGAATGTTTAATTTTTTAGAGATGTGATGCTGAAAGAGTTCAAATTAAGGGACAGTGGTGCATGGCAAATGACAGAGAAGAAAATAGTTGATAATTGGCTGCATATGGAACCTGATGATTGTAGTGGCTTAAAAATTTCTATCATATGTTTAGTGAAGACTGATATGTTAGCAGTAAAGTTTACTTTGTGATGTTTGTAGGGACTCTTGAGTCTATTATATAGTGTTTGATACAGGAAAAGAACATAGAAATTTACTTCTTTTACTTTTTGTTTGGAAGTCAATTAAAACGTGATGTAGATGAGGTATAGATTGAGTCTAGATGTAGATGAGGGTATAGGTTGAGTCTGTTTCTGTTGGATTGGGTTTTATATTTGCTTTTGTTTTAGTTTGTGTATTTGTTTCATTTTCTATGAAAATGAAATGGGCGGAGCTCCCACCTTTTTTCAAAATATATATATATATATATATATATATATATATATATATATATATATATATATATATATATATATATATATATATATATATATATATATATATATATATATATATATATATATATATATATATATATATATATATATATATATAGGAAAGATGAATGTAATTATGTACACTTTTTTTTACTAGTCTTGTAAAAGAGAATATTTTCTTACTAGCAAATGTACCCATCCAATGGGTGGATAAATTATATATATATATATATACTTATAAAAGCACCAATCTAAAGGTCTATCCAAAATTTAAACTCAAAGGAGCAAACAATTGTTTACCCAATGCAATATGGACCATCTATTTTTGCGATTTGATCAGATTAGTGGTGTAGATTTAATAATAAGATAAAAGATTTAAACTTTTTGTTTAGACCGTGTTAACATCTGCTCAGATGGTTGTTTTCTTTCCTATTTTTTCTTAATTTGTGTGCATAGTAAATGAAAGAGAAAAAAATAAATCAACCCTCCCTCATTATACCAAAATCGCCATCTAACAAAATCGTCTCAAATTACTTTCTTATTCCCACACAATCGGGTGGGCTCGTTTGCTAGTATATATATAGGGTGTGTTTGGATGAGCATGGAATAAGAAATTTCGGTATGCGTGCTTATCCAAATTCCTTATTCTTATACCATGGTTTTGTTAGTATAGGAATAAGGGCCCAAATTCCTTATTCTTGTGTTGTTTGGGTTGCACAAGAATAAGAATAAGCACGCATACCGAAATTCCTTATTCTTATTCCTTATTCCATGCTCATCCAAACACACCCATAGAGTTTTGCTATGGTGAGTTACAACTCACCAAAGGGTCCGTGAGTCGCGCTCAAAATTCCAAAATTTAGTTCAAAATGATCGATCCAAACCGTCTAATATGATCTCCCTAATGAAATCTCCATGAAGACCAAATTTTATATTTTTTTCAAAATTTTTAAGTTTTTATTTTTGAAATTTTAAAAAATCATTAATCTAATTAGTTCTGAACCATTCAAAAACAGTAGTTTTTAAAAATCCTAAATAAATACTAAAAAAATTTAAAAAAAATATAAAATTTGATCTGCATGGAGATTTCAATAGAGAGATCCTATTAGATGGTTTGGATCGGTCATTTTGAACTAAATTTTGAAATTTTAAGCGCGACTCACGGACCCTTTGGTGAGTTGTAACTCACCATAGCAAACCTATATATATATATATATATATATATATATATATATATATATATAGAGAGAGAGAGAGAGAGAGAGAGAGAGAGTAAATCCATTGTGAACCATGGTTTAGGGTTAAAGATGCATAGAGTAAATATTTGTTTACATCATTCATCTAATTATTTTAGGTCTTGGATACGTGATCCTTGATATTGTATGATATTACATTATTTGAATAATATAAGTATACAGTACTTTCATTAAAACTTTTCTCATCAAATTTATAAGAGTTATATGATCCAATTAACCGTTCATATATTTTTAGTGTGCTAGATACTCACCCTACAAAATTTTGTACCTTTTCTTGTAATATTATTTGTCTGATGCATTGGATAAGGATAAACAAATGATGAGTCATTGAATTTTCTTTGTTTTTTTTTTTTGGCTGAAATTTAGTAAACTTTATATAAGTAAAGTGAATATTCTTGATCGGCAATCTGTCATTAATTGATGTTGATTGTTTATCTAGCACTGTTTGCACCGTTATTTCTGAACAGTGATAATTGTTTTTCCCCTTAATCAAAGTACTGTATCTAAAATCGATGCAAATATCATACTGGACTGTTCTTGTTGTTCATTCCGACTTCTGCTGTGAATGTGGACCGTTTATAAAACCAAAAACGTACACATTCTTATCGGAAAATATTTTGTGTTGCAATTTTTGCCTACAATCATATACCGCTGGGTTTGGATTTAAAATTATTTAATTTTTCTTCTTAAAAAATAGATGCCAATTAAATACCCATTAGCTTTGAACTAAACAGTTAATATATGGCGACACGCATTATAATTTGATAAATTTTCTAGTAAACCCAGAACGGTTGGAATTTATGATAAACATCAATAAAATGAGAAAAAAAAAAACGACAAGGAGCGACATTTGGGGATATCTCCGTGCAAAGCGGAACAAGAAGGCGGAAAAAAAAATAATTGCAATATTTGGGCGGCTTTTTAGTTAGTAAAGATCGATTGAGTTTTTTCTTATATTATTTTGTACTGTTGTTCTACAGGAGCTTAATTTTGTGTTCCCTCCTTTCTTTTTTGATGGAGTCACGTAGCATGATGTTTTGGTAATATTTTATTTTATTTTATTGATATATTGTTAGTTGAGAGCCATTATGAAGTTTTTACTTTAAACAAAAACTTTGAAATAAATGAAGGACAATTCTGTAAAAATACAATTTTCAACTCAATTGATTAGACCTTCTGTATTTCTTATATTGCATCTGTACAATAGGAAGATTATTTTGCTAAGCCAATGTAAAATAAATGGGGACAATTGCAATTAAGTCCAAAGATTGCGTTACTAATGTTGGATTAATTTACCTCTATGCATGCGCATATTGTTTCTCTAATTCTCTCCAAATAAATATAGAGATAAATGTACAATTTTATTTGTTGACTTTTGTTATGCAACACTCCCTGTCATATAAGTAAATATGTTCTTGGTTGTGGAGGTGATGATTGCTTTTTGCTTATAACAGGTCTTAGCGTTAGCTTTTTCTATGCAATTAGTGAGTCGTCAATGGCAACTTCAGAGGTGAAGGAACAGAAGGTGTATGTTTGTTTGCCTCCGAACTACATTGAAGGAAAGCATATTCTTTCCTGGGCTCTCAGCCAGTTTCCAAAGGATGAAACTACAATCGTTATATCTCTCATCTTCACTGCAGCTAAGAATTTTCCAGACAACAGTGAGTTTGTTACATTCCCAACCAAAGCTGCAGCATTCAGTTCAATTTTGAAAGTGTTTTGTTATTTTCAATTGAAATAATTTAACTGAAACAAGACTATGGATCATGTTTATTGTTGTTGTCAATGAAATGATGAACTTGTCCAATGATTTTCATTTTGGGAATTTCATCTCACTTTCCGCTCTTCGAGCCTGGAAAGCTTATCCTCAAAGTTTTAAACCAATGCCTATCTTGATTCCATTTTTTGGTAGAAAATACAAGCTTATAGGTACCAATACAGATCCAAAATCAAACAGTTTCCTCTGCATTCTGATATCATACTCGTGCAATTTTTTCCATTCTGCAAACAGAGGTACTACTCAACATGTGGAGGCAGTCAATGAATGAAGCTCTAGAAAAGCATCTAACTCAGTGTGCAATGCAGAAGGTAAATTAAGCCTGTAGTTCTCACATGTAAAAAAATAATAATAAGAAAATAATAATAATAATAATTAATAATAAAAATAAATATTATAGATGCCAAGGATATCTTTTTCTCCTGATAAAAAAATTTCAGAAAGTTGACTACATTTTTGTTTTCAAGAGAACCTTGATGTTCTAGTAAATTAAGGAATTATTGACATTACTTTGCTTGAATGCAGTTTAAAGCTGAGAAATTGATGCATGACAATGATGATCCAGTGAAAGGAATTCTAGAGCTAATTGATTTAATTGGGATCAAGAATCTGGTAATGGGTGCTGCTCCAAACGGGTAGATAGCCATGTGTATCTTGATTCTTTCTACTTCTGTATACAATCAGAACTGCCCAAATGAGTCTGATAAGTTCAGAGACTGTCCCCCCCTAAATATACTGTTGGTACCGACTTCTGCTTTGTGTGTGTCTGGGTGTGGAGAAGTGTGTGTGTGTGTTGTGGTTGGGGGGGGGGGGGTCTGAATCATGTTGAGGCATTTTATACCAAGGATTAATTAATATGATTTGCTGTTTGTTCTAAAATTGAGGATTACAGTACCATATTGTAGCAACATCAAGGACTGTTGTTGGTTGGTAATTGGTAAAATGTAATGTTTTTGAGGGTCGGTAAAATGTAATGCTACGTACGTATGAAATATAGTACCGAGTAAGTTGGTATTTGTCTAGGTTCCTGGGTATTGATTTAGGCGCATTTCAAATGCAGTAAAATGTCAACACTGGTGGCAGAGAAGGCAAACCCTGAATGCAAGATATGGTTTGTTCGCCAAGGAAATCTGGTCTTCACTAGGTACATTTGAGCTTCTGTAAGTGTTTCTCCCATGAGACTACATTGCTTGACTCGACTGCTTGTTTATTGACAATTGGGAAAATCAATTGCTATGTGTTAGATGCTGCAGATGGGTGCTTTGAGTACATTATAACATTATAAGGTTTGGGTAATTTAGATTTAGGTCAATTTCTCTGACAGAGGTGCATCAAATTCACTCGTATGGGCCTTCTGGTAATTTCGGTTTGGTTTAATTTGCTCTTTGATTTTTCATATCACAGCCGGCCGGCTGGCCTGTGTAAGAATTAATTGGGCTTTATACTAAGGTCATTTTGTTCTCGTTATCAAAAGAAAATTAATTGAATAATGATCTGATCATTTAAGCTTTGTTCAAACCGGATTACTCGTGCTTACTTATATCTAAATTTAATTAATCTGAAAATATTTAGAACATGAATATTGATAACGTAAATATTTTATGTTGCATTAGGTACCCAAAATCCGATTTTCCAGCAACCACATCTGAAGAGGTGCGACATTTCGTTTTTTTTTCCCCTTTTTTTGTTCCTGACTATAATTTTTTTTCCCTTTTTTCCTTCTTCCTTTTTTGGAGTTGGAAGTTCAACATTCATTGCTTTCAAATGAATTTCTAAGATTTTACTCTACTAAATGAGAAAAAAACACAAAAAAAAAGTGATAACAAAATTTCCGCTGTTGTTTGTTGTTGCTTGAAAAATCTGAACCATCAAAAGTGATGATCTTCGATCGCCTCCCTCTCTCTTATTTGTTTTTCCATTATTTCTTCGCTATTTCATTGACTGTAATAATTGTACTGAAAATATGAAACAGGCGAATAGATATCTTGGTGGAGTAGTTGAAAAAGGTTAGAATGATTAACACATACTGGAGTAACTCGATCATAAGCATGACCATAACTCGTCAACTCATAATAGATAATTTCAACTATGTTAAAATATTTAGTCCTCTTGACATTTAATTTCAAAATAAGTTGGAGAGCTTGACTCCGGTGTTATATCTTCAAAAAAATAATAATTTTATTTAGTCCTGATCATTATGACTTTGGAACTGGTAAAGATTAGGAAAAAAACAATGACATACAAAGGCTTGTAAAACACATATTCAGTTAGAAAGATTGCAGCTAAAAACACCCCAAAATGTTATCATTTTTTTTTTGTGTAATTTTATTTTTGAAGAGTAGTTAGCAACACCCAACCATATTAATTCGAGTAATTTGTTTTTTTAATGATTAAAAAAAGTGTTATCAGTTACCCAAAAATAGGCACGTTAGGTTGAGCAAATATTTTGATTTAGGACTATAATAACAAAACCTTTGTTTTATAGTGAAACAGGTGATCGACTGTGACCACCTTTCTTTTAAAAAAAACAATTACCCAAAATAGGATGGTGCTAAACTGCATGCATTCTATTAAAATTAATTTCACTTTCTTCTTTATAGAACGAAATAGGGTTGAATGTGGCTCTTCGTCTCATGCTTCAAGATGGGTATCGGGAAGCTAGTAAACTTAAGAAAATGGCGAGTGAAGAGTCCAAGAGGCGTGAGGAGGTAGAAAAGGAAATGCTGGGGACCTATGAGAAAGTACTGCTTCTAATGGTTAGTCTGTCAAAATAACATCAAAATCTCAAATGAATTATATGTACATGTAGAGATATTGTTAGTGAATGTAAGCTTCAGAGAAATAATAGATATAAAGTGAAATTGATTATTGTTTGCAGAATAATATAGAAACAGAATTCCATCGAAGGGAGAAACTGCATCAGAAAGAAACTGAGGAAATCCAAACGACAGAAAATAATAAGAAAGATCTACTCAGAAGGGAAATCGAACAACTTAAATTGGAGAATCAACTACTCAGAAACCAACGAAATGATAATCTTACCCAACTCGAAGAGTTGAATAAGCAGAAGCTGGAATTGGAAAATTACATTTCTTCCTTGAAACTAGAAAATAACAAGCTCAAGCAAGAATGGGACAATGCAATTAAAGAGGCTCAGGAATTGAGAAATCAGAAAGAGCACACAGTTGTTAATTCTGATGTTACATTGAGCTCCCAGTTTTCTTCAAGTGAGCTGGAACAAGCAACTCAAAATTTTAGCGATTCATTGAAGATTGGTGTAGGTGGCTTTGGATGTGTATACAAGGGTTCTCTTCGTAAAACCACAGTGGCAATAAAGAAGTTGAACTCAGAGAGCTTACAAGGATTATCACAGTTCCAACAGGAGGTAAACCGATATTATGCTAATAATTGTTATAGTACATTTTAGAAGAACTTATAGTAATTTAGCTAATACACTATACATGTATTGTGTGAACATATGAAATTGAATTTATATAGTCCATATGTTTAACCTCAATAGCAGTTATATTTCCCTTACAATCTATGAGAAACAAAAATTGAGGCAATCTGTAGGACCAATTGATGCATCAATATAAAAGATTTAGGGAATCCAAAAGGAAGTAAAGAGTACCCTACTATAACAGTAATTCTCGAAAGACTATTAAAACTGGACGGACTGACATTAGACCATGATGTTTTTCTTAGTTATATGCATTATTTGAACTTTTTGAGATAAATAAATAAATCAATGCTTCCGACAGTAAATTTTGTTTGGTCCTTGCAGGTTGCTATTCTAACTACAGTTAGGCACCCAAACCTTGTAACTTTAATAGGATCATGCTCAGAAATTTCAGCACTCATCTATGAATTCTTACCTAATGGAAGCCTTGAAGACTGCTTAGACTGTGCAAATAACACCCCCTCTCTCACATGGCAAGCCCGGACCCGCATCATCAGTGAGATTTGCTTAGCTCTTGTGTTCCTCCACTCAAATAAACCACACATTGTAATCCACGGTGATCTCAAGCCAGAAAATATTCTTCTGGATGAAAACTTCATGAGTAAACTCAGCGACTTTGGCATTTCTCGGATCATTAAGCAATCTGATAGCAACACAACTGCCTTTTATCACACCACTCATCCTGCAGGAACGTTTGCATATATGGACCCCCAATTTCTTTCTACCGGGCAATTGACAACAAAATCTGATGTCTACTCCTTTGGTATAATAGTGCTCCGTCTTCTGACAGGGAAGCCTCCACTGTATATTGCTAGTGAAGTGCAGGAAGCAATGCGAAGTGGTAGGTTACAGTCGATAGTTGATAAATCAGCTGGAAAATGGCCATTTGAGCTAGCCAAAAAGTTAGCTAAGCTTGGTCTGAGATGTGCTGATATGTCCAGAAGAAGACGCCCTGATATGGGTCAGGTTTGGTCCATGATTGACTCCCTGGTGAAGGCAGCTTCACAGTCAGCAGCACTCTCATCAGTTGGATCATCAACTTTTTGTGAAGAACGTGTACCATCTCATTTCATATGTCCAATATTACAGGTAGAGTACAGTAAACATAGAAAAGAAGAACTTCACAGACTCTCAGTGTCCTCATTAAAAGTCAAGTATCACACTTGTTCAAGTGCCATATTTTTACCAAATAATCTTGATTTGAAAATACAATTACATTCATTATCAACAGCCTTATATTTGCAGTATAAATATGCTAAAATTGCCTTTACCTATTACAGGAAATTATGAAGGATCCATGCATTGCAGCAGATGGGTTTACATATGAAGCTGAGGCAATCAAGACATGGCTGAACACTGGTCATAACACATCGCCTATGACCAATTTAATACTTGCTCATCACGATCTGATACCAAATTATGTTGTTCGTTCTGCCATCCAGGAATGGATAGAGCATCAAAAGTCATGATATTTGTAGCCTGATTGTTGTCATAGTGATAATTCACTTTTGAATATTTACCCCTGTTTCGACAAGATCCCAGATAGCATGAAGACAGTTCTCATAGAAAACTTGAAGTGAGGTATCAGAAAAAAGAAGAAGAAACACTTGTAGATGGTGCAATATTGTATGAAAAAAATTACCACACTTTAGATCTGAACATATATTGTGCAAACCATCTGCAATCCCATTTTTCTTTAGTAAATAAAGCTGTTAATTTTAGGCCAAAAAAAGGGACTGAGTTTGTAATCAGTATGCCCAAAAAGCACAATTTATCCAAAAAATAATAGGATGATTTGGGGATAATTGTAATTCATATGGTTCATTTAGTCCACTTCATTTGTTTACAAATTACCTTTTATTAGAAAATGGACAATTTAGGAACCGCTCAAGTTGAACACCAGAGCTGAAAGCTATCTGTCTTCGCTGGTTCAATTATATATGCTTTGTGATTGTTGACAGTTTATAATAGGTTGATCGCATGACGATCTGAATCAATAGAGAGGGACAAAACAAATAGTTGAAGAAAACTATACCAGTATAAAATGTTTTCAAATATACACGCATGTGGAACATAATTTGCAAATATAACATAAAATCTTACTCAGCCGGACTTCTTACTCCCCTTCCCCTGATCACAGTAATACAACTTCAAAGCCCTGGGTAGATACACCGGCAGCAAGAACCCCAGCAAATCAAAACCCCAAAACACCGTATTCGCCAGAGCAATTACAAGCCCAACACTCACACCGCCACCGACCTCATGCCGCACCCAATCAGCAATTGTGAAAAGCCTCTTCGTGTTGTAGATGATCGGCACGGCAGCCCGGGCCGGGAGAGAAAAGCCATACCCAAACGAGACGCCCTCGAGGAAAATCTGCGCGGAGAGGAGAAAAAGATGCGGTGCCGGTACAGCGATCGCGTGAAATTCTCCGACGACGAGGCTGTGGATGATTTGAAGGAGTGGGAGGAGGAGACCGACGAGGCCGCCGATGGATACGTAGAAGGCGAGGAGGCGTCTTTCCTGAGCGGAGAAGACGGGAGGTGGGGAAGAGGAGGGAGGAGGGAAAGTGATGGTGGAAAGGAGGAGAAGGTAGGGGATTGAGAGAACGACGAATGTGGTGTCGGAGAAGGAGACGGAGGAGGTTGCGGCGAGGGTGAGTACGATGGTTAGAGCGGTGAAGTGTTGGAAGGAGAGGGAACGGTAACCGCCGGGCATGTTGGGCTGGGATTTTCGAGGAGACGATTGGTCCAAATACGAGAAGTCGGGATTTATTGAACGTTTTTTAGATGATTATTATAATATAATGGTGGGTGGGTCCCGTTTGCAGAAGCAGAGTCTATTTGACTTGGGGGTTGGGGCTTAATAAGGTTTGATGAGATTTGGATAGAATCATGATCCTTTCATAGATAATTATCATGACTTGAAACTTTTTGAAATTCCACATAAAGTAGAACTATGTACGGAATTCATTCATTAATCAAATGTATTACAATTTACAATTCTATATAATTCAACAAATTTTTTTTATAAAATCGTTATTATCTTATAACGCTGATATATAATTACTTTAAGTAAAAATTAAACAAATTAGACAATGCATAATAATAGAATTAATTTTCAAGTAGATATTAACTCAATTATATTATGTGGGTTACCGTAACTAATATGTGGATTGGTAAATCAAACTTCAATCCATAAATAAAAGTCAGACGCCTAACGTTTCCGGGTTTGAGTTGGGCAGATTTTTTTATAGCGACGAAGTACTCATCTTTTTCTTTATTCCGAAAACTTTTGTTTTGGAACGGATAAAGTCAAACTATTAGGCCCTGATTAGAATTTAAAAAAAAAAACACACAAGATTTCATTTTATTAGATTTTTTATCAAAGTGAATGAATTTGATGTTATTTGATTATAATTTCTATATTATTAGATCTAACAAATTCTGATAAATCAATTCGATTGAAATGAAATGAAATCCAGTGTGAAAAAAAATTTGATCAAAGCCTTGGTATATGAAAATTGAAATTAAAGAAATTATAAAAGTTTCAGGCAAACTCAAAATCTTAGTAGTTGTTTTGAAAAAAGATATTAAGATAATAAAATCCCCAATCCCTAAAACCACTTAGAAATATGCATTTAATAACAAACAAATAATTATATTTTTTGTAAGATCATGATTCGTCAGGAGAGCAATACAAAAAAAGAAAAAAAAAAAAAAACGATGAGTACTTTGAAGTTACAAAATTTGCGCCTATATGTTATTGATGAATCTGTCGATCATGAAATAATTTAGCTAGCTATTGAAACACGTGTTCGTGATTGACAATATGAACATAACTATTAAGGTGATATTTTTTTTAAAAAAAAAAAAACTAATTACGGTCATTGTTGCTCATCGACAACTGCTATGAAAGTACAATTAAAGTCTATAACTATTTACTGTTTATCATATTATTGTACTTAAAAGTTGCAAAATTGAATACCATAAATAAATTGTTAACCTCTGTTAACAAAAAGCTTAACATTATTACTGTTCTGCGCACTAAGCCTAACATTAGAAAACCGATGTACATTCAAGTGCAGACCAGACCAGCCATGTAGAACTTTGCAATTTGCATTTAAGTCGCGCGCATGAGCTTCACCCAAAAATAATAATAATAATAAAAAATAAAAAAAAATAATAATTGAAAGAATACTGAGCGATTTCTCCGAAGACCGAGTCATGGAGACGACCCAGCTGCTCAATAAAAGAAGTAAACTGTTGCACTTCCATCCAATTTCCTCCATTCTCAATCTCAAGTCTCAATCAGTTTATCTGGCAAACGAGAGGCAAAATCAGGCTTACAATGCAGAGAAATTTCCTCCTTTCCATTTTCCTCTTGCCATTTCAACCTTTTTGACTTTTCAGAGCTACCCACTTCCTTCTGAGTTTGTTCCTACTCAAGCAAGGAGGAGCTCATTGTGAAGAATTTGGAGATATGGAGGGAAGTCTCTGGTTAGACGCAACCAATGCAGAATGGAGGCCTCCAGCCGAGAACATTGTGCTTGTTGCGTTGCCAGAGAACTTTGATGGGGGAAAATCTACCTTGAGTTGGGCTCTCAACTACTTCTCAGGGAATGATTCGGTCTGGTTCGCCATAACCCATGTGTATACATCAATCAAGATGATTCCTTTTAGTAAGTATAAAGCTTATTGAGTTTAATTCGGTCTCCAATATTAGTTTGGGTGTTTGCTAATAGCTGTACTTGTTTGAATCTGAATTTAGTGGGTATGGAGATTGACACGAACCATCTAGGGAAGGAATATGTTGATGCGTACAGGAAGCTTGAGAGGGAAAGGTTGGATGAAATTTTGATCAAGTACTTATCTCAGTGTCAACAAACACTCAAGGTTTGTTGCCTCTTTCTTTCTTTTTAATTATCTCCAAGATGGTATGTTGGTAACTAAATGGATATTAAGGACATTACAATGTAGCATCAGTGCAGGGTTTAAGAGCTTCTAGTAGGTGTATTCCCTTCCTAGGTAATATAAACAAGGTACTTTTACAATCCATACAATTGAATGATTGCATAGAAGTTGAATTTTTGGGAATCTAGACCCAAAGCAGTGCTTTCCCTTATATTGTTTAGTTTTTCCTGTTCTTTTAAAGTAGTTAATAAGATAAAGCTTGATAATGTTTCCTTTTACTTTTTCCTAGCTGAAATGTTTGAAGCTATTAGTTGAGGCAGAAGATACGTTTGAAGGACTTCTCGACATCATTCGCACTCATGATATTTCAAAAGTAATTGTGGGGAAAGTGAAAGAGAGGTATTATTTGCATGTTCAATACTGATTTTTTTGTTATTTGTATATAGTTATAGGCTTTCTGTTAATGAAAGTCTTCAATTGCAGTCGACCAGCACTGTTGAAGGGAGTAAAAAGATTGACGAGAGAGGTCAAACCATCATGCAATCTTTGGTTTTTCTACAATGGAAAACTGATATTCACTAGGTATATTCAATTTTTTATTCTGTTGAATGATTTTATGAAGCCTTAAGACGACAACAACAACAACAACTAAGCCTTTTGTCCCAAACAAGTTAGGGTAGGCATACAAAATAAACTAAGCCTTAAGAGAACATATAAAAATTTAATCCTCCATGTTCTTTTCATCTGAATTGTAAACACATACTTAACTACTGGATTACTCTCCTGTTTCAAATAAACTGCATTCTTCTCCACATATATTGTTTTGATACAGCACACTGAGATGGGAATATTTCCTGCACAGGTCCATTAATTGAATCACCTAGAACCTAATCACGAGCATAGTACTAAAATTCATAGTTTCGGGCTTTGCCACCCATCCTTCAAAAAAAAATTCATAATTTCGGCTAGATTCAATTATATTCGAGTCCACAACCAAAACTGTTTAGATAAATTTGAGTAAATCAGTGACCACTGTTTTGATTCAAGCATCAACATTCTTCCACATAATTGAAGGGCTGAAGTGCACTTTGATAGCAATTTCTATGGAGCAAAATCCAGAAAATGGTAATGGGCTAATAGCTTCTATTGCCATTTTCTGGATTTGGCTCCACAGAAGCAGCTGTTATCATTTTTCTGGATTTGGTTCCACAGAAATTGCTACCAAAGTGTACTTCAAATAGTTGAGATAGAAACACGGTTGAGACTAAATACCCATATGCATTGTTCCTGAGAGTGTGGTGTAGTATATCAATCAAATTGTATCAAAGTGGGGCTTATGTCCCTTCATTAATTCTTCTACATGCACATGTACATAGGACTCCTCATAACAATGGTGAAGCATCCACCTCATCAAGTGCTGGAAATAGGGAGAACTTTGAAATGAATGATGATGAAGAGGTGCTTGCTTTTTTATCTCTCTTTACTCTTTGCTTTATTGAAATGTGCTTCAAGTGAATTTGTTACATACTTTCTCTGGAAACTGTTAGCTTGGATTTTGTGTATATGTATCTTAAATAAGCAAAATTGGATATAACCCCCTCTAATCTTCTCTAACCGGATACAGCCCCCACTAATCTTGAAAATCGGATATAACCCCCTCCAATCATGTCTATTAAGGATATAACCCCTTTTATTAGTTTCAACTATTTTTTAATTTAAATAAATCAGCAGAATACAAATTCTTACCAAGCTACCCCTCCTCCTGTACCTCCTGAACGTTTCACCTTCCTTTTTGCTTCATGAAGGTTCAAAGGTAATATTCAACCCAAAATTTACTTCTACTTTTAAGTATCAATTTGGATTCTGAAATTGATCACAACATCTCAAATCTTTATGAAATTTTTATCTGGTGTTGATATCCTATTAGAATTTCAGTTGTCTTTTCCTAAACTTACAATTTAGAACGAGTAAAATTTCTTTCATTCGGCAGCTTTCAGTCACTGCCGCTGCAACCAACATCATAACAATGTTTTGTGACTAATAGGTGCATGTTTTGATGACTAAAATTAGGTTTATGATTATCACCAATTCTAATTCCTAGGTTCCAATAGATTAGTATTACATGCCAGGATATCATTACTCTTATGTCCATTAGGGGCTTCAGTTGCTTTCAATGCATTTTATTACAAGTTGCCCTCCATGCCATATATAGAAAGAATATAAAATACAATTTTTGCAATGAATTTTTAAAGAAATATTGACGGAAAACTGATGTAGTGAATAAATTAGTCAAATAGTGTTTTGAGGTTAGAAAAGAGAAGGTGAAATGTTCTTTCGAGGAGGAAGGAAAGAATGAGAGTAGTCTGGTCAGTATTTTTATGGTTTTAATTTTTTAAATGTAAAAATAGTTGAAACTAATAAAAGGGGTTATATCCTTAATAGACATGATTAGAGGGGGTTATATCCAATTTTCAAGATTAGAGGGGGTTATATCCAATTTTGCCTTGAAAATATCCTAAATCAATGAATTTTTCTTAATTATCCTTTCATAATCAAACATTATTGCAGCTTTGAGTGATTTCAAGGAGTCTTCATCAATCACCAGAAAGAACGTTTACCTTTCAAAAGTGCAGTTTTTAATTGATCTGTGTCATAAGTGTGGGAACCACATTATCTTTTACCTTTTTTTTGTCAGTCCCAGTATGAATAATCCAGTAGTCGATTGGGACGACTAGTATTGCTTTAGTTATCTTAGACTACTGGTACATTTGATCTAACTTTTATACCTATTAATGATAATTGTAGGGACAAATAGAGCTGGGTGCTGATCCATACGAGAACATCAGAGAAAAAGCTTTTGATGTGTTTATCAGACACCAAAATGCTGAGAAAGAAGTGTTTTGGGGCTGGCAGAAAGCAATGCTTTTAACAGTAATAATCTTTCATAGAGTTCCTTTAGAAGTTCACAATTGGGGGTTTCATAGGAATGCCTTTAAAGTTCACAACTGCAGTTCGTTTCTGTGTCAGTTTCATAGCAACCCCTTAAAGGTTGGGTGTATGTATCCACATAAAAGTGCATGCATGCATAATGGATGCATTTATCTTGCAAGAACAAATTCACACAATAGTATTACCTAAAAAGTAATGTGAATAATGATTAACATCTTTTATAAGATACATTTGTGAGTACCTATTGAGGCAGTCCTGAGAAATCATGTGCATGCACAGATTTTACCTGCACATAGAAAAAAAAATTAAAAAAAAATTTGGGGTAGAAATGAATGACCCTCTAAGCACCCTTGAATATTTATAGGTCATTCAGTCACGGTTGACCCTATTACCCCAAACCCACATTTTTGTTTGTTTTATGTGTGTGCATTTGTGTTGGGGTGGATTGGTGGTGGTGTTGGAGTTACCAAAAGATGTTTGTAAAAGGTACTTCGGCAGTTCTTTACTTTTACAAATTACACGTATAACTAAGCTGTATGATTTGTTGAAACGTGCACTGATATTGATTACTGTGCTGTAGGCCAAAATGTCCAGTGAGCAACATCTGAAAGATGTGCAATGGAAGAGGGACATTGAAGACTTCCTTGAGAAAGAAAAAAAAGAGAAAGATCAACTAAAACAGGAGATTGAGCAACTCATGCTAGAAAAACAACAATTAACTAGACAATGGAGCATGAACAGCAACCGAACTGATGAGGTGAACAATGAAAGGGAGAAAATGGAAAGGCGCATATTGGAAGCTGAAATTGCTGTCAAGGACATACAATCTATATCTGCAGCAGCCCGTGATCGCAATGAGTCACTGGAAGCAGAGAAAGCTTCTTTACAACAGGAGTTGAGTAATGCAACTTCAGCCACTGAAGTATTGCAAAGTAAATTTAGTTCACTAGAACAAAGTTACAACCAACTATTGCTTGAGTTTAATATTGCGGCAAGTGAAAAGGAACAGTTGCATGATCAGAGAAAGAGAGAAACTGGGACTATGGTGCCCATGTGCACTGAGTTTCCACTTGAAGAGATAAAACGGGCGACTGAAAATTTCAGTGCTTCAAGGAAGATTGGAGAAGGTGGGTTCGGACCTGTCTACAAGGGTTTCCTGCGCAACACCATGGTTGCCATAAAGAGGTTGGATCCTACAAGCTTACAAAGCAGTACTGAGTTTGAACAAGAGGTAAAGTATTCAGTCAAAAACACTTAACCATGATGTAAGAATTCCTCCAGAAAAAGAAAAAAAAAAATTAGACAGGGAGGAAGGGAATGATAGGGAATTGAAAGGAGGGGAACTCACCTCCTTTACAGTTGGGGACACTATGTTCATTTGGAGGTTAACAGGAGGTGAAGTCCTTACCTTCCCTTTCAATTTAAAGTTGTGGACCAAATAACTAGCAATTTTTCTTGCCCTTACCTCCTCTCTCCTCTCCCTTTTCTTTTCTTTTTTATCACATTGTGACTTTTATTTTAATATTTATAGATTTCTGTTCTTGGAAAAGTGAGGCACCCGAATATCATAACCCTTATAGGATCGTGCCCAGAAGCATCGGCCCTAGTTTATGAGTACTTAGCAAATGGTAATCTCAATGATCGACTCAACTGCAGAGGTAACACTCCACCTCTTACCTGGCGACTTCGTACAAGAATAATAGGTGAGGTCTGTTCTGCTCTAATTTTTCTCCACTCAGCAAAGCCTCATCCCATTGTTCATGGTGACCTCAAGCCAGACAACATTCTCCTTGACTCCAATTTTGTTAGCAAGATCGGTGACTTCGGCATTGCTCGTCTCCTTCGGGCCTCTAGGAGAACCTCAGCATTTCATCGCACCAATCCAAAAGGGACAAATGGCTACATAGATCCAGAGTTTTTGACTACAGGAGAACTGACTACACAATCAGATGTTTACTCCCTTGGGATCATAATACTCCAACTCTTGACAGGGAAACCAGTGTTGAAAATTGCACAATATGTGGAGGCAGCGTCTGATGAAGACTTGATGACTATGATTGACCTATCAGCTGGGTCATGGCCTTTTGTCCATGCCAGGAAGTTGGCTTACATTGGTGTGAGGTGTAGTAACGTTAGTAGGAAGAATCGACCTGATCTGATTAAGGATGTGTGGGCTAGAATTGTATCATTAGCAAGGGCTGCAATGGCATCTGATTCGCCATCTTGTGAATCTATTGCAGATGAAAATCATGCACCATCATACTTCATCTGTCCCATTGTTCAGGTAAACTAGTGCAGTGTCTCTCTACATTATGCTTCTTGCTTATGATATGTCTTTTGATATTACAATCTCTTCATCTGTCTCTCTTTTTTGATAGCTCTCTCTTATTTTTACTCAAGAAGTAACAACAAAAAGTGACTATATCATCCGTTTCAGTTTACATCAACTAAGAGTCTAAGATGTAAACCTAAGGCTTTGGTGGTGTTCATTTTCAGGAGATTATGAAAGAACCTCACATGGCAGCAGATGGGTATACTTATGAATTCACAGCTATAAAAGGTTGGTTTGATGGAGGACATAATACATCTCCAATGACGAATTTGCCCCTCACAAACCTTGATCTCATTCCAAATCACCCCCTTCGTTCAACTATTCAAGATTGGCTTCAGAAGCATCAGAAGGTGTAATCAGTGCTCTGAGAACTTTCTAGTTTATTTTGTTGTTGCAAAAAAAAAAAAAAAGGATAAAGTTTATGTTGGTTATATTACTCCATAGGTGTCCATTTCTTTTATGAAGTGCAAAGAAATGTGTATATAATACACCTTCTGTTCTTAAATGTTCATTGCCCAATTTCTGCCTGCTAAAGTTGGTCCTGCTACATCAAAATAATCTCAAAAGAAGAGGGAAAAAGAAAAAAAAATGTCTGATTTCATTGAATTGCTGTTAGAGTGTTAGTTACCTTAAGAGGACCACGAAGCTAGCACAGTTTGTATCTGTACTGACGGCATGGAATTTTTTTTTTATGTAAAACCGGATATTATTGCACGTTTTAAAAGAATCGAAAATTAGGTTTAAATATCCGTACTGCTTTCTGAAAGCTCAGCTTTGAAAATCAATATTCCTGTAATTAATCATGATTATCGTTAGAGTTGTTTCTCAGATTTTGCACTAAAAAAGACAATATCGATATAAAAAACTAATCTTATGAAAAAAAAAGAACCAAAAAATGGACGTGGTGTAAATATTAATGAACATAACTATAAACTACACTTTGATGCAAAGTAATAAAGATTAGATCAAATTTAAAGCAAATATGGAGTAATACAACTACAAATTGATGCCGAGAGCAAGAGTCCAAGTCCCTTTAAATCTATTTATGGTACAATAATTGCTAAAAGCCTAGAAAATTTACTTTTACCTTGTTCAAAACTTACTGAATGCCGAGTAGAATTGATTTAAATACAAATTGGGTTATGTTGTCATAGAAAACTATTTGAAATTGAGAAAAGGAATTCGTAAATTCACTATCAATATACTCATTTGAATGTACAAAATTTAGAAAGAATCGCACTAAGTTCAATTTCTTACATCAACCAGCAATCATCGTTGTACAAAAAAAATTAATAATAATAAATAAAAAATTTAAAAAAAATATTGGAAGAAGAACTTACATAAATCAGAAAAAGTATCCTAGAAACTACACTATAACTCTTCTATTCTTCATTTTCATGCTTTCACATCAGGAAGTCATATTTACATTTAGAGAAGTACAATAGACTTTTGACAGTCAGTATTCTAAGCAATCCAACCAGGTGCATAGTCACGGATGCATGAGAAGCCATTCTTGAATGGCAGAACGAAGGGCATAATTTGGTGTAAGTTCCTGGTGGGGAAGAGGCAAATTTGTCATCGGTGATGTCCCGTGCCCGCTGTCCAGCCAACCTTTAATGGCTTCAGCTTCATATGTATAACCATCAGCTGCAACATGAGGATCCTTCATTACCTCCTGAAAACCATTTTATTTTATTTTTTCACGAACAAAAAAGGTTAATTTGTAGATCTTTTCCAAAATAAAAGATGTTAGAGATCTTTATGTTTGTAGTAACGTAAATCACATCTAAAGTCTTATTTATAATTTATTGAATTTATTAGAATTATTTTATATTTATAATTTTATATAGACATATGAGTACATAATGGAAACAGAAAACACTTGTAACCTCAAGGAAAAAGTATGAAATGAAAATTTTCCTCTTCTATTCGTAAAATCATTTTTTTTCCTAGACAAACCAAATACACGGGTATTCCTACTAGACTACTAGTGGATCCAACGCACTTGGGTTGGCCTGAATTTATGTGGCTTTCAAGTACAGGAGTCAGGAGAGGCTCAAAGTTGGGTTGGGTTGGGTTGCATTGATGCGTCACTACACGGTTTATGTGTGAGAGGACAGTGCTCTCTGGAAAAGTTTATTTCGAGAAGCTTGACAGAAGCTGTCAAGGAAAAGTTAGAGTTAAAATTACATAGGAGGGAACTGAAGTAAAAATGAAAATGGCAGAGGCATGTAGTGGGTTTGGTTCGTGGATTGATTCTGGCGAAACCTCAAGCTTTATACCGTCTTCCCAGCCAGTGTAGAAAGTTAGAATCAACAAAAAACCATTTTGGGTTCTTGTGTTTAGGTAATGTTCTCTCTCCAATATAGACTCTTATGTCCTCTCGACGCTGCGATTCAGCAGCTTGCTGAATAATGGTTATATTATGGGGACACATTTTCACTTTTGATATCCATTTGAATGAAATATTAGTGTTAATGCAAATATTACTGGTTTTCAGATCCTAGGAAATTACTCATTCCTTGTTCGTTACTTATGCACGCTGAGTGTTTGACAAAATTCCTCCAAGAGTTATCTGATGAATAAAAGTAGATTAAAAAATTCTTACCTGGAAAATAGGGCACATGAAGTATGGAGGTATGCCTTTTTCATCAAGTTGAGACTTGAAACTGGGCGACACTGATAGAGAAGCAGTCTGCATCAAAGATTCGACCAGCTTCCACTCGTTCTCCAAATCAGGGCGCTTCCTCCTGCGCACCTGAGCACATCGCAGCCCGAGTTTGGCCAATTGCTCGGCTTGTACAAAGGGCCAATCTCCAGCCGACTTGTCTATAATCAAATGCAGTGAATCAGTCTCAATGGCATCCTCCACATCAGCTGCTATGTTTATTGGGGACTTCCCAGTTAATAGTCGGAGGATGGTTATACCAAATGAGTAGACATCAGATTTTACTGTTAGCTCTCCACTGCTAAGAAATTCTGGGTCCATGTAGGCAAATGTTCCTCTGGGGTATTCAGTGCGGTACACTAAGGTGTTTGTGTTGCTTTCCATGAGGAGGCGGGAAATGCCAAAGTCGCTGAGCTTACTAACCAAGTTGGCATCTAGGAGGATGTTTTCTGGCTTAAGGTCCCCATGGACAATTGGATTGGAGTTTGAGTGAAGGAACAGGAGAGCACGGCAGATTTCACCAATGATGCGTGTTCGCACCTGCCATGTGAGTGGCGGGGTGTCACCTTGGCATGCAAGTCGATCTTCAAGGCTACCATTAGGTAAATACTCATATATTAATGCTGACTTTTCTGAGCATATTCCTATAAGGGTAACAAGATTGGGGTGCCTCATTCTGCTTAGAACAGCGACCTATTAATGAAAAATGATAAACATGAGTTAGTTTTGAAATGCTATTTCAACCGTGAGAAAATTAAAATCAGAATGATTTACGTATGTATGTAATCTTGTGCCATATAAAATAAGTAAAAGTTCTTTTTTTTTTTTTTGGTGCATCGACATGCTCCTACCAATTGATAATGTGGCTGCTTTGGTTCCAATGAAATTTACCTCTTGTTCGAATTCTGGCTTGCCTTGTAGACTTTGAGGATGCAAAATCTTTATAGCAACCATGGTGTTTCGCAAAAAGCCTTTGTAGACACTACCGAAACCTCCTTCACCAATTTTATGCGAATTGCTGAAGTTCTCAGTTGCCTGTTCAAGCTCTAACAGAAAAAAATCAGAGAATGCTAGGGGAGATCTACGACCAGCACTACCACGTAATTCGTCAGCCTCTTTAACTGCATTGTCTCTCTCCTTTTGCAATCTTTTATTTTCAACTTGTAGCAAATCTAGTTGGCTTTGAACTATTTTTGTCTCCTTAACTGCATTATCTCTCTCCTCTTGCATTTTTTCATATTCTTCTTGCAACAAATCTAGTTGGCTTTGAATCATTTCTATCTGCTGCTTGTGTAAAACCTCCTCTTTAGCTGCATTTTCTCTCTCCTCTTGCAATTGCTTATATTCTTCTTGCAGAAAATCTAGTTGCCTTTGAACCATTTCTATCTCCTGCTTGTGTAAAAACTCCATCTCTTGCTTTTCTTTTATGTAGGCACTTTTTGTTTCTTCTCCCTGGGAATGTGAAATCAATTATGCTAATGATCTTGCTTATATTTGAATGTCATAATAGAAGTTTCAAATGACTTAATTGGATACCGATAGATACCTTTTGGATCAGGGAAACCAGATCCATTTCAGCCTTTTCACGCTTGCAGATCTCCTCAATAAGTTGGGCCCTGTATTTTGTCCTATCTGCTTGGAGGTTGGCACAAACATCCACCATAGTTCCCTGTAAGAACTAGGAAATTCAAATTGATATGTACGGAATTTAGTGTGATAGGAAAACTTGTGACTCAATTATTTGTCAGGAAGGTTTTGGTAATCCTTTCCTGGAAAATATTTGTAATCACAAGTTCCCTGAGCTAAACTAATATGCTGCTGCTTGTTTAGAAATGGTAAAAAAATATTTCAAATTTTATAATGAGATTATAGGACAATGATTTTGATTGGTAATCTAATGGCACGTATTATATAGGAAATTAATTCAACTTGAGATTTTTTTAGTTTTTGAAGCAAGGAAACAAGCATTACTAAATTATACTGGTGCTGGTGAAGAGTACCTGTTCGTGTGTGGAACCTTGAGAATCCAGGCGAGGCTCATGCAAGGATCTTACTTCAAAATCATCATCTCTATTCATTGACAACAAGTCACTGTTGCTGGATATGTCTTCACTTGCAATAGATGATGCTGCCTCTGATCTCGAAGTTCCTTCTGAGAAATCAATCGAGTAATTATCAGTATCACTATGCATGTGACTTGGTCGGATAGGAGATCGAGGAGGAAACCTTGACATCATGCCACCGTGTAAGTTTGGATTAAAACTCGACCTTCTCGGGATCACATTTTGCCTTTTTATTTCTGTAGGCATTGATGCAGACTGGTTCAAATTTCGAGGCAGTGGTTCCCTGATAACACAAAGACGAAGAGTCCCATATAAAAAGTGTTTTAAAGGCAACGAGATTATATAAAAGATGCAATTTTTTTTTCTTATGGAGAAGCGTGTTTCAGTGACATAAATCTTTTTATTTGTCAAAAGTCCTGATTAATATCTCGTGATGCAGCTGCAAACCAAAATTCAAAAAAACCATAAAACCTACAAAACAATAGGAAAATACCTCGTGCACACAAGGTTTCCCTTGCAAATGAACGATATTTGACACGATGGATCTGCTTTCTCCATCACAATTTTTGCTGTCTTGGACTTGACCTCTGTCATTCCCCTAAAAAGTATAAACAAATTCGTCTAATGAAACAACTCTTCATTAAGATATGAAATACATAAATAACTAATTTGTAGTTTCAATGAAAATATAGTACGCCATAGCGTATATGCTACTTTACAAAAAGAAAAAGATATAAACTACAGATTTTTTTTCTTTGGTTGTGCTTTCGTATGAATTAAATATGAAAGGCACAATAAGCATACTTTGAGTACCGCCTGTCTGAAGCAGCTCCCATGATAAGATTACTTATGCCATGCACGCTAATAAGCTCAACAAGTCCATGTGCAACATCATCAGATACAAGCATTAATTTCTCGGCTTTAAACTGATGAAGAATAAACAAATAACAAGGTTCAACTAGAGCTGAAAAAAGAAAATTGCTAAAACTTGCATGACCATTAAAATTTTTGCTGAACTACTTGCGCGCTGTATGTATGTGATGTGTTCAATTGTTATTATTTGACAATCCGAAAGGTTCTTGTATATTTTAAACTTCAAAAATGTCCAAAAAAAAAAAAAGAGAACGAATATGAAGCAAAAAATTGATAAAAAGGTACTAATTAATTATTAATACCTTAGCTTTGGTGCATTGTGAGATATAATCATTCAAGTGCTTTTCGGCCTTCTCCCGCTCCTCTTTTCTGTATGAGTTGACCTGCTGAGGACTAAAGCTTAACATGGAGACATTACTAATAGGAATCGTCTTGGAAGGTATGTGTACATGAGTTATTATGATCTTTATTGAATCACTAGAGAACTGATTCAAAACCCATGAGAGAGTATATTTTCCCTCCTTCAACCGCTCCGGCAGTGCCACGTAGATTTTTACCTCCACTTGATCAGAATCATCCATCTCCTAGGGAGGGTAGAGGGGGGAAATGTAACTAGACAGGAAGCTGGTCATGTTAAGTAGCGTGTGAAATGATACATAATAAGGGTAACCCTCTATATTAGTTTATTTCTGTGAATTATTCTTTTTTGTTATTTTTATAGTGAAAGAGTGAAGACTTATTAAGCCAAATAATAGCGAAAAGTCAATCGTCATCAAAACACCCATTTTCTGTCTCATGCAGCCAGAGTTGAAGAAATTGGTTCGATCAGGCCCAGAAATTTTTTATGTGCAATTCTGCATTGTTTGCTCAAGTTTTGAGTTTGAGAAGGGGAAAGAACACGATATTTTAAAGTAAACTAATATCGTAATTTTATTTTTTTTATATTACAAATATTAACAAGTCTTTGTCATAAATTACACGACTTTCGTATGATTGAATTAATTCGTTATCTTGTATGATTTCTCATCTACAACAAATAAAAAAAAAAGGGTAGCGCGACCTAGACAGACTAAAATTAAAATAGGCCACACTTGTAGGATATGAGTTCCTTTTATCTAAAAAAATAAAAAAACAGTGCATTTTAAAGTCTGTTAAAGGTTCCTCGTGACACAGCCAGTTGAAGAATCAGAAAAAAAGAAAAAAAATTCATGGCTATCGCTACAGATCAGATGAACGTACTTCTCAGTTTTGTTTCCCTCGTTTAATTACTGATGGCTTTGCATATAAGTGTCCACTATACAGATATCACAAAGTTCTAGACCTTTGATAGTAAATTACTTTAACTTGTTCAAAAATCAAAACTTTATGAATGCCAATTACAATCGATTAGTTACAAGTTGGATTATTTTGTCATAGAAAAGTATATAATGTAGTGAAAATGAGTCAGGAATTATACATTCCCATCAATTTATTGAGGGAAAAAGTTAGAAAGAATGGAACTCTGTAAGTGCAATTTGTTACATCAACTGTAATCACTCTTCATCCTTGTAAAAAAGAAAAAAAGAAAAATTATCTTACATAAATCAGAAAAAAGCATCTTAGAAACTACATTAATTAAAGCTCTCATTTTCTTCCTGTAGGCTTTCACGTTAAAAGTCGTATTTACAATTAGATAATTACAATAGACTTTCAACAGTCAGGAACCTAGCTAAACAATCCAACCATGCATTATATTATATCACATCAGAACTGTTATGAATGCTTGACTAGCCATTCTTGAATGGCAGAACGAAGGGCATAGTTTGGCGTAAGTTCCTGGTGGGGAAGAGGCAAATTTGTCATTGGCGATGTCTTGTGGCCACCATCGAGCCAACCTTTAATGGCTTCAGCTTCATATGTATAACCATCTGCTGCAACGTGAGGATCCTTCATTACCTCCTGAAAATCATATTTCTTTCACCGATTTCAGACCTAGATCTTTTCCAAAACAAAAGATGATAAAATATCATTATAAATACTACTTTAATTTATTTAAAAATTATTATGTTTATTTTATATTTTATAAAAACATGTAAGTACATAATGCAAGCAGAAAAAAACTCTTTTAACAATTGTACCCTAAGGCTAAGGGGGAAAAAAGGTACTAAAATACAAATCTCCCTCTTTTGCTCGTAAAATCAAATTTTCCAGACGATCAAATATGTGGGTTGGTTGGATTTATGAGGCCTTCATCAAAGGAGAGCCCAGCAGTTGGGTTGGGCTGAATTTATGTGGGACTACGCTTTCTCCTATTTAGGAAATTTTGTAAAATAATATTAAAATAATATAATCCAATAAAATTAATATCAATTTAATCAGTTTAATAAAAATAGTATCGTAAGATCGGAATCCTGGATTCCGAACGTTAGATCGGATTCCTGGATTCCGATCTAACGTTAGATCGGATTCTGGGATTCCGATCTAACGTTAGATCGGATTCTGGGATTCCGAACAGTGCTGTAACTGCTCAATTTTGTCTTTTTCCTGGTTTTATTGTAATTCTATTATAAAAATTAATTAAATATATGAAATTTTAATATTAAATTAATATATTATTAAATTTTAGTAATTTATTTTACTTCTATTATAAACATTAATTAAATATATAAAATTTTAATATTAAATTAATATATTATAATTCATTTAGAAAACAATATAAATTATTAATTTAATTTTACAATTTTAATTAAAATATAATTATTAATTTACTTAAATTGTAAACAGTAAAAAGAAAAAGAAAAAGTATTGATTTGATTGTGCGTGGATTCCTCTGACAAATGCTAAGATCAGAATTCTAGATTCCGATCTAAATTATTTTAATTTAATTTAATTTAAATATGTAGCTATTGAATATGTAATAATTTAATTTAAGTAATTATATTTGAAAAGGATGGAATAATTTAATTTAATTTAATTTCATTTAAATAATTTAATGTAAGTAATTATATTTGAAAAAAATGATTTATTTTAGGTAATGAATTATTTTAATTAATGAATATGATAAAATTAAAATTAATTTTAATTACAAAAAATATAATATATATTAAAATTTAAATATATATATTATATTTTTTGTAATTGAAATTAATTTTAATTTTATCATATTCATTAATTAAAATAATTCATTACCTAAAATAAATCATTTTTTCAATTAAAATATTTATAATTAAATAATATATATATTTAAATTTTAATTTATTAATTAATATAATTAAAATATTTATAATAAATATTATTAATTTAATAAAATAAATAACAGTAAAAGGGAAAAAGACCAAAAAGTGATTTGATTGGGCGGTGGATTCCTGACATGCTTAGATCGGAATCCAGGATTCCGATCTAAGCTTAGATCGGATTCCTGGATTCCGATCTAAGCTTAGATCGAAATCTGAGAATCCTATCTAAGCTTAGATCGGAATCCTGGATTCCGATGTAAACAATAAGTTCGAAAAACAGCAGCAAATTATTTGATTTGATTGGGAATTGACGTGAAGTTTTAAATCGGTTTGCTAATATCGGAATCTCAAATTCCGATCTTATAACTATAAATAGTTGGTCGTTATCACAATCTTAATATCATCTATCTTTTCCAATTAATTCTTAGTCATATAGAAATGTATTCAATTAGTGTTTTTGTCAATCAATCTCCCTTTAATCCAGCAAATAATTTCCGTTTTGATGTTTTTCCACAAACTGATTATGAATCTATTAAACAAATAATTTTGTCCTCATTGGGAATTTATCAAGGTGAGTTCAATTTGAGAATTGTTTCGCGTTTCAACGTAATTATGGACGGAAGGTTTCAACAAATTATTTTGCCGGTCAACTCTCAAAATGAATGGCGATACGTTCAACACGAGTGCTTTGAGGCAAGGCGACTTGATGGTCTAGAAATGCATGTCGATTTACTTCCGGCACAAGGTAAATTTAATTTTGAATGTAATTATGTGACATTTAATTTTGAATAATAGAATTATGTGCTTAAATATATATATTTATATTAATATTAACTATGAAAAAAATCATATTTATAAATGCGATTTATAAATAATAATTAAAATCATATTGAAAATCATATTTTATTAATAAGTAATATTTCTAAAATCATATTTCTAGAAATAGCTTTTAAAATCATATTTCTAGAAATGGCTTTTAATAAGTAATATTTAATATCGTTAATATTTAACTATGCGATTTATAAGTATGTTATTACTACAATTTAACTATGGTTAAATATTAACTATATTTAACTATGCTATTACTACAATATTAACTATGCAATTTATAAGTAATATTTAAAATCGTTATTAGAAAATAAAAAAGTACTGTAGTATAAATAATATTTAAAATATCTATGTTATTTAATTTTTGAATGTGATTATAACACATTTTTTTTATTATAATTAGGTGGTTATTATAATTATAATTATAATGAACAACAAAATTATGAGGAAGAAGAACACCAACAACCAAATGCAACCAATCAAGAAGAAGAGAATGAAACCATTACATTAGATTGGGATCCTTGGGACCCTAACAGTATAGATCCTCGTGATAGTACACTTCAGGAAGAAGAAGGTACATACTACGAGTCTTACACCGGTCAAGGCACTTGGGAACATGGTGGTAGTAGTAGGCAAGAACATGGTGGTAGTAGTAGGCAAGAACATGGTGGTAGTAGTAGTATTAGGCACGGCCGGCCACAAGAAGAAGAAGAGGTCGTTCAAGTAAACGAAGAAAACGAAGAAGAAACACGTCGACTCGATGATTTATACGACCGAGGTCCCGGTTTTCAATCAGACTATGCAACAGGTGAGGACTTTAGTGATGAAGAAGTGGACTTATTTGAGTCAGAGGGAATCGATGGTGGACCCCAATCAAACGTGAACCCCAATCACCAGTATTACCTTACAGGAAGGACCGAAACATACCATCCCGTAGAGCAATTTCTAGATATTTCTGACTATAGAAATTCCGTACCTCAACCGTCTCAACCTCATGGATCAGGGCCATTAGCAGAAGGGACAATTTTTTTCTCGAAAGAGCAACTCATAGGAGAGTGTCAAAAATACTCATTACGTTTAAATGTACAACATAAAACCACTGCTAGTTCTCCGAAAAAATTAATATTGAACTGTAAGGAATATGGTTGTAAGTGGCGTATGTATGCCCGTACAGAGAGAGAAGGCAAATTTTGGAAGATAATAACGAATGAACACGAGCATACATGCGTGAGGAGGGCCGGAGACTTCACACATGATAATTTAACGGCTGAGGTTATTGCCAACTGTATTACAAATGCAGTAAAGAGAGATGTCGGTATTTCCTTACCCGACGTTAAATCTCTATTGGAGAAAGAATACCCGAATGTGGTGCCCACTTATAACAAGATTTGGCGGGGGCGAGAAAGAGCAATCGAACATCTTTTTGGTTCATGGGAAGATTCGTACAACAAACTACCGAGTCTTTTATTGGCTATACAGAGGACGACACCCGGCACGCAGATAAAGTGGTTGTTTAAAAGCGTAGGTGATCCGAACAGAGCTATGTTCGAAGCAGCAGCATGGGCATTCGGGCCTTGTATCGCGGCGGTTCCGTATATTAGGCCTGTGATTAGCATTGATGCCTCTTTCTTATCAGGTCGCTATAAGGGTAAATTCTTAGCGGCTTGCGGTTACGATCCTGAGCAACGGCTTGTTCCGTTAGCATTTGCTTTAGTGAGAACGGAGGATGAAGCTTGCTGGGGTTGGTTCATGAAATTTCTAAGGGAACAAGTGGTGGGACCAAAAAAATTTTGTGTTATCTCAGACCGTCATTGGAGAATAAGGAACATGTTTAAAAGACCACAGTACGGATGGCAAGAAAGTGCGGAGCCTGCATTGGCCGTACATCGGTATTGTATGCAACATTTATGTGAAAATGTGTACAAGGTTTCTGGTAAAGACAAAGGTATACCACACAAATTTAGAAATAAGTTGGCTAACAAGAAAAAGAAACGGCCATTCATGAAAATGTGGGAGGAACTCCGAGTGACAAACCCTGAAGTTATCGGTTATCTTAAGAAGTGTGGTAAAGAAAACGAGACAGATACCAATGAGCGAATGAGACCAGAGAGGTGGGCACAAACTTTTGACACTGGTGCACGTTGGGGTCTTATGACTAGTAACGGATCTGAAAGTCTAAATAGCCGGTACAAGGTTGAGAGAAGACTCCCAGTTGTTGGACTCGTAGAAGGCACTTGGTACAAGACTGTGCAGTGGTTTAATGAAAGGAAGCAAATAGCATTGGGAAGACAGGCAGATGGAGAACGGTGGCCAAAAGAGGTGCAATTAAAAGTCATGAAGCATACTCTTAAAGCGGGTAAGGATTACCGTTGTATACTTTACTAAAAATTAACCTTCATTTATATTTACATTTTTTTTTATATATTTTAATAATTACAGCGCTGATGACTGTGGTAACCATTGATATTGAACGTGGAGAGTTCGAAGTACAGGTGCCCAACGAGAAAGATTTCCCTGGAAGAACGTGGAAGTACAAAGTTCTCATCAACCGCAATTATCAACCGGAAGATCCTCAACTACCGACCAGGCGTGTGACGTGCAAATGTCAAAAACCTCAACTGACCGGAATACCATGTGCTCATGTTGTTGCCATATGCGGTACATATAGATGGGAAGTAGATGAATTTATAGACCCACTATATAGTACAGAGAACATGGTTAAAATATGGTCATCAAGTGACTTCCACTGCTATGAAGACGAAGAGAACTTGCCTCGCTACGATGGACCTGTGGTGTTCCCTGATAAGAATATGATTAATCGGGGGCGGCGAAAGAAGGACCGTGATTGGATGTGGATGGATGCAATGCGAAATAATAAAAATAAAAAAAGAAGAACCACAGAGGACAACAACCCACAACCACCTATCTCTTTGGAGGAACTTCAATCTGGTAGGCGTGCCAACACACATAGACGAACAAGTACAAGGAATAGAGCTCCGCCTTCAACAGGTAACCGAGGTGAAAGTTCTTTTTCCAGGGAGCCAGTTCAACCTGGCCGAAGTTCTGTTAGCGTAGATCCACGAACTCAAAGTCGTATTAGTCTTGGTATAGGAGGAAATGAACCACGCAGAAATTCCATTAGCGTGGATCCATGCTCAAGTTCTGCTAGGTATGTCACAAGTCAGGGGACATCAATTACAAGGGATAGTCAAGGAGCATCGAGTAGCAGAGCACAAACCGGAATACGTGGTGGAATTTTACGTCTTGGCGCAAGAATAACTAATTTTGCAAGAGGAGGAAGAAAATAATTGTAATTTTTGTGGTGATAATGTAATATTTAGTTGAATTGTACTTTTATTTGATGTGATAATGTAATAATTGTAATATTCATAATACTACGTTGAATCCAGAGCTGTTTTATCAATTGAAAGTGTGACTATCTTCATCCTTTGTCATTTTTGTTTTGAACAAATGGTACGCCTAAAAATTTTGAAATTTAAGTTTAGGAAAATAGGTCCGCCAATTAACAGCTCAGTATTTTTGATACAATTTTTCAGAGCGTATTTCATATTTTTCTAGCGCCAAACTTTTCGAATCCAACGCTGTTTTTTCAGTTCAAAGTGTGACTATCTTCATCCTTTGTCATTTTTGTTTTGAACAAATGGTACGCCTAAAAATTTTTAAATTTAAGTTTAGAAAAATTGGTCCTCCAATTAACAGCTTAGTATTTTTGTTAGAATTTTTCAGAGCGTATTTTCTATTTTTCTAGCGCCAAACTTTTCGAATCCGGAGCTGTTTTTTCAGTTCTAATTTTTCTCATATTTAATTATCAAAATCTTAATTATTAAAAGCAAAAAAAAATAAATAAATTAATTACACATAAATTTTCATATGAATTTTTCTTATTTTTCCGTATTTTTAAAATAATTTTACAATTTATTATCTATTTTTCTAATTAATTAAGTAGTTAATAAACAAATAAAAAGACAACAAAAAAAATCTAATATAATTAATAAATTACATATAATTTTAAATTTTATTTTTCCTCATTTTTCCGATTTTTTAAATATTTTTTGAATATTTTCTTTATTTTTTATTTAATTAACTAAATTAAAAACTAATAAACTAAATAAATAAATAATAAAATAAAATAAAATAAATTAAACTTACTGTGCTCGCGCGCGGAAAGGAGGTCCGGAGCAGAGTTATATCGTAAACGTTAGATCGGAATCCCAGAATCCGATCTAACGTTAGATCGGAATCCAGGAATCCGATCTAACGTTCGGAATCCAGGATTCCGATCTTACGATACTATTTTTATTAAACTGATTAAATTGATATTAATTTTATTGGATTATATTATTTTAATATTATTTTACAAAATTTCGGCTCCTATTTTCAGTATTATATTTATTTATATAGACAACTCGAAGCCTTGAATCAACAAAAATATTTTTGGGTTCTTGTGTTTGGTAATTTTCCCTCTCCGATTCAACAATGAGCTGAGAAATGACAAAAGTGTGCTGAAAAATATTTTCTCATTCGGTGTCACTTTTTAGCTCCAATTTCGCGAAATGTTAATGTTAATGCAAGTATTACTCTGGCCTAGTGGCCTTCACATCCTCAGAAGTTGCTCATTGCTCATTCACTTCTCATGCCTTCCGAGTGTTCGACAAAATGCCTCGAAGAAGCAGCGCGATGAATGTTTACGAAAAAGTAGTCATTCCAGTTCATCAAGTTTGGGAGTTCTTGGCCAGGTGTAGCAGGGGTAGATCCGGGCGAACGCCTTCATGCATATTGGTTTTTTGGAGTAACATAAAGGAGATTCAACAAACTTTACCTGGGAAATAGGACACATGAAGTATGAAGGTGTGCCTTTTTCATCAAGTTGAGATTTAAAACTGGGTGACACAGATAGTGAGGAAGCCTGCATCAAGCCTTCAACTAGCTTCCACTCGCTCTCCAAATCCAGGCGCTTCCTCCTGCGCATCTGAGCACATCGCAGCCCGAGATTGGCCAATTTCTCGGCTTGTACAAACGGCCATTCTCCAGCTGACTCGTCTATAATCAAATGCAGGGAATGAGTCTCAATGGCATCCTCCACATCAGCTGCTATGTTTATTGGTGGATTTCCGGTTAATAGTCGAAGGATGATTATACCAAATGAGTAGACATCAGATTTCACTGTTAGCTCTCCACTGGTCAGAAATTCTGGGTCCATGTAGGCAAATGTTCCCCTGGGGTATTCAGTGCGATACACTAAGGTGTTTGAGTTTGTTTCCATTAGGAGGCGAGAAATGCCAAAGTCACTGAGCTTACAAACCAAGTTGCCATCTAGGAGGATGTTAGCTGGCTTAAGGTCCCCATGAACAATTGGATTGGGGTTTGAGTGAAGGAACAGGAGAGCACGGCAGATTTCACCGATGATACGCATTCGCACCTGCCATGTGAGTGGAGGGGTGCCACCTTGGCATGCAAGTCGATCTTCAAGGCTACCATTAGGTAAATACTCATAAATTAAAGCTGATTTTTCTGAGCATATTCCTATAAGAGTAACAAGATTGGGGTGCCTCATTGTGCTTAGAACAGCAACCTATTAATGAAAAATGATAAACATGAGTTAGTCTTAAAAAGCTATATCAATCATTACAAAACTAAAATTAGTAAGGACATGCTCTACCAATTGAATTATGTGACTGCTTAGTTCCTTGAAGTTTACCTCTTGTTCAAATTCTGGCTTGCCTTGTAGGCTTTGAGGATGCAGCATCTTTATAGCAACCATGGTGTTGCGCAAGAAGCCTTTGTATACACTACCAAAACCTCCTTCGCCGATTTTATGTTTTTTGCTGAAGTTCTCGGTTGCCTGTTCGAGCTCTAACAGTGAAATCTTGGAGAACGTTGCATGAGATCTGTGACCAGCACTACCACGTAATTCTTCGGCCTCTTCAACTGCTTTGTCTCTCTCCTCTTTCAATTTTTTATATTCTACTAGTAGTAAATCTAGTCGGCTTTGAACTATGTTTATCTCCTGCTTGTGTAAAACCTCCTCTTTAACTGCATTGTCTCTCTCTTGCAATTTGTTATATTCTTCTTGCAGCAAATCTAATCGGTTTTGAACTATTTTTATCTCCTGCTTGTGTAAAATCTCCTCTTTAACTGCATTGTCTCTCTCCTCTTGCACTTTTTTATGTTCTTCTTGCAGCAAATCCAGTTGTCTTTGAATCATTTCTATCTCATGCTTGTGTAAAAACTCCATCTCTTGCTTTTCTTTAATGAGGGCACTTTTTGTTTCATCTTCCTGGGAATATGAAATCAATTCAATCATCATGCTTATATTTGAATGCCATAATTGAAGCTTCAAGTGATTTGTTTTGGATACAAATAAATACCTTTTGGATTACGGAAGCCAGATCCATTTCAGCCTTTTCACGCTTGCAGATCTCTTCATTAAGTTGGACCCTGTATTTTGCAGCATCTGCTAAAGCTGCTTGAAGTTTGACACAGACATCCGCTAGAGTCCCCTTTATAAAATAGGAAATTCAAATTTCTATATGTGGAATTCAGTTCAACTGGAAACACTATGACATAATCATTTTGATAGGAAGGTTTTGGCAAACCTTTCCAATAAAATGATTGGAATGACTGGAGCTGAACTAATACGCTGCTTATTTAGAAATCTTAACAAATTATTAAAAATTTTCTATTTAGATTATCGGACTATTGATTTTAATTAGCAATTTAATGACACATGTTGATGTAGTGTCACCGTTCAGGTTCCTTGCAAAATCATCCAATTATAGTGACACTAGGCATGCTTGAATTAATAGAGACAGGAAGGCAAAAGTTGACAAACTATGAGGATGTATTGAAGGGATTTTGACTCATATGCAAAAACAGGGAAGGAATCAGGGTAAGATGCACCCAGAAACAGAGTGATAAAAGAATTCAATTCAATTTTTTTCTTTCCTTCTACATAATTCTTTTGAAGCAAGGATAGAGCATTAGACTGGAGCTGCTGTGGAGTGTGGAGTACCTGTTCGCGTGTGGAACCTAGAGATTCCAAGGATCTTACTTCCAAATCGTCATCTCTATTCATTGAGAGCAAATCACTATGGCTGTACACATCTTCACTTGCAATAGATGATGCTGTATCCGATCTCATAGTTCCTTCTGAGAAATCAATCGAGTAATTGTCGCTGTGCAGGCGACTTGGTCTGATAGGGGAACGAGGAAGAAACCCTGGACTCATGCCACCTCGCAAGTTCGATACATCGAAACTTGAATTTCTCGGGAACACATTTTGCCTGTTTGTTTCTGTAGGCATTGATATTGGCTCAAATTTCGAGGTGGCAAGATTGCTTCCCTGTCAACAAAGGTGAATAGTATCATATAAAAAGTGTTTTAAAGGGAAAGAGATTTTATAAAAGAAGCAATTCTTTTGTTTTTTTTTTCTTTTCTTATGGGTAAGCCTGTTTCAGTGGTATATAATTTTTTTATGTTTTAATAGTCCTGATTGTAAATATATCATGATGCAGCTGCAAACCAAAATTCAAGAAAACAAACCCAAAAAAAAATTATATAGGAAACATACCTTGTGCACACTAGGTGTCCTTTGCAAATGAACGATATTTGGCACGATGGATCTGCTTTCTCCATCACAAATTTTGCTGTGTTGGACTTGACCTCAGTCATTCCCCTAAAATGTAAATTTTTTTAAAAAAATTACTACTAAGTAAGTTATAAATTTCACAAATAACTAATCAGAAGTTTCATTGGTTGTGCTTTGGCTAACACTTAAATTTAGAAAGGTACTATAAGCATACTTTGAGTACCGCCTGTCTGAAGCAGCTCCCATGACAAAATTGATCATGCCATGCAAACTAATAAGCTCAACAAGTCCGTGTGCAACATCATCAGACACAAACATTAGTTTCTCGGCTTTAAACTGATGAAGAAGAAAAAAAAAAAAACGGTTATGTTCAGCTTAAAAAAAATAAATAAATTTGTTAACTTGTATAATTAATGACAAATTAAAATTTTTGCTGAACTACTTGAGTGTTTGTATGAAACGAACAAAACCAAAGAAAAAATGGAAAAGAGAACAAATAAGAAGCAAATAAATTGATAGAAGGGCGGTAGTACCCTAGCTTTGGAACATTGTGAGATATAATCATTCAAGTGTTTTTCCGCCTTCTCCCACTCCTCTTTTCTGTATAAGTTGACCTGATGAGGACTTAATTGACTTGCAGGGAACTTGGTTCCCACTGTAACAAATTGAAAGTGCTTCTCAAAATCTATAATTTACAAGATTCTTTTTGTAAAAGCAATAGTAAAAATAAAATATGTTATTAGGAGAGAGCTTACTCATAGGAATCAGTTGAGCAGGGATATGTACATGAGTTATTATGATCTTTATTGAATCATTAGGGAAATTGTTCAAAACCCATGAAAGAATATATTTTCCCTCCTTCGACTTCTCCGGCAGTGCCACGTAGACCTTCGCCTCCGCCTGACCAGGCCCATCCATCTTGTCGAGAGCAGGGAATGAAAAGAGGGTCGGACAGAGGAAGCTAGTACTCTGCTTCTTATAATGGGAACAAATGGTTTAGAGAATTTTGGAATGGCCCGGGAACTTGAGTTCTGGTAATTCGAAGCCACGGATAAAATGTGAATATCTTAAGATCGTTGACTTGTTAACAATGGGAAATTTGAATTTGGAAGCTTCGAAGGAAATGAATATATATATTTTCTTTGTTAGAAGTTTTACACAAATTAGCAAAGTGGCTAATGGATTGGAGACAAAGTACATGAAAAATGATAAGAGACGAGAGGCTCGTAGGATAGAAGATTATTATTAATCGATGGTGACTTTTTTTTTGTTTTGTTTTAGGAGTAAGGCCGTTGGAAGATACTGATTATTTATCAATCGATAAATATTCATTTATAGGGGTATTTTGCAGTGGGCAATCAAAATTAGAACTATTCATTTAAAAAAAATTACCTGAGAGTCTTATTTAGAATTAATAAATTTTAATATCTTTTATCCAAAGAAAATTTAGTATTTTTTATTTAGAGAAACAGATCATCAAACATTAAACACACCGAGTGTGTTTTTTTCCCTATACATCTGGATTGTACATCAAGATCCAACGGTTTAGATTAAATGTCGATTTTATAACTTTCAGTATTTTTTTATTTGAGCATCCATATTGATCCTGGTTGCACTCGAAAATGCTATATATCCAATTATCCATAGAAATTGGAAAAATTTGCTAATTAATTTGAGAAAAAAATTAGAAAAAATTAAAATAGAGTGTTATAATAAAAAGTTACAGAAATATTTTGTTTCTACTTTAGTTGTATTTCTGAACCTCAATCTATCAGATAGAATGGTACGTCTGACAGATGCCCGCGTATCTAACGTACACTGTACACATGCGAGCACGACACAATACAAAATAAACAGCCTCATATATATATAAGTATATAACCCCCTTGTCCTTTTGCAGCGCTTAATTATTGGACCTGTAGAAGATTATTAAAAGAGTTTCTCTCCTGTTTGTCATTAGGTGATCTGCATCTGCGGCTCAGTTCGGTTGCATTAAATCTCACTAAAAAAAAGTTTCTCTAAATTAAACCAAGTAAGAGATAATGCAACAGCTATCAATCAATGAACTATCATTATATTAATACAAATTTACAAATAGTATACACTGCAATAGACGATTCATGCCAACTAGCTAGCAACGATTTAATTTTTTCTTTCGGTGATGAAGTACAAAAATTAAATAAACTCAACTTCCATAACTTGCATGATGTAAAATGTTTTCTCATACGAAATACCCAGTTTCAGAACTATTTGACATAATTTATTGCGAGATACAATAATTAAATTTACTACTATTTTTCACATTTTACTATGCTGCCTACGCATTAGAGCAGGCAATGCGCCAAAGTGGGTTGACTTGTGATAAAGACTTTGAAGGCGTGCAGTAAGTCAAAGTCATCGCAAGGTCCCCTCGGTCACAACTCACAACTCACAATAAAAGAGGTTTTCCGAAACAAGACATGTTGGCTGCTTCTGAAAGCATCTTACTTACGGCATCAAAAAATCATATATTCTCTTTCAAAATTACATCACTGCCTATTTTATAATATAAGGATATATATAAACGTTGTACATATCTCTGTCTTTTAACAGCCTATATAGCTACTTTTAAAAAAAAAAACAAAACAAAACAAACAAACTTCCACAGTTCCACTACACAACGGACCCACGTAAGAGCGGGTGTAGTTGAAAACGTCATAGACTCGTAGCTAGGCAACATTGGAGGGAACCGAATCCTGTGTCGCGCGGCACGCTTGCAGCGCAGGAAATCTCTAGCGTTCGCTAAATCGAACGGCTGTCACGCGTGGTATCGGAATCGGGTGTAGATTTTCATTACAAATATTTATAATTACCTTAATTGCTTACCATTTCAAAACTTAGCGAAACAAGCACGGATCAAATTCTTCATATAATAGAAGCCAAATAATAATTCTTCAATATTCCATCACAATTTTATTATCTTATAGAAATCGTCACGAAAATATACCCATATTGTATATAAAAAACAATATTGTATATCACTTTTTGTCCAATTTAATATATTTGGTCATTTTTCATTTTGATTGATTGGAATGGTTTTCATAGTTGATTTCCTGAATTTTAGTAAATGAATTTATAAGAACGAACTATTGTAGTTCCAAATCTTTCAAATTGATCATTTTATTTTTCTGAATTGTACTAAATTTGAGCATGTCATATTAAATGAACAAAATGACACATTTAGGTTATCTCTGAAAAAACCAAAATAGACTACAATTGCTCTGCTTCTTTTTTTTAGCTTATTTAAGTATTAGAATTTGTTCAACGTTTCAAAGAGTTCAGCAGCGTAATTACTAAGAGACAAGTCAGGCCGAATCACATCCTCTACCAACCTTTTAAGGTTGGTAGAGCGCCGACCTATGATCTGAACCGTTAGATTTAATCTCAACGGTTAAGGGAGCCCCGTGCATGTAACCAGATTGATAGGCCCGAAAAATTTTAACCGTCGAGATTAGATCTAACGGCTCGGATCTAATGTTGCCACTCTACCAACCTCAAAAGGTTGGTAGAGGATACGGACCCAAGTCAGGCCACTGCACGCTCTCAATATTTTTGTTTTTTAAAGATAAATTGGGGGGGGGGGTCAACTTATTTTTAAATTAAATATCTATAAAATGAAAGACTCCCAGCGGTCGGATTTCGAACCTACAACATTTCACTCAAGATGCATTGCTCCCACGCTCTCAATATTTATATACATTTACATTGAATTTGACTAGGTTTAAAAATCTAACGAGAAAGAACATACGGCATATCATTTTTTTTTTATTTAGAACGTCTGAATTAGACTGTACATTATACTTTTAAAAAATAAGAATACGATCTAGACTTTCATTTTGTCCTTTTTTTTCCTTTTTGGTGAAATGGTATTGTTCAAAAGCGTTGATATTCCTAATCAAGAAATAAAATAACCAAAGGTTTACCCTGATACCAATTCTCCCATTTTGAACGGTTTTAGTTCTGTTATATAGTTATTATATATCATTTTGAACGGTCTCTCTCATCCACGGAAAATTACTAAATAAAAAACGAAATGTTTCTTCCCAGTTGAAAAGACTGTGGTATTCGGTTTTTCGTTTTAATTTATATTGTGATTCGCGCCAGCATATATTTAGAACTTTTTTTACAAAATCAACGGCGGATTCTCATCTAGTAAAGATTATCTTTACTACTCATAAATGTGTCGATGCAACTAGAAGTGTATCCATCTCTTTAAAGTATTCTAAGTTTTTTATTGTTAAAACTTTATTTGATCTGTGGCGGTATGTTAATCTTCAAATGAAAATTTATTTAATATTGATTTTTCATCTAAAATGAAAATAGATAGACAGACAGAGACAGTTCGTTTTTTTTACCCCACACGTTTTCCAAATTTTTTAAAGTCCACGCAAAAGAAAAAATGTACCAAAATTAATTGTTCCTTTCCAGAAAAAAAAAGAAGTAATTATTTTTTGCATTTCACATGTTCGAATGCTAGTTGTGGAAAAAAAAAAATAGGAACCCCATCAAGGCCTGACGGATAATATTTTACTGTATATTGAGCATTTGAGCTAGGCTAGTTTGAAAAATAGGCTGTTCATAGTTTATAATATTTTATACTAATAAAAAAAATCTGAATACCATTTGAACTCTCTTTTATGCTTTTTACGTTCTGCATAGTGTTATATATCGACGGTGTCGCTCTTGTTGATATCCTATATACTGTGATCCAAAAGTTGAATTCATGAATTGAAAAAAAAGAAGAACTCTTTTACTTTTATGGTCAAAGAGACAAAGATCATGCTCTTCTTCCTTTGTTCAAAAATGTATCATATTTTTTTTATGCCCGAAGAAGAAATTTTCGGTTTTTCAATCCAAAAAGTCAACAGTCGCGAGTTGATTAATTAACACAATCCAGATTTTTAATACCATACCGGTACCGGAAAATTTCAGTAATATCAGGAATCGGACAAAATGGCAGTGTTGTGAGACAAAATACTATAAAATTTTGATTTTTTTTTTCATTTCGGCCACTGGCCGGTAGAGGTGCGGCTATGATATTAAAACACTGACACAATCAACTTGGGTTGGCGTATCCATGCCCTTACCTTAAGTCCATAGATATCTTTATTGTTTTTGGGTCTAATGATTTATTATATAATTAAACTGGGTCAAAGTAATTTTGACGGTCCGATCCGTATAAAGTACAATAAGATAATATCTATTTATGTACCAACAAGGGTGTCAAACATACGAAACGAAAGCGGAACTGGTATGTTCCGTTTTTGTTCTGTTTAGCTAACGTAACTAAATTTTATTTCGCTTCCGTTTCATTTCATAAAATGAAATAATTTTCTCTTTCGTTAGATGTTCTGTTCAGCATTTCTATTGATTTCAGCTCATTTTTCGTTGACAATTTTTCGATAAACGAAACACTAACGTTTACCGGCGTCCGTTTCGTTTCCATTTTGTTTTCATAAACGAAATTAAAAACCCTTCTTATAGCTGTTCCGTTCAGACGAAACGGAACAAAAACGTGCGAAACGGCACACTTTTGACAGTCCTATTCCAATCATTGGCATTGCTTCATAAATAAATAAACTTTAAAAAACATAAAAATCCATTTGACTTAGGCCCACAAGCAGAGGATCAGTATGGATGCATAGCTTGTCACGTGCTGAGCCGCTTAGGGATGAGTGGACCCAGTCACCTAGTGGCATTGTTTATTCGCGATTTTAAATCAGAATCGTATTTTATTAGAAATAATAATAATAATCTGCATTGCGCCATTTTCTTTAGTGCTAGTAAAGATAAATAAATTAAATTTCGAGGATAAACCGAGAAAGTTCTAAGATATACCCACGCATCTTAAATTGAGAGAAACGATTTGAGAAAAGTAGTTTTTTATAGGACAGCGGTTTATCCATCCGGTGTGTTTGGATGAGGGTTGGATAAGGAATAAGAATAAAAATTTCGGTATGCGTGTTTGTCTAAATTTTTTATTTTTATACTATGATTTTGTTAGTATAAAAATAAGGGCTCAAATTCTTTATTCTTGTGTTGTTTAGGTTGCACAAGAATAAAAAATTTAATCATTATTCTTATTCGAATCTTATTCTGCTCCATTCAAACACAATGATGTCATTAGGAATTGAAGAGCAACACAAAGAGGACATCATCACCAGGAAATTCACCCCACCAACTTTATTTCTTTTTATTTCTTATATATTATTTTAAGAGGAGGTATGCCCATTATTTTGCAAGTCCCCCATTTTTTAAACTTGATTTATCTGCTTATTTGATTTGTGCAACTAACTAACACAATCAACTTGCTGGATGGAATATGCCATTGCATATTCGTTAGTTTCCATCTAGTACAATATTAATAAATCACAACTGTCAACTACAGTTGTACATCACCGTATTATACATATCGACCAAGTAGTTAAATTTTTTTTTATAAAAATGAACATAGCGAAATATTGGTAGTAATTATTTTAAAAGCGAAAAATTGGCATGCAGTATTTCAATCAAGTCCAATTAGAACACATTTGATCAATAATGCTTAGCGACTGGCGAGTGATGTCATCTAGAAACAAAATGATGAACAGTCTAGTGTTTAGAATTGAAGGCTTTCAAAGTTTTTCAACTGATCAACTTTTACTTTACATGGGACAAAAAACAATCTCTCCTGCTAACAAGAAATAGAGAGCACCTCGCTAACAGAAAATTAATAATAATAAAAAAAAGGAACACCTCATCAGTTCAAGAATGAGGACGGTTGAAGCCAATTTTGAATGGCAGTGTGAAGTGTATGGTTTGGGAAAATCTCTAAATGGGGAAGAACTAAATTAGTCACTGGAGATGTGTTGTATCCACTTTGGAACCAACCTTTGATAGCCTCGGCTTCATAGGAATAACCATCTGCTGCAATATGAGGGTGTCGCATCACCTCCTGAAATCATAGTAAACGCCAAGAAAAATTGAATTCTAATAACTAGATCTTTTTGCAATGCATCATACAGTGATTTTTCCTTCAACAATGGTTGCCACCAGTAGAGGCATAAATTAGTGTGTACTGGTACGGGTCACTAAAGATAGCTATCGGTTTTTACCCTCAAGTACATCTTGCCTCGACTACAATTAACCAGCTCGAGTGTAAATTAGATAAAGTTAATTAATTTTTAGTAAATAAGGATCTGATTTATTTTACTACCTGACGAATAGGGCATACAAAATAGGATGGAACAGGTAAGGATGCTGCCTTCATCAGTGGCTCAACCACCTCCCACTGGCTGTCCAAATCAGGACGATACCGCCTTCGTAAATCAGTACACCGCAAGCCAAGTTCAACCAGTTGTTTGGCCTGGACAAAAGGCCAATCTCCAGCAGAAGCATCAATAATCAAGTGAAGCTGGTTTTTCTCAAGTGCATTCTCCACCTCGTTCCTTATATTTATGGGAGATTTTCTCGTCAAGAGACGAAGGACAATTATACCAAAAGAATAGACATCTGATTTAGTGGTCAATGTTCCAGTGGTAAACAGTTCAGGGTCCATGTATTGGAATGTACCTCTTGGAGTTTTAGTACGGTGTAAGAAGGTATTATTGCTGCTAGAATTATTCAGGATGCGAGAAATACCAAAATCACTCAGCTTGCTAACTAAATTGGCATCTAGCAGAATGTTGTCTGGTTTTATATCGCCATGAACCACCGGATAGGGCTTGGTAGAATGAAGATATATCAAAACTGAACATAACTCGCCTATGATTCTGGTTCGGACCTGCCAAGTAAGTGGTGAAGTGTCACCGGTACACATAAGTCTGTCTTCCAAATTTCCATTAGGTAAATACTCGTACACTAAAGCAGATGCTTCCGAGCATGCTCCAATAAGTGTGACAAGGTTAGGGTGCCTCAATTTACTTAATATGACTATCTGCAAAATTTTAACCAAGAGAATGAATTAATAAGGTCATTTTTATTTCAAATTGTGCATATTAGTAAGTGTACTGTGAACCAATGTTGCTGCCTAGTATGAAATTTCTGTCATCTCTTCTGAAAATTTTAGATAAGTGATTATAGTACCTCCTGTTCAAAATTTGATCGATCCTGCAAGCTCTGAGGATGCAGCTTCTTTATAGCAACCAAAGTGTTGCGAAGGAAGCCTTTGTATACACATCCAAATCCACCTTCTCCAATCTTCCTCAAATCACTAAAGTTTTCTGTCGCCTGCACCAGCTCAGAGAATGAAAATTGAAAATTCAATGCCCCCAATGAATCATTACTAGTTGTTAATGTCTGATGCAATTTTTTATATTCTGCAATCGCTCTATCTTTCTCCTGCTGCAGATGCTTGTTTTCTAATAATAGCGTTTCAAAATTACCCTTCACTGTTGCTAGGCTATCTCCTAGCCCTTTAAAACATTCTTCCAAGACCAACTTCTGCATAGTTGTCTCCTGAAGAAGTTTCAAGTTTTGTTCTCCATCAGACCGAAGTTGAATGTTTTCTGATTGCACTAAATTTATTCTTCTGTTGACTGATGCAATGATTTCCTCTTGTTCCCTTATACGACTTTCCAGTGTCAGATTCTGTCTATTGGCCTCTTGCAAAAGATTCTCTTTTTCATTCAGCTCGACCTTTAGAGATTCTACTTCATGTTCCATCCTTTGTCTTTGTCTAGAAAACGAATCCTCAACCTTCTCCAAAATTAGTGTGCCAATATTAGCATATGTTACATCTGAGATTCCAATGCTTGACTATAAAATGATAACCCAACAAAATAACATACAAGCATATTTGACAGGCAAATATTTGCCAACTTTCCAATTTTTATTTTAATGAGTATATCAAAAAGAAAAAAATAAACAATTTCTGATAAGATTGTACCTTTCGGACAATTGAAGTCAAATCTACCAGGGCATCTTGGAGTTCAATGTTAGTATATGATGCAACATCAGCCTATGTATTGGTACACAGAGCGTATGACAAATTATTATTGTGATAATCTAAGTTTTATTAACAACATTAACAGTACGTACTTAACTAATCTTCATTTGTTAGAACCTCACCTCCCCTGTCCTCAACCCCTGCCCATTCCTTTCTAGAGGGTCAAAGTTACCTAACAATTTTTTTTTGTGCCTCGGATAGGGCTTGAGCCCTTGGTTACTTGTGGAAGGCAATCTAGTGCTTCTACAATTGAACTACCAGGCAATCTCCATGTTAACTAACAATTGCTCTCAGTTAATGGATAGGTGGTACACATCCTAGTTCTGTCAACCTTGCATAAGACAGTATCTCCCAGAGTCCTCAAAGACTGGAAGGTGAACAACTGCTATTCATAATACAACAAATCCAGAATAAATATTTAATAAAAGATTTACTTTTGGCAACACATTATCATCTATCCATCTCGAAATAGGTGAGTTGAATTACAAGGAGCTATGCACTTACTTCAGTTATGGAAAGTGATCCTGTATCAGATATTCTATAACTTGTCCCTGGACTTGACCTGGAAGAACTACGAGTATATTGTTCTTGAGGCCTCTGACTAACACTGCAACTGCATGTTGAAAGTGGCAGTGATTTGCTCAATTTCTCCTGATTTGACTCCCTTTCAAGGAAAAAAAATGAGAGATTATGATTCTTTGTTGGAAAAACAAAAAGAAAGAAAACCACTGAAAAGGAAAAGCCTCACCTTGTGAAAATAAGGTTGCCTTTGCAAACAAACCATATTGTGCATGATGGATCAGCCCTATTCATAACAAACTTTGCTTTATTGGATGTGGGTTCAATCATCCGCCTGCAAATTTAACAGAAGTTAGCCTTCAAGATAGAACCATTGACTAAAAAGTGTGTATCCATCATATTATCTGGATAAATTCTTACAATTATATGAATAAAGTCAGCATACATTGAATAATGACGATCCTCAGCTGCTCCCATTATCAGTTTCTTGATCTCCTTGAGTGCAATTAGATCCACAATTCCATTTGCAATGTCATCAGACCCAAAAATTAATTTCTCCCATTTAAACTGACAAAAGGAAAATAAATGATCATATATAGTTTCAGGGATACTGACATGGCACTAATTACAGAACTTACCACAATTTCTAAAGATTTTTTATAAGACGGAGAGAAGTGTTTATTGTATCATAACAAAGATGTTACAGAACTAGTTGGTGAAAACCTTTACTGGTCTAAAACCAAGCCACCACCATCAGCAATGGTGTAATACCCCTGTTACTGAGAGGATCATAATTCATAAAGGAGAGTTTCAATAGAACCCCTTCAATCCCTCAACCTGATGAGGACAAACCAACAGATTTAAACTATTCTTAGACTACTCATTGTATTTATACAATGTTGCCTCCTACTTCATTCTGTCACAAAAAATATCGATGCCCGTGATTCGATTCAAAGATCTTTAGCGTAGATAGCTACTTAGCTCGTGTTAGGTATGGGCTTTTATGAGCCTTTTCGGGTCATCTACTTGGGCATGAAAACCACAAGAATGGGTTTGGTTTTAAAATGGGCTGGGCCTGGGCATTCTTATGGATCTCTCTGACATTTCGACAATTTTCGGTCAAACTTAGTTTTTAGATCTTATGCAACGAACATAAAACAGATGAATGTGCAGCGGTTAATTATTTAGGTCATACGCGTAAAATCGAGACATGACAACCTTTACAAAAGAGTAGTGGGACCCACCATCCCTTTCATGGCATGAAAACCTGATCCTGTCAGATTTTACTTCCACCAAATGTTACACTGTTATAACCCGACGGAGGGGCAACAAAATTTTTTCTCTATGCGACCAATATCGGATAAGATATGAGGGTACGTGCGTGCTTGCCTTGCCATAAAAAAAATAATAATAATAAAATTAAATTAAAGATATGAGGGTTCGTTAATTCATTTCTTTTCCTTTTTGCACAATGGATTCAAGAAAGTTCTCAGGCTAAAAATAATTAAATTGTATAAAATTTGTTTGATTTGACTTTGTTAGATTTAATTTGAAAGAAATATTATTAAATCTGCCAAAATAAATTATTGTCGACTGTAGAGTGAAAATATTTCTTTTTAAAAAATGAAAACGAAAAGAAAAGAAAAAGGTGAACAAGAGTGGCATGCTAGGTTACCTGTGCTTTAGAACATTGTTTTGCGTAGTCATCCAATTTCCTTGCGACCTTTGCCTTTTCGTCTTGTCTGTATGCAATAAGCTCCAACGGATCTACAGCACTTGGATGAACTCGGCCTCCCACTGGAAGAAACATTAATAAAATAGTTTAATGTCTTAAAACATAAAACTAAAATTAAAAAATAGTGACGATACTTTGTTTTGATCATGAAATTAAACACTAAATATATTGATGTATATTTTCAGTATAAATCACTAAATCATTTAAAAGAATAAAATAGAGGAATGTTCCGCCACCAACATTTCGGTTGTCCCCAAATGCCAACATTTTGCTATTAGATTATTTTTTCACATTTTAAAATTCAAATATTAAATCCAAACCGTTAATCTTATTTAGTTTAACGAGCGATGCGTTTTCATATAAGTTTTGTAAATTTTAAAATTTATTTGATACTCGATCAATAGATAGAAAAACAAACAAACCTTGTTAACTATGATAGATTTGTTCTAATATGTCCATGTTTTAGCCTTTGATCAAGTATCAAATAAATTTCAAAATTTACGAAATTTATATGAAAATGCATCACTCGTTAAACTAAATAAGATCAATGGTTTGGAATTCATGTTTGAATTTTAAAATTTTTAAAAATAACTAAAAAGTAAAATATTGGCATTTTGGAGCAACCAAAATATTGGTAGCGGAACCTTCCTCATATTTTAATACGAATGAATATATACAATGTTCACTATTGATTAAGGTTGAGGAGCTAATGTTTAGTGATAATTATGCCGCCAATGGTTTATCGGAATAAACTCCTTTGTATTGTCAATACACATTAATTTGAAATAATTAACTTACGAAAATGTACTAATTAATTCCATAAATGTCGTACAACTGGGTCAATAGAATATATCTAAATAAAAAAAAACGTACTAATTTTTTTTTAAATCTAGAGTCCAACTCCAAATTTAATACAAATCCAGTTCTATCCGACTCATTACTACACCAGACAAGAGTGGTGGTTCAGCTTTGCAGTGCCTATAATTTGTTCAACGGCATAAATTAATCGTGTAGTTTATGTAATTGTTTTTATTCTCAGAATGAGAGCGGTTGAGATAACCACTGTTTACAATGGAATCGCACTAATACCTGCAGCTACTCGAGTTCAACACAATTTGAATGGGAAATTGATTATTGTCATCCTTTGTCATTGTTAAACAGAAACTAAGTGAACATATAAACTAGACAAGGTAAACATATATAATGATCTAAGTGAACAAATACAAACAAATAAGTTCAATAAAAATAAGTAGAATATGTATATAAAAATCTGAACAAGATATGACAACACTTATTTATCTGTAAGTAGTCACTTTGATCGTCTATATGTTTATCTTGTATGTTTTATATGTTCACTTTGTGTTTAGCAATGACAAAGGATAACAAAACTACAGATGACATTTATCATTTCTGATTTTAATTATCAATTTAATATGTAACAATATTGAATTCATACACAAAAATTCAAAGCAAACTCCTAACATTTCTTAAAACAACTAAAACCCAAAAAAAAAAAACATAGAAGGCTTGATATTCATTATAATAGTGCTGTGTAAATTGCCAACAAAATATTAATTGGGTAACGTAGGTAGAAGATGATAATTTGTCAACTCAATTCGCGGGTTGGAGTATACTCATCAAATTTGAACATGCATGAACTCATCGATTGCAAAAAAAGAACAAAATTTGAGTATAGTTTACACTTTAATTATACGACGAATAACTAAATAGCTAACATTCCCCACAAAATTTGTGCTTGAGGAACCCTTTTCTTTTGTGACATGAACACCCAACTTTTTTTTTCGCTAAAACTAGTTTTAGTGCTTAACAAACTAAGGAATTATAATGAAGAGAGAAGATAAAACGGAAGGGAAGTTACATGGACTGGGAATCATCTGATCAAGCATGTAGACATGGGTGATGACAATCTTAGCGTCCTTGGGAGCATTTCTCAGTACCCACATGAGAACCGACATCCCCTCCCGGGACTTCTCCGGCACCGCCACATACAACTTCTCCTCCTGATCCTCCTCTCTTTGTGTTTGCATGTCCCCCACACGGCCACACCCCACTTTCTTCCCCTATTCTTTTTCTCACTTTTGACCTTTCTCTTGATGTGGCTAACTCATTATTACTCCAGAAGACAGAGGGTTGAGCGTCAATTAATGGTGGATCATTTGTCAACAGGAAGTTTTCTTATCATAAGTACCCCAAGAACTATATTGAGTTCCCAAGGTTCGACGATTACGTACTCACAATATTTATTATTATTATTGAATTAATTATCAAGCTTCCCAAGTCATTTACACAACTAACTTTTTCTATGTAGAATTTTTCAGACCGTACATCATCATGATGTACCAACAAGCAACCTCATTGTTTTTAAAGAAAAGAGAAGGGAAAAAAAAAAGATATCTCCTCAGATAATTGATGACAAGTTTCAAAGCATAGTGCTAGTCTGTATTGGAAATAAGAGGAAATTTAGTCGTTTGACAATTGCGAGGGCGGACCGAAGCACCATGAAATTATATACATAATATACACGAAAATACCCAAGAAAATTAGCATGCATTTTGGTATATATAATTGGATTGAAGAATTCAAACTGAGTTCAGAACAAAATATTAACCCTGATAATAAATAATTGGGAAATTAAAAAAGGTAGTTGCTGGTCGATTTCTTTTATTTATCAATTAGATAGGCTCATTTGGATGGAATTTAGAAATATCGTACCTATTATAATAAAAAAAAATTGGGTAATTTATTGCTTAAAATAGGCGATCTGAAACACAGATCTCAAAATGATATAGATAATAATTTACATCTAATAACTTGAATCTTCTTGCCGAAATCACGGGCTTGAATTGTAATAGAAAGCGACCGCTTATTACCAAAATCAAACCCCAAAGTAGTATTTTGTTCAACATCATGAAGGCATGAAGAGAAGATCTACATGGCCTGCTCCTAAGTACACAGATGAAACTATTTATTGTCCCCTTTACATGAAAAAAAGGCTCTCTAGTGAAGGTACTAAGTTCCTCCAGGTTCAATCGTACGTAACTTTGACAAATTGAAATCTCATTCAACACACCAATAGGTCCATATTTGAGTGTATATTAAAGAAAATAATTGGGATAAACTATTCCTTGTGTACACTCCACAGTCCACACACAGAGAGGAGACAATTATGTTTTGTTAAATACACCAGAAATGCAAATATATAAAATAAAACTGACATGCTTATTAAGCTTGAGAATCTATATGACAACTCTCGTGGCAAATAAATTACTCTTCGTGAGGTTTGAATGTGCATATATTTCTATATCTATACAGCTATACAAAATAATAGGATTATACAAAAAGAAAAAGAAAAAGCGAAAACAAACAAGTATACACATAGAACAAAAAAAAATGGTAAATTGAGCAGGTTATGGCTACTGTGGCTGGTGCTGAAACCACTCTTGAATAGCAGAACGAAGGGGATAGTTTGGAATGAGCTGAAGGTGCGACAGTTTCAAATTAGTCATCGGTGATCTGTCATGTCCACTATCAAGCCAACCTTTTATAGCCTCGGCTTCATAAGTATACCCATCTGCAGCAATTTGTGGATCCTTCATGACCTCCTGAATGAGATCAGTAAATAAAAATTAGCTCTATGGATATGGTGAAATAGTAAAGTGTCCACATGAAGGTTGTGTTGTTATATTAATATAAATTAGTATACTGCAGCTTTCTCCTCCCTTTCTCATTTAATGAACAGGATGTAGCAGTCATCAGTAGTCTGGTATAGTACCCTATCATTAGAAGAGAATCCTGAGGCACCCACCAAGAGCCTCGTTTTTCCCTATTTTTTTCCCTATTTTTGTTCAAAAATCTCCTTACACTTGGAAATTCCCACATCCCTCGAAGGATGGAATCATGGAATCCTCTTGCACATTGAATATTTACTTGTCACAAACAAACCAGCATTCCCATTGAAAGTATAAGTTAGGATGCAAAAAAACAAAATTAATAGTTTCATACCTGAAAAATTGGGCAGATAAAATAGAATGGCACACCATTCCCATCCAAATAGGATCCAAATGGGGGTGACATGGTTAATGATGCAGCATTTTTTATAGGCTCGAGAACCTTCCACACATCATTGACTAAATCTGGCCATTTCTCCTTACTCGATTCAGCACATCTGAGTCCCAGGTAAGCCAGCTGCATGGCCTGCACAACTGGCCAATCCCCAGCTGACTTATCAATCACTGATGTCAACCCCCCATTCGCCAATGCTTCCTTGACCACCCCAGTAATGGCCAGAGGAGACCTCCCAGTCAAAAGATGGAGTATAATCATACCAAAGGAGTAGACATCAGACTTCAGTGTTGGGTTCAGAAAAACTGTGATATCTGGGTCCAGGTATGAATTTTCCAGAGATTCGGTTGATCTTAGAAATGTAGAGGTTCCATAATTGCTTAGCTTGACATGAAAATTAGAATCGATGAGAACAGTTTCAGGCCTGAGGTTGCCATGGATTATGGCATGAGGCTTACTGCAGTGGAGAAATATAAGAGCAAAGCAGATTTCGCCAATTATTCTGGTGCGCATCTGCCATGTCAACGACAGTGCACCATCTGGACTGGCTAAGTGTTCTTGTAGACTCCTTGGTACATGCTCATAGACCAGAGCATGAGGATCTTGGCAAGATCCGACTAAAGTTACCAGATTTGGGTGCCGCAGAGTACCAAGAATAGTGACCTATGATAAAAATTATGCCCTTAATATATTAGTATGGTTGGTTAAGCTTATGATATCAGAACAGACAATGGTATTAAGGAGCTTAGTTTCAGGTATTGCTGACTGGTGGATGTCAGGTCAACTGTTCCTGCATTGGTGTCCTATAGGCCTAAACCACATTTGAAATAAAACTGCACTCAGAAATCAGAACCTGTTGGAAAATTGGTTCGCAGAAGTGACCTCATCCCTCTCCCTCTCTGCCCCAACCAGCCAAAGACAGAGGTTCAAAATGCCCAAAAAAAAGAAAAAAAAAAAAAAAAAAAAAGAGAACTTCCAATAGTCTATTTTTGTAGTTTCTAACAAACAGTCAAGGCATTTTCCTCCTTTAGTCGGCCACCGGGGAGAGAGCGCCACATGATTGCACAAAACACAAACAAGTGTCGGCACTGCACAAATTCATATTTGTACCGAGTTCTCACTTGACAGTAAATTTGTACAGAATTTACACTTAAGTTTGTACTTGCAGAAGTAGGGTTGACACATGACATGCTATGGTTGCTGGATAACACCATGAGGGAAATACCCTCAGCGTCAAAAAAAGTCTTTCCTATTTTTTCTTAAAACTTCAAAATTCCCTATTACTGTACTTTAACAACTTACATTATGCCCTTCAAAAGAGGTAAAAGGAAAAAGAAATTTTAATACTTTCTAATTTCTGTTCTTTATTTTTGTTTCTTGGGCATATGTAAATACTCAATGTTTTAAATTTTTACTCATAGATCATATTTACACATAAATTGCCAGTATTGTGTTCTCTATTTGTTCATGCTAATTGCAATGTTTTAAATTTTTACTCATAGATCATATTTACACATAAATTGCCAGTATTGTGTTCTCTATTTGTTCATGCTAATTGCAAGGTAATAAATTGATAAACCTCTTGCTTGAATCGTAATTTATCATAAATGCTTCCGGAGTGCAACAACTTCACAGCAACTAAGGTATTCGAAATTGTACCCATGTAAGCCTGTCCAAACTCATCTTCCTCCATTTTCAGCAGATCACTGAAACCTTGAGTAGCCAGCTTCAACTCTGCATAAGAGAACTTAATGTTGGGCCCTAAGCAGGAACCAGAAGAATTCATCTTGTTGCTTTCATTACGAAAATTCTCAGCCTCTTTAACAGAAATTTCATGTTCTTTCAGTAATCTGTCATAGTCATCTTGCATTGAGTTGAGAAGGCAGCCAGCCCCGGCTAACTTTTCTTCTATATCTTTTGCATAGTAGTCCAAGTCGCCAAGCTTTTGTTCAATTTCTTTCCTCTCTTTTAACTCTTTTTGGTGCAGGTCATCTGATTGTTTAGCCTGGAGAAGAAGCCAGCCAACATTTTTATTTTAGTCTTAGATGCACTATATGCCTATAACTGATGCATAAATCGCAAACTGCATCCAAAGGTGGCAAACGGCTAGTTTGCTAAAAGTTAAAAGTACCATCATCAAGCAAATTGGTTCAGGAAAACCCAATGAACATGATGCATAATAAAAATGGGAAACAAAAAGCACGTGATATTTTGTAATAAAGCCTCAGAAATAATAACAGGCCAGGAGATAAAAGGAAAATAAATATTGCAACAGCACCAATAAAAACTGAGAAGAGCCACCATATACTCCAACCAATTGAGAAATAGGCAAATCCATGAACTTGGGAAAAGAAATGTTTAGGTCGTAAGAAAAACAGATTCATTACTTTAATGATAGCCAAAGAGAGCTCTCTTTCAGTCTTTTTACGCCGATTGCGCTCTGCCAATACTTCTATCTTCAAGGCCTCAGCTTCCAGTAATGCCTCTTGGAGCCTGGCATAGGTATCATCATAGTCATCATGCTCATGAAACCTCATGCCTCCCTAAAAATTTGGTAACCATGAATAATTGCCAGTGTTTAATTTCATGCGCCCCAACCCCCCCCCCCCCCCCCTCAGTTGTATTATCTCCTCGATAGTCACATTAGAGCAAGAAAATCATGTTTTGACAATGTATAAAGATCAGAAATATACTTGTCTTGGTCATGCACAAGCATAGACATGGTACTAGCATAAAGAGTTCACAAAGAAGCATAATGATCCTGAGAGTTGCAAATACACCCAATTGCACCCAAAGTCACCAAATAATATGAGAACTAATAATTGCATTAGATGTTTTCAAGGAGTACTTACATTTCTAAGCACTGGTTTTTTCAATGACGATGAAGATCGAAGGGTCTTATGGATCTCATGAAATGTATATCCTGCTTCAATCTTAAAATCTGTTGAGGGTGATGAGTCTGAGTCACTATGTGTCTCCAACTCATCCTGTCTTATTTGATTTCTTGTTGACATCTCTTCGAAAGGATGAAGAGATCTATCTTCCAGACCTTCATGAACAATAGGTCGTAAGTTGGGAGATCCACTGGATTGTTTAACCGATGGCAGAGATTTTAATTGTTGTGACAGGTAGGATAGTAATTTGGGTCCTCCTAGGGATGGCACACCTACAGGGGATGCACTTGAAGTTGCCTCTCTGTTGTTAAAATGTAACTATGTCAATCTTATGTAATATAAGACAATGTGTGTGTTGCATTAGGGGTGGGGTTGGAGGGTGTAAGGACTAGATAACAAAACGTACCAAAATCACCATGGGAGTGGACCAGAAAACAAAATCAATAAATGAACAAAGGCTGGTCAGATATTTTCAAAATACACAGTGCAATATATATGTTGACTAGATTGCATTATCAGGTAGTTACCAAAAATGAACATTGGTCCTGACAAAATTTCACTTGATCATGCAAATTTTGAGCAAAAAAGAGAGAAAATATTTGAAGCTTTAGATATGATTTCGATTTAATGTTTTCATTGTTGAGTTGCAGCCTTCAATTCACAAGCAGAGGTGCAGCATTATTAATTTTTAAAGGATCCATCCTTACAAATTTCAGAAATGATAACTACCATCTCTAGTTTTGCCATCCCTTGCCATCGCAAAACATAAAGTGAACACGTAGGACAGATAAGATAAACATATAGACGATCAAAGTGAACACTTACAAACAAATAACTGTTGTCACCTCTTGTTCAGATTTTTATATGCATATTCAACTTATTTTTATTGAACTTATTTGTCTGTATATGTTCACTTTGATCACTATATATGTTCACCTTGTCTGTATTACGTGTTCATTTTATGTTTAGCGATAGCAAGGGATGGCAAAATTGCATATGGGCAGTAATCAATTTCCTACAAATTTCAAATTTTATTTGGAGCAAAATAGCAAATTTTAAACAAACAAAAGAGGCATATAAAAAATGGAAAGTACCTTGTATAAATGAGGTCGTCCCTACAAACAAAATATATCCTACATGATGGATCAGCTTTCTGCATCACTTCAATTGCTTTTTTTGATGTGGGTCGTTCCATGTTCCTACAAATGAATGGAGAAAGTGTGCGGTCACTTTCAGAAGGAGAATATATAACCTAAAGAAAATGCTGAGAAACAAAAAGGTTCAAAATCATTTGACTGAGGGAAATGAAAAGGATATTTTATCTTTTTGCTCACACATACTTAGTATAGTGTTTGTTTTGTGCAGCTCCCATTACAAGAGTAGTGACTCCATGCAGTGTAATGAGATCCAAAAGCCCTTTAGCAACATCATCTGCCTCGAACACTAGCTTCTCAGCTCTAACCTTAAAAATTTCAAGGGGAAAGATAACGAAGTCAGATATGATTACAACAAAAATAATTATCAGATTATGCTTACACATACTGCACTTGAGATAAATCTATTATGAAGGCTTTATTCTAGCTTCATTTCATCGTTACAAGAGGTATTGTGATTAACACTGAATTCTTGATTAGGCAACAAAAGCAAAACAAATGGAAAAAAACATTATCAAATCAACTCTCATGCAACAGTTACAGGTGGACACTTTTCTGTTTATATATGTGTACCAGAAGCAACAGTTCCAAAATCGAAGATTAGAATCATCAAACAATTTTCCAGATTCTAATGCTAAGGAATCATATAGATATTCCTCTGAGCATAATCAGTAGCTATACACATGCAAAATATTCACATTTTATTCCTAAAAACTTCACTTTTTCTTGAATTTAGTAGGAATAAAAAAAATGGAAATAATTTGCTTTGTATGTACCTTTAGTTTTGCACATGCATAAAGGTAATTGTTGAGCAGCCTATCCGCTCTTTTCCTTTCAAGGTTTATGATGGACCCATACACATTTGGATATGAGTTTGTCGGGCCTGAAAATTTCATGCCAGATATAAAAGCAGTTTCTTCAGTTTTAGCAAACAAGCATAACAGGAGGATCAGAAGATTTATATATATACTCAAGAAGAATCGATATTCTTGAATTAATTTGATCTATGTATCTGCATTGTACTAGGTCAGTTTTCAAAGAAGAACTGTCGGGTGTAACTCCCAACTCGCACCGGCCAATCTAGTGCAATCGAATTAAGGGTTCTATATTTTGATAACAAAACAATGTTCTTTTCACAAAGAAGCACAGTGTGCATGGAAATATTGCAGCTTGTGATATCTCTTTTATATGTCACTATCCTGGTGCAATATCCTAAAATCTACCTTAGGTACATAAACTGAAATCCACCTAATGATATGCACGGTAATCCTTTGTGAGCACACAGAGCTATTAAAGCTGGTGGTACAGACCTAGTAAGCCTTGACCATTACCGGTGGTGGGGTAACATTTTCCTTAATTAGGGATGAACGCACAGAGCTATGAATTATTACCAGGTTAAGCTAACCTTGTTTCCAATCCCATTAGTCATTGAAATCACCACATCAGTTATTTTACATATCATACACAGAAAAGTTAATGAGGTATACATACCAACTGAACAGGCTATAATTTTTTTTTTTTCACAAAAAGTAACCTTGGAGGGTTACCGTTTCATTATATGAACAGGCTATAATTTCACATTCGAATAGCCGAATTCAACCTAAATCTTAGCCTTATCACCATAAGACCTAGTTTGGTTGGCAAAATTATGCTCAATTTAAGCTAAATCAAATCCAATGCACAACCTCAAACTTGTCAGGAACATACTTGCCAGATTAGTTAAAGAGGACTTGACATGGATGTGGGTGATCACAATCACTGAATGTTCTGGAAAAGCCTTCAGAGCCCAATTGAGAACTGACTTGCCAGCCTTACACTCCTCTGGCAAAGCAACAAACACCTTGTTGACACTAGAATTAGACCGGGTCATGACCCGGAACTTAGCAGCCTCCCACCCTCCTCCCTCCTCCTCCATACACTTCACTTGTGCTGTTTCCAGTGAAATTGGTGCAAAATCAATGCAAGATGAGTTGATCGGAGCAAGGTTTGATACAGAAGGAGATCATTCGTTTTGACGTCTTCCTCTTTGTAAGACTTTTGAAAGGGAGGCTGGGGCACTACGCGGCAGAAGCCGCCTGGTTTGGGATTGAAAATTGGAGAAAATATAAAGGGGGGGGCATAGTGTTGACTCCGGCGTTATGGTCATGGAGTAATGGCCACGAATGATTCTATTTCTATTGATGCTTTAATTGTTGATTATTACGCCTCAGCGAAGCTGTCTGGGTTTTAGCTAATTAATTTAATTATTTTAGTTGGTTTAATTACGTAAGCTATTTCAAAATTTTATGTTGCCGACTTGCCGTACATGATTTTTTTTTTTTTGCTTCTAAAACTTACACCTGGTCACCTGCCCAGAACAGGTGGTGCTTGTTTGCCCGGTAAATATCTGTCTAAAGTATCTCTTTCAACAAAAAAAAAAAGAAAAAAAAAATAGAAGCTGAGGGACTTATCCAAAAAGAAAGTTGAGAGAGTTGATTTGCAATTCCATCAGTCAATTTCTTTCTCACACTGCAATTCTTTGTTACCATATATTTTTTTTATGGACTATTCTTAGATGTGGAATAGCTTCCTGCCACATTCAACGAGGTTACTCCAGCTTTTTAATTTCTAAATCTCCCTACTTTGAGAAATCATTTTATAAATGAACTATAGTTAAATTATAATGTGTTGAATTGCATTGTGTAAGTTTGAATAGTATTTGATCATCCGTTTTGACGAGCTTTCGAAAGCGATAGTTGTGAAAACAGTTGTCTTCGTTATAACAAAAAAGGAAATTTAATTGTCGACTAAACGAACTCTTTGTTTTAAATATATGCGTCAAAAAAAAAATTGACATGTTGAGACATTCTAAAGTTTTAGGCTATAGGATGCAAGAGGGTTCCATTTTCAACGCTCTGTAATCGTACATTGTTCATCTGGGAGCATCCTAAGCAAATACGTACTTGTGCTTCATATTAGTATGTTATATCCAACCGCTACTCTTTGAAACAAATATTAGTCTTCAGTAATATTTCACATAAATGGCCTTAGATTGTTACCTTGTTGAGAACCAGCTCTTAGTCTAGTGGCAAAGAGCAATGCACCTTGACTCCTTGAGTGAAAAGTCGCAGGTTCGAAACCCGGCTGGGGGGTCTTTCATAGACATTTAATTTAAAAAATATAAGTTGGGTGGCTTAGACCTCCAATTTATCTTCAAAAAAAAAAAAGATTGTTGCCTTGTTGGGACGACAGGTGCAATTTAGTTTGAACTACAAGCTTGTTTACCCGTCAACCAAGAAAACTGAAGGCTAGCTGCAGTGTTATTTCCCAGAAATTTCAAAATTCCCAATTGTTCTGTATTAAATAAAAGTAGCTAGCCAAATCTAACGAACAACTAAAATATAATACAAGTATAGAACTTAAAAAAAGGTCAAAAGTCATATTCAAGAAGATTTACAAATACAAAATGTAATATCAGTAAAATCGTAATAAAAGTATGCAAGCAGAAGGGGCAAAAAAAAAAAAGGAAAAGACCATATTTCTTGCCCCATACAGAGTCAAACGAACGCAAAAAGGGGAAAAGAATGCACCTCCATATCAGCCTAATTTGCCTTGGAAAAAAAAAACTGTAGCACCCATGTCATTGACGGGGTATTCCAACTATTATCAACATAATTCAAGCCACAAAAATATATCTATCAATTCCCAGAGTGTCAGATAAATTTGCCTCATCAGACCAAGCGGCCAGATGAAATTTCAATTGTCAACTCCGAAATCAATGAACAGTCCGAGAAAAGCCTTGCAAATGACACTACCTGAAAGAACCGCATAAATATAAATCAGATGAGCATGACAATAAAGATTCTCAAAGAACTTATATAATATACCTGGAAAAAGCCACCACGCATTGTCAAAAGTCCAGAAGGGACTGAAGACATCACCAAAATTGCTCTTAGTGTGTAATTAGCATCAGCATTCAGGACATCAGAAAACAGGCCATCAGAGTTAGACACACCACTATCAGTGACTTTCTGGTAATCTGTTAGAGATTCAAAGAAAATGGAAAGGAAATTTCATCAGTAATAGTCTGGTAACAAAATCCTTTCGACGAATTTTTAAAGTAGCTCGAACAATTGGACACACGAGAATCAATAGCAACTTGCAAAGCAAGAAAAAGGTTATACAAAATGAAGCTGAATATAACATCCATAAGACATTAAATTATCAACAAATTTCATCATGCCAATGAGTTCAACTTTTTGCAGCTTCCCATCTGCTCAAACTTTACAGGTAAAAAATGCTCGCTAAGTCCAGGAAATACGATACATAAAACCAATGAAATAAACCCCAGGATAGACATTCCTGACCTTGAATTATGCAATTATATAAATAATCAATTAGCATCCACAAAGACAGCTCAATTCACCTCAATTTTGCAAGAAACTGGTTAACACAACATAAGCTAATAAAAACGAGAAGGCATAAACAAATAACCCTTCAAAGCACAGCAGTACCATACTAGAAGCACATAAACTTACTGATTCTGAAATCCAATAACCCTTCAAATCTTCCTCTAGGTACATTTGGTTGGAGGTGAAGTTAGTGATGTTAGAGGTCAAAATTAGGACTTTTGAAGTTAGTGGTTGAAATTAGGGAAGTTAGAGATTATGAAAAGTTAGTACTAACTTGAGGTTAGAAAATGATGTTTGGTGTGATATGTTTAGGTTAGAGATAGAAGAAAATAATAAAATATTAGTTTAGATATTTTTTCCTTTTTATAACTAATCACATCTACTATAATAAATGTTATATTAATTATTATAATTATTTTACCAATAATATTATCATTATTAGATTATAATATTAATTATTATGTCACTTTTATAATTATAATTATCATTAATTTAACTATTATATTTATTATTGTATTTTATTATTGGGTTATTATTGTAATTTTAATCAGAATTAACGTTATAATATCACTAAATAATAATAATATTTATTAATATTATAGTAATTTTATTGAAATAATAACAACAAAAATAATTGTTAGTAATATTTAATATTATAACTATAATTAGTAAGTATAATTAATATGAATTAGTACAGTAATAATAATAATAATTATATTAATTTTTAATAATTTATTATTCTAATTATAATTGCAATTAATATTATTTAACTAATTATAATAATAATTATTGTTACTTTAATGTTATAATTATAATTAATATAATAGATGATAATAATAATTATATTGATTTTTTAAGTTGGTCATGAGAACAAACTTCTCTAACTCAACTTTTTGTCAAGTTAGAGAAGTAGAGTGAAGTTAGCACTAACTTCACTAACCTTGATATGTTTGGTTGGTGAGAGTTTGAAAGTTAGTGCTCTAACTTCAAGTTTGCTAACTTCCCATGCAACCAAACATAGCCCGAGTTAAATTCAACGAGGAAAAAGGTAAACAGTAGCATTTTCCAAACAAGATCAAACTCAATCCTGATAGGAAGTTTACCTCCAAGGGAACTCGCTTGTGTCAATTCCAGATTTGTGCAGTTCGTAAACAAACTGCAATGCGTCTCTGCATTCTTCCCTATCATCAAAGAATTCCTTTTTGTCGCCTTCAATCTGAAATGAATCACTACCCTTCCCAGTAACAACCTAAAATATGTAAGCCAAGAAAAACATGTGAATTTCAGGCTTCTTTCAGGCCATTTTCTCTATTTTTCTTACTTATTTCTAAGACTGCACTGAGCACTGGGATGAATAAGATATAAGCTAAATAGAATAGATTAAACAAAATAAACAAAGAAATTATTATTTTTTAAAAAAAAAAAAAGGTAAAAAGGTGAGATCAATATCAGGATGAACCCCACACAGGCCAGCAGTGGGTGCTGAGTACCACAATGGATTGTCTTGGGTTATGCTTTGTTAAATTTTTCATTATGCAGTTAGCCTACTGGAAAATTATGGAGCTGAGAAAACTCACAACTATATCACCCTCCTCACCCATTGCGACAGCACATCGCACAGCTACTGTTCTGATATCATGTAAAAAGAGCCTGTGGCCATTTTTGAGTGGAGGATAGTAATCATTCTCGCCATACTTCAAATAATCTTGCATGGTCCATCCCACACCAACCAACATGTCATCCAAGATATCCACTAGTACCAATAGAGAAGAGCTGCAAACATTAAAACTTGCAAAAAGAAGGAACAAGAAGCCATGATGCCAAAAATGGAAAGTTCATTACGTGGATCTTCATTCTTTGGATTGTCTGATGTCAGCATAATCACATCGCTTTTTTCAGCTGCTATTTTAGTCATCAAAGGTCTTTTCCCTCTTTCTCCTTCACCACAGCAGCCAACCACTGCATATTGTATAATAGAAGCAAACATATTTAATTGAAGCGTAGCAACAAGCTGTATGTTATGACACTAAACCAGTGTGCGACACTTCATGATGTGAAATCTGTTTTGAAGAAATTTCATAATTAGATGAAAAGAAGTCTATAAAGCAAGTTATCAAATGAATGGTCCAATGAACCCAATCAACTCAACATGAGAGTCCCAGCCAAAAGAGCATCCCTATGAAATTTGAGAGCAATGGAATGTTATTTGCCACAATCAATAGATGATCCCGTTAGATGCACCTTATTTTATTTCATCTAATGGATGAAAATGAACATCACAAAGGTAATTTTATATCCAAAAACATAATCCTGCGAGAGAGCAGGAAATGGAGTTTTAGGACCCTATCAGAACTTGCTAAATCACCTCAACATGAATTTCCAAGGTGCATTACTCTTCATAGGGAGCTAGAACGCCAGAACTACAGATTAGGTTGACTACATTGTAAAATTTCAATAATTTTTTTTAGAATGAAGGGCCCCACCTAGGGGAACCAATCAAAGCATTAACAAAAGAAGAAAAAAAACTTTCCAATAAATAAAAAGGAAGTTGTTTCCAGAAAGGCAAATAGTTAAATGCTCACATTCAGTTGGGGACAAATACTCAGTTTGGTTGTGTGTATTCCTAAGCACTTAAATCCAGCAAGAATAGATGCAGAAATCTTGGCAAATAATATCTAAACTAAAGAAGTTTGCAAACAACAAACCAGTAATGATTCGCCGCGGACCCAGCTCTTTCACTGTATCAAGAAGTCTAGACAGAGCCTCTGGTGTTCTGGCATGGTCCACTACTACGCCAAAAGTTTGCTCTTCATCAATGAGCTCAATTCTACCTGGTACTGCATCCACTTCTTCAATCCCCCTCACAATATCTTCCAATGGTACACCGACTGCTATCCCAACAGCTACAGCTGCCAGGATGCTATACACATTTTCCATGCAAAGTAAACCAGAAGAAATCTCGAGTATGCCATGGGGTGTCTGCACTAAAACCTCTGTTTCAAATAAAGAAAACCTATGCTTTATAACATGCACATCGGCTTTCTTACTTTCCATGGCATAAGTAACCACCGGCACATCAGGGCTTCCCTGAGATAAAAAGTACAGGACGTTGGGATCATCTATATTGACCACTTTTCTGTGACGACTGGGGTCCACCATCTTAGCGAAAACTCTCGCCTTTCTTTTCATGTATTCTTCCTTGGAACCGTTAGCATCAGCATCCTCATATCTTAAATTAGTGAAAACTGCAATATCATAGTCTATCTCATCTCCATTTCCATCAATAGATGAATCCATGGCAACAGCCTCTGACCCATTATGGATCATTGTTGCCAACATTTTCTGCACTGAGACTACATCTGGTATTGTAGGTGGATCATCAGGAGACTCCAGATGGTTGTTGCCATGCACATTATGGCCCACGACAGACAGCATACCAGTACGACGGCCAGAGGCCTCATACATGGCCCTGATTAGATGGACAGTTGAGGTAACCCCACTGGAACCAGCTACACCAATCACAGGCATTTTCTCCGATGGGCGCCCGTAAAATGCTGCGGCTAGGCTTTCAACAACAGAAGCTGTATCTTCCACTATGACAAGAGCCCTATAGATCAAGAATGGCACATTAGAGTTCCAACATGAAAGAAAAAAACCCAAACCAATTGGTTCCACCCAATCCAGCTTTTAACTTAGATCTAGTTTTTTATGAAAACATATCCTTTCTTTCCGGCATATTCAAATAATTGGAAAATTCTGCATGTGTTAAGCACGTCAAATATATTCCACTCTGTTTGGTTATGTTCTTTAACTTGCTCAAAAGGCATTCAAGTATTTTTGTAACTGGATATAACTTTTAAGCAGAAGCCATTAATTCAACTTACAACCTACCTGCAGGCAAGCTTCTCGTCTATATTAATCTCCTTATCAGCAACAACTGCAACAGCACCTCTCTTATCAGCCTCTGTTAAGGGCGTAATCCCACTAGATTCACCAGGATTGGCACCACAAATGAACAGATCTCCAGCAGTGACTTCCCTCGGATCATTCTGAACTCCTCCGATGGAGACCTCTAAATCCCCCTTTACTGAAACAGGTACAAGCTTGCTCTCATCAAGGAGTTCAGCCAAAGTCATGCTGAATTTGGGCACCAGGATACGAAAACGGTCCTTGCCAAACATATCCAAGTTGAAATTAAAAGAAGGCATCGATCCATTTATAGATGGACTAGTTAAACTGTTCTCATCACCTTCACTGTCCGTGGAATATGCATCTCGGGCCTGAGCCTGATGAGAGTGCAAGAAAGAAAGAAGACAAGAATGATTGTAATATTTCATATGTATTATAAAATATATATATCCCAAAAAAGTTAATAAAATCATAGAAATCCTCACAAAAATGTCTGTCCTATACTCCTATTCTACGTCGTTGGTCCCCCATGCTCATTCAGCATTAAGATCATGGAAACTATAACATATTACCATTTTTTTTTAAGAAAGGGCTAAGGCCCAGCCCCCCATCTGTTATACCCCAGCCAAATCTACCTAGCCAGTTTCGAACCTGCCTTTCCCAAGTGGAGAACATTGCACTAGCTGATGGAGCTAGGCTTGGTTCCTCATATTATAATACCTTATGTATTTATATCTGGGCCAGAAAAGGTAAAATTTATAAATGGTAAACTTCACCAAATATGAGAATTCAAACTATCCATAAGCTGCCTTGACAGGAAACTTTTGTATGTTAATTTAAAGATTCCTTATATTTCTAAGATAGGTCTGCACTTAAGCCAAAAGAATAACTAGAAACACAACCTGTAGATCATTAATTTCGTTTACATCCTGCTCCTCATCAGGGGAAAGCTCGTCCTGCGTCTGTGCCTCCTCTACAGCCGGAGGAGGAGGCGCCGCTTTGACAAGGTCCTGTTGCTTCTCGTATATAGCTTGGTCGACATCCAAAAACACATCCTCTGGAAGGGAAAAAGAGGGGGTTGGACCGGATGAAGAAGAATTGGAGTCAGGGAGGTCGAGCGGATTATCCTTGAGGCGGCGGCGGACCCGGTCGACTTGGCGCTCGAAGATTTGGTGCCGGGTGAGGCCGTGGGAAGTATCCTCTGGAGCTTCCGGCGGGTCGTCGCCGGGGTGGAGCGGCTGAGACTGATTGCGCCCGAATGCAGCGAGGCGGAAGGGACGCCGGAGAGGTAAGGGAGAGGGGGCGAAGGGACGGGAGGTGGAGAGAGAGGTGAAGCAGTGGAAAGGAAGAGTGTGGTACATGGGGATTGGGGAGGGGGTTTATGAGGTTTTGAGAAGGCTTGCTTCTTGTGGATTAGGAGGCGGGGAATGACGTTTTTCACTTTTTTAGGGTTATTTTTCTTTTCTTTTTCTTCTAGTTTCCAGTCGTACTCGTATCTCGTATGGTATGAGGAGGGAATGAGAGTGGAAGTGACTGAGTGAGATTCGAATCACGTGATGCGCTGTAACTGATTCGACGGTTCATGAATCATGATGAGATTGGGATCAGATGATGACGGCCTTAAATATATATGTCCGACCCACTCATATACGAAGATTAAAGATTTGTATGTATATATATTTTTTTTAAATAACGTAAAAATACTTTTCATAAAATTTCATACCGTTCATTCGAATTCAGGATTTTACTTACGGTACTTCTATCTCATATTATGGATAACATGTACCAATTATATCTACGGGCCGTTTGGATTGTTTAGAAATAGATGGAATTTTCCAAATTCCCCAAATCTACTAAGACTGATTCCTAATTCGGAATTGCTTAAGACCATCTCTAAGATTCTATCATCCCATCATCCCCGCCTTATCCAGCGTACGCTGCAACTAACTCATCTCAGTGTACGCTGCAACTAACCCCTCCTCCCTCCTCCCTCCCGCGTATACTGTTCGGAACAGTACATTCCCTCCACCCCTCCCCCATCCCCCCTCCTCCTTCCTGCATATGCTGTCCCCTCCACCCCTCCCCCCTCTCCCCTCCTCCCTCCCACGTACGTTGTCCCTTCCACCCCTTCCCCTCCCACACACTTAATAACTGTTGAAGTTAATATATTTAAATGTTAAAGATAATATCGTAAATGTTGAAGTTACTAACTATAACTGTTATAGTTATATAGAAGAGACGCTATATAACTAAAGTGTTAGTCTGGATTGCTTATTCAGCTAGTATGTCTAGAAGCGGATTATCCGGCAAATTGGATACGAAAGCATAAGAAAGAAGTATTCATTTTCTTTAATGTTGCGGTAGAAGGAAGCCCAACGTGGAGAAAGATAGGCCGAAGAAGGTATCGTCTCGTGAGACTTTGTATTCAATAGGGCCAGGATGAGGGGAGAACCGAACCAGCGGGGAGTTGGGTTACCCATGATGCGGGATAGGAAGAATACTCGGTGGTAGTTACGGGGGAAGGTTCAGACTCATACTTTTTTTACTTCAACGGCTCAACCCATCCATCGTGACCGGGCCTCCCATGTGCCTCTTTCAGTGCGAAGGACTTCCGCTAGAAAGAACTTAAACTGTGATCGAGACAATTCAGGAGGAAGAGATGAAGCAATCGAACAAAATAAAGAAGGTGAATCTGACATATGGGCCAGCATTTACAAAAGTGATCCCTTCAATTCAACGGTTATATATATTAATTTCAACAGTTACAATAATAATTTCAACAATTGTATGTATTAACTTCAACAATTACAACAGTTACGATAATAATTTCAAGAACTGTATATATTGACTTCAACAGTTATGAAGCAAATCTATATTCCAATTGATATATTATGTTTGATTTGTCATTCTTTTCAAAATTTTTTGTTTAATTTTTGCATTATCTTTTTGAATGAGTCCATCAATCTGATATACTGTTATTCAACATTTACCTATACAATATTCAACAGTTATTGTCTAAATTGAAACTTATTATAGATGAGATCAAACTGTTATGTGATGTTTTGCTAATACATTTTTTGCTTATATGTTCAACATTTACCTATACAATATTTAACAGTTATTGTGTAAACTGAAGCTTATTATAGATGAGTTTAAACTGTTATGAGATGTTTTGCTGATACAGTTTTTTCTTATATGTTCAACATTTACCTATACAATATTCAGCAGTTATTGTCTAAATTGAAACTTAGTATAGATGAGATCACACTGTTATGTGATGTTTTGCTGATATGTTTTTTGCTTGTAACATCTTTTGATTTGAATCAGTCTTTCAATCCCAGCATAAACCATCAATCAGGTGATTGTTCATTTTTTGTTTTAACTATAGTTTTAAACGGTTTCAATTTTTATTTTTAAAATTGTAATGCTTCATTTATTGTAATAGCTACAACACTTATACATTGTACCTTCAATAATTAAACTTATTAACTACAACAATTAGAAATATTAAAAGTAATAAATTTTGTATATCTGTAACATTATTAATTTGGAATAGAATTAGTTATTCAATAATTTGGAATAATAAAATTATTACTTTTTGTGTATACATATGATGATAACAATAAATAAAATATTTTTTTTGACAGAAACAATTGAACAGTCGACTGGTGTACTTCAGTTGAAGAAACAAAAGCGGAGTCGACCTCCAGGAAAACATAAGAGAAACCAAGTAGAATTTTTGCTGTCGCTGAGAATGTTAATGGATGTGAACATATTTTCTCGTTTAATTTTAGTTTTACGAATTATACATCCATTCAGTAGAAAATATACCATCAAATGGATGTAAACATTTGAATTATTAATTTTGTATTCGTGTTAGAAGATAGAAAATAGCATAACTATTATTTTTTGTGTTTTCAGTTGCTCCACATCCGCATTCTGCAACAACACCACTATCACAGGATTTTTGCATTCAGCCATATACTAGTATGAATTATACTGCAAACTATCATTTATTTAAGTAGAAGTAATAGGATTAGAAACTACAACACTTACACATTGTAACTTCAACAATTAAAACCATTACCTTCAACAATTAGAAATATTAAAGTACATAATTTTTGTGTATCTGTAACATGATAACAAATAAGTAAAATGTTAATTGAGGTTAGTATATTTTCGTGTTTTATTTTAATTTTTCAAAATATTAAATGTTATCATTCTTGAACAGATAAACAATTCATTGATGGTCAGGACAAGGAGCAGACAGATCTTCCTTTTAGCACGAATGAGCTTGCTAGTATTGGTGCAACATTCAGTTCTTCTCCTCAAAATTTGTGAATTTTTCTACTTGTTGATTGCCATTGAAATGTGCATTTGATGTTATTGTAATGCTCATCATACAAATGATTGAAAATTGTATTTGTTGGAAGTTGGAACGTAATGATATTGATGTTATTATAATTCTTGGAGTTTGGTCATATATTGTTGTTAAATGTTAATATAGCTTTAAACTATTCTTATTAATTACAATAATTAATCTACTATAACAATCAATTGTCCAAATTTCAACTATTAATTTCTGTGTACATCTAGTAAGATAGCCATAATTTCAACAATTTGTCTTCTCACTGGTTCTCACTCTGAAAAAGTTAGGTATAACTTTAATACAACGACAATAATTACCTCAACATTTTTCTATGACGATTTCATTGTAATAGTTGATTTTACAAATGAAAATTTATCATATAATGTCTATTCCAATAATTTGAAAACTGTTTCGGAGACTTCAAATTATGTTGGTCGATACTGCTGCAGCATCTCACCAATAACATCAACTAGTTTGATGGACGTATTCCCAAGAATAACAATGCTTCTAGCAAGTTTTAACATTTGTTGAAAGACCTCCTCATTCTCTCGGAGAACCGTCTTTGTAGAGTTATCGGGTTGTGCCACTGTTGCAGAAAGATTGCAGAAGAGAACTATTAGACAAGTATTGAAAAAAGAATGTGTGAATGAGGATAGAAGGAGAGTGGTTGCAGAATGTGAATGCACAACGAAGGAAAAGAGACTTTAAAATCACCCTTTAATGTACTCTTTAATGCACCAGTTTTCTACCTACTGTAATTAATACAGAATTAATATGACCGTTGAATAAAATAAATAACAGTGCTATGGAAGAAAAGAATAAAACAGAAAATGAAAGGTGAAATTTAGTCATAGTATCTTCAACAATTACTTATAATATAATTAACAGGTATTACTATAAATTATAACAGTTGTGATATTATTTATATAAAGTTGAATAATTGTGATATATTCAACAATTTGCTATGATATATTCAACAATTAGTTATAATATATTCAACAATGAACATAGAATCTACAACTGTTAGCTATAATAAATTCAATAATTGTGATATTAGAGTCATATTTCATTACAATCATCCATTTTGATGTCATCTATTTATGTTTTTACAATGCGATTTCGAATTGTTCCAACAATTATTGATAATGATGCGCACTTTAGTATAATATGCAACATCACCATGAGATGATGACGCATGTCCAATAAAATAAAGGGATGATGATGCAGGTGATGTTTAATAATATATCCAATAATTACCTATAATAAATTCAATAATTATGCACTATATCTTCAACAATTAGGTATAATATATTCAATAATTAGCTATAATAATTATCCACAATAACTTCAACAACTAATAATATCTTCAACAAGTACCGTAATAAATTTAAGAGGGAAAGCTGATCTAACACTAATGATGGGAATGGGAAAAACATCATAGCTTTTGGAGATCCTTGGTACCAGAACAGGAAATGTTACATGAATGGAAACTACCCGAAATCTTTATGTATATAAACTCAAAGACTCGGTTACTGGACAGTGGGACCACGCTGTCATTTCCTCCTTGTACAACCCACTTTCAGCAAACCAAATTGAGGGCTAAATTTCACCACCAAAACATTACTCCACCTTACCAGATAGAATGTTCTGGATGGGTAACAAAGAAGGAATTTACACTGTGAGGGATGGAGAAAGTTCACTCCGAAACCAAACATTGTCCATCCAAAAAATAAAGCTGTGGTTGATACCGAAGCAGTCCTTTTGAAAAATCACAAAGCAGTAGGGCTAGCATGGTTTCGAAAGAAAGGAAAAGGGAGCCGCATTGGTGAGCGGATGAAATTGAGTGAGCTTCTGCCTTCCTTTTTTCATATATAACGAATGCGAAAGCGCTCATTGCTTTCACTTGTGCCTTTATTTCCATAATATGTTAATAACTTCAACAATTGTGCATAATAGGTTCAACAATTATGTATAATATTTTGAACAATTAGCCGTAATAACTTCAATAATTATGAATAATATCTACAAGCAGCCGTAATATGTTCAACAATAAGCTATGATAACTTCAACATTTATTATTTTAAACTACAACAATGTCACATTAAGTAAAACATTTTAAAAAACATATTTTTAACAATAATTGCTCTCTAACTCGCTGGACAACATCGTCCGATCTGATCTGACTACTTAAGCCGTACGGATGCGATCGTACAGATGAGATCTGATCTCCACAGTGCCCATCGTGAAGACGAGGGATGCTTGGCGCTGAGAGCGTCACTATGACGTCAGCGATATCTGTGGAGGGTTAAATCGACCAAATTGGAAAGGGCGCGGCGAAAAGAAAAGGAAAAGGTAACGCGTTTTCGCGGCGAAACGAGAAAGTTAAACCGCGTTATCTTTGGGGATGATGGGGATGAGGGATCTAGCGGATGGTTCTTATCAGGCCCGATTCCCAATTATATCTATTGTGAAGAGTTTAGATCGTTTATAATAAATTTATGTCTAGAAATAAAAAAATTTCAAATTCTCACTTGATCCAAACATCCCTACACTACTAATCAATCAAACCATATTATAATAATCAATGATTCATATTATATTATATATAATAAAATTTGAATACATTTTGCATTCGAAATTAGATAAAATCCTTGATTGCAGTCTTGTAGGGACCAAGTCAAGTAGAGACAAGCCCAAGCAAGTGCTTGGCTTGTTTTTCGAAAATTAGAGTGTGTTTGGCAACCGCCGGAATAAACTTATTCAATTTTTGGAATAATCTTTTCTCTCCTCTCTCCTCTCTCCTCTTATTCCGAATAAGAGCTAATACCACCATTGGCTGATTTTTTTTTTTGTGTGTGAATTGTACCTCTAATTTCTCTTCTTTTTTTTGTGAAATGCTAGAGTCCAATATATTGGACGGATGGACTTCGTCCAATACGATCGTTTTCACATTTTTAAATTTCAAATGACCGATTCAAACCGTTCAATATGTTCTCCATATTGAAAAATTATAAGAAATCAATTTTTACATTTTTTTCAAATTTTTTTACTATTTTTTTGGTATTTTAGAAAATCGTTGTTATTGGACAATCCATAATGTTTATATCATGAATTTTCAAAAATAAAAAAATAGTAAAAAAATTCGAAAAATGTAAAAATTGATTTATTGTAAGTTTTCAATATGGAGAACATATTGAACGGTTTAGATCGGTCATTTGAAATTTAAAAATGTGAAAACGATCGTATTGGACGGACCCATCCGTTCTATATATAGAACATTAGCATTTCTCCTTATTTTTTTTGTCTAATTTTGTGTTCATGTTTAAATTTTTTCTAGATCCGTCCTGCTTGGTTAGATAAATCTTTTAATTTATATTTTTATAAGGAACTCTAAAATTGAGAATTACGCACGGAGGGTGACTCTTATTTAATTTAATTTAATTTTTGTCTATGACTTTACCTCGTCAACTTCTCTTCTCATTTTGTGACTCTTTTTCTGGAACAAGTGAAGTATCCCGATCATATTCAGTCAGATACTTCTTACCCTCTCTTATTTAGCCTTCACTTTTCTAATTTAGTTTGTGGAGTAGAACTTAAGTGTATTCACACTTTCTCATTTGTTAAATATTTCTTATTTTACCAAGTATAAAATTGAAAATTTATTAGCATATTCATGCGTTCAGTCACGAGAGTGAATGCACGCGTGGAACCTTTTATATCATAGGCTTTGGATGAGGTGTGGAAATAAGAGAATAAGAAAATAAATTTATTATAATCAATTCAAACTCTTTACAAAATTACACATTTCTCAATACTTTTTCCCACTTATTTCCTTATTCCTCTTATTCCCACACCATTCAAACAGAGGCATAGTACAAATAGAGACGTGCATTGGAACGTAAATGCATAACATTGAGATGTCGTAGAAAATGTATACGTTTAAAAATTAAATATACGTTATAAAAATATAAAATTGAAAGATATTATTGTTATTCATTTATAAAATCTGCTCAGACAAAAAAAAAATATCCAAAGGCTCAACGCCTTGACCATATATTGTCAGAGACTTGCTCGTTGTGCTGATGAGTGTTGATTTTATCTCAAACATATGGACAAAGATACGGCAAGCGCAACAGTCGATCCCAATAAAGTACCACAAGGATTAAGGAGCCTTTGCTAATTTGGACTCTTACTCCCACGAGGAGGTTTCTTCAAAAAAAATTTGGACTCTTACCTGGTGTAGAGGACACGTCATCTCATTTGAAGCCCGTCTCCATTCCTTTCACTATTGTGAATCTCCAGTACTCATCTGTCGCGGTTGGACCCACCTGTGACCACCTCGAATTTGGAAAAGTCGTAGTAGATGTCGATTCTAATGTCGAATTATCTATCACCTAACCAACCCCCCCAACCCAAAATCATATTTCTTTCGATTAATATTGTACATTGGATGCGTAAGAACCGTTTTTTTTAATTAAAAATTTAAATAGGGTCAATCCCTACACCGCTACACATACAAAACATTTTGATTTTTGGCTCACTCTGTCCAAAAGTGCAGACGTGCAGTTGGCTCCTAGAACCATTTTTCTTACTCTATCCCTCACCGGGTCTAAGTGTGGTTCCTAGTGCGGTCACTGGATCGCTGTTTTCGAACTTTCTCATCCATTATATATTTTCCTTTATTGAAGTATGATTCTTTTTTAAAAAAATAAGGTCATTTATTTATTCATCCTAAAATATAAAATTTAAATTTTATCAACACATTTAACAAGCGTGAATGCACTCACGGAGAAGCTTTTATTTAGGCATGCATACGGCTGCCGTTTCGACGTTATGTCATTCCGTATAAACGAAACGGAACGGTTAACGGCACAGGTTTTTGTTTCGTTTGAAGTAACGGAACGATAAACGAAATAGCAAACTCAACCATTTCAGTCTCATTTCAAACTGTTTTATGTGTTATTTGTGAAACAGAACGATTTACGAAACGAAATTTTGTGCCGTTTCATTAATAAAACGGTTAACGAAATGGGTTGATGTTCCGTTTCATTATACGAAACGGAAACGGTATGGGCCCTTTCCGTGCCATTGGGCCACGTTTGACAGGCCTAGGCATGCATTGATATGTCACATAGTAAACACATACTTTAAAAAATATAAACCAGTTTTAAAATGCGATTTTTTGTGGTATAACGGTACATAGTTATATCAGCGATATAACGGAGAAAAAACGATGTGTATAAAAAAATAATTATACAACTAGTCTTTCTTATCAGTTATTTGAATAATTAAAATATAAAACATTAACAAGTCAAAAAGCAAAATCGACAAAATCAAAGTTTTAAAAGCTAAACGAATTAGAACTTGGTATGGATTTGTATTCAGCAAAAAAAAAATTTGTAAGTTGAATGACTCATCCATTTTTACGCCGTCAAATGCAAAAATTTTAAGTTATATTGTCAATTTTTCGAAATGTAACGCTACCGTTATTTCGTACTTGGTTGTTGTTACGTTGATGTGTTTTGTTCTAAATCCGTTATTTAAGTTATGAGGGTGTCGGTGAAGTTTAAAAGCTCGAAAAGAAATTTAAATTCCTAAAATTTTAAATAATATTATTATGGAATATGGATAATTAATCATAAAACCTTCCTAAACAAAAAAATAAATAAATAAAAGAAATTTCCAGGACCACTCCGAATACGCCCATCCACATGGCAATATGGCATGTTCTGATGTTCAAGATCAACGCCAGCTCAACTTTAATTTTCCCAAGGGATGGATAAATTTTATTTATTTCCGAGAAACAACTATGGATAAAGATCTCAAGCGCAATAGTCAATCCGAAATGTAAATACACAAGGATCGTGTACTAATTTGGACTCTTATCTACACACGCGACACCGACACGTCAGCTCTTTTAAATCTGTCTCCATTCCTCGTACTGTTGCAAACCTCCAGTAGCTTGTCAGTGATCATTCGAGATTGGAGAAGTAGCGAGTTGCAACTTATAAATCGTACTGGATAACTCCATCACACTAGAAAATTGTCGATTGGATGAATCGGAAAAAACAAAAAAATATTGTTTTCCCAACAAGGAATGGGAAATCCAAGACAGGATTCTTCTCCATTTATAATTCTTTCCATGTTTTTCTCCCTCCCTCCAATGTGCAATCTACGCTCTGCCCCCGGAAATTAAAAACCACCGTCAAAGACAAACATACTTTCAACTTCTAAGAGAGAGAGAGAGAGAGAGAGAGAGACGAAACTGAAGAGCGACATGGCGAGAAGTGTTATGCTGTCTAAGCTTTGTTCCAGCTATGGTGCCTTTCTAGCTGCTTCTTCTTCCCTGGGGTCTCGCATCTCTTTTTCTTCGTCATATAAGGTCCTTTTTCTCTATACCTGGTATTTGTGGCCAACTGAACTTTGTTTGTTTATCAAGTGCTTTTCTGTCAAGTAGCTGTCAGTATGTCAAGATTACTCTTATGTTGTAAATGCCAAGGGATCAATTTCATAACCATGAGCGTTTGATATTGTATTTTGCTTGTTTGTAAAACTTCAAAGCAAAATCAAGTTGTTGAGATGTTCATATTCCTAAATTTTATTTATTAAATAAATGTAAGAATTAACAGCACTATTTAATAATGTATTTTTCTTGCAAGGACATTTAGGTGGAGAGTCATCCCAGTTCTTCTTTGTTGCTTTCCCATTTCTCTTCTTGGTCAAAGACATGCAAAGCATACTTCAACAAGAAAGCTCTGTAAGTACTATCCGATTGCTTTGGAAAACTTGGTTCGTACAATTGTTTCAATACAATATAATAGCATATGTTGGCATGATATTGTGGTCACTTGTGAAAGGGCTCACCAATTTATACATCACTATCATCATTACAGAGTGTAATTTCTTTTAAGCATGAAGCTAATCATTGTAAATTGCAATAATTTTCATGTTAAGAGGTTACTTTCTTGTCAGGCTTGTTATACCCCTTTACAAAATTTTATTTAAAATCTGAGCTTAGAATTATGTATCTGAATGTTAACTCCTAAATGACTGAGATTTTTTGGGTGAAAATTGGTGAATTTAACAGGGAGACTCCAGGCATAGTTGATTTAGACTGGGACAGCCTTGGATTTGGTCTGGTGGAAACTGACTTTATGTATTTTATGCGATCTTCTTCTGATGGGACATTTAGTAAAGGAGAATTGCTGCCTTTTGGGCCAATCCAGTTGAACCCTTCTTCTGCTGTCCTAAACTATGGGCAGGTCAGTTGTATGCTTAATCGTGATCCAGTTGTTGTTGTTATCTGGAAAAAGGCATAAATCACCACTTAACACACATCACTTACTGAAGCTGTATTCCTGCAGGAAATTTTGTAATTGGCACTCAGTACCTGTATAATACATGGCCATTCAGCTTAATAACTTAAAGGCACCACATTTTTTACAACATAAAGAACTATAAGCATGAAAGGATGCATTTCTGGATCAATACGTGCTTTATTTTGCTTCTACTTCTCCCAAATAGGGATTGTTTGAAGGTCTGAAGGCGTATAGGAAAGAAGATGGGTCTATATTACTATTTCGCCCAGAAGAGAATGCCTTACGGATGATTGCTGGTGCAGAGAGAATTTGCATGCCTGCACCAACAGTCGAGCAGTTTTTGGATGCTGTAAAACAAACTGTCCTGGCAAATAAGCGATGGGTAAGTGGATTTTCTGGAGTAAATAGTACCATGTTCAAAGAATGCCAGTTTCTGTTATATTTTTTTCTAAGGTAAATTTCTCATTTCAGTCCTTGAATAATGAAAAGTGTTGCTTCGGATCTTTGATCAGAGAATCTGATATAGCTTGTTAGTTATCATTGATTAGGATGTGGGAAGAACCACACATTCAAGTCAGCAATGCCACATTTACTAATTATACAAATCGCAATGTTAATTAGTTAAATGGAAAAAAGGTTTAAATATAATATCTACTCCAAAATGATGTGACCTCTTGAGGATCACAAGTGTAATGTATACCTTGTAATATATGTGTTAACTTCGTTGATGGTTGTTGTGCAGATTCCACCTGCGGGGAAGGGTTCACTGTATATCAGACCATTGCTCGTAGGAAGTGGGCCAGTTCTTAGTCTTGTGCCAGCTTCTGAGTACATTTTTCTTATATATGTCGCTCCAGTTGGAAACTACTTTAAGGTTGGTTTATATCAGTCTTCTCTTTTTGGTACTACTTGGAAGTTTTTCCTTTATTTAAGCATGACTGCTCTATACCAACAATTAGTTTAATAAAAAGTTTATGGTGTTAAGACTTTTGTAGAAACCGGCTTCAAGTACTTCACCAGGTTGTGCTATATCAAAATGTACATTAAGATTAAATTAACTAGAATTTGCCAGTAAACCAACAGTTCCACAAGTAACCATAACTATGCTATCCATTTAACACATTTACCTAAAAAATTACCGTGAACTATGAAATTGAATATAACAATATGAATTATTTATGCATTGAACGTTGTTCTTAACAGGAAGGTTTAGCTCCAATAAATCTGATAGTTGAAGAGGGATACCATAGAGCTACGCCTGGTGGGACTGGAGGGATAAAGACCATCGGAAACTATGCCTCAGTAATGCAATTATTACACCACATTGGATTATAATTCTTTGCCAATTAGCTACCTTATTTTAAGTTGATTCTGCAAGTTCAGCTTTTCTCTGTGTTTGTAGTGGTAATATTGTTGATTCTTTCAGTGTGATCATGCGCCAAAGCCCAATGGTATAGATACACGCGCTAAATTTTAGGAAACAGTTGAGGAATAAGCATTGAAGTAATCATAAAAAATAAGAAAGTTGAAGGAATAACATTAGTTAAAAACTTGAGCATTTCTGGATATCTTAATTCCTTTCTCCATCACTGCAAATGCTTATAATGAAAGGCATAATTTATTCAAGTTAAGTTACCAACAAAATTTCTTCTGCTGAGATAGCTTTATGGATAGTGTTGTGTTGTTAGCATAATATTTTAATGTCTCTATAGGTATTAAAGGCACAGAAAATAGCCAAGGAGAAAGGCTACTCTGATGTTTTGTATTTGGACTCGGTTCATAAGAAATACCTAGAAGAAGTTTCTTCATGTAATGTGTTCGTTGTCAAGGTATGGTGCAACACCTTGTTTATATTTCATATGCTATTTGTTTAGGGACATTTGATCAACTGGTCTCCGTTTTTTGTTAAGCTGTTGTACTTCCTTTCCAGGGCACAAGTTGTGTTTAAATATGATATTTTGGTCATGAGGACCTAGTATAGAGATTGCAACTTGCGATTGATTTCTTGAAATGTATTGTTATTGACTAAGGATTATAGGCTGTGTTTGCTGCACTGTACCGAAACCTGCAGTTAATTCTGAGTCTAAGACCAATTTGGGCCTAAACTCAAGCAGAATTTCATAAGGCCATAAAAGTCACTTAACAAAATTAAGCCATAAAAGTCTCTTACCATATTGAATAATATTGCATATATTTTATACAATATGTGATCTCCTATTAGTCCTTGATTTTGCATGATTGTTGTCTGGTTAGCAATGCTGACATTTTTTATTTTATTAGGGTAATGTAATTTCCACACCAGCAACGAAAGGAACAATATTACCAGGAATCACCCGGAAAAGTATAATAGATGTTGCTACGAGCAAAGGCTATCAGGTTGCAAAATTTTCTTTTAACGCCTCGTACATCATTTACTGACAGTCGTGGTGGTAGGTGCCAGATCTGACTAGCATGGTATTGTATGAAGAGCAAGCTTTGATATGTAGTGATATTTGGCAATTTACTTGATTTAGAACTCTCAAATTTTACTCTCCGATAGACTGATCAAACAATCAAGCCTGTTCTGTCCTGGATTTTTCTCAGGTCAACCTGATCATGCAAATAAAAATAAAAAAAAGTAGTTCTCAATGCCTTTCAGCTTCATCGACTCTCAAATTAGCGTCAGTCCTCAATGATGCAAATCTTGTTCCTAAATCCCCAATGCTCCCTCTATCATCTCGTTCAAGGAAATTAGGCCTCAATTAAAATAAGTTAGTACCCTTTATAATTTACAAAGATTAGTTTTAAACTTTTCCTTTAGGTTGAGGAGCGACTTGTTTCAGTAGAAGAACTGCTTGAGGCTGATGAAGTGTTTTGCACAGGAACAGCAGTTGTTGTTTCCCCAGTGGGAAGCATCACATACCTCGGCAAAAGGTGACCACTTATCAACATCTAAGTGCAGCTTTTGCCTTTAGATGAACTCATTTTGGGACAGATTTCATAAAAAATAGAAAGATAAGCTAAAAATGGTCAGACTGCTTGTTGTTTGACATCTAGCAGCACACTACTCAGAATGTCAGGTATGTAAATGGTACAGTAATGAATAAATTTATCAGCATTGCGGCCTTAGTGCATGTGCACTCGTGAGTCATGATTAAACATACTCTCTTGTATTTGGGTATACCTTTCTAATATTAAGCCTCTCTTGTCTCAATGCCTTTTCATCTTATACAGCTGATATCCCTTTTGTTATCCAGTGTACAATCTTTACTTGGCCTATCACTGGTGTTCAGGCCAGTGGTAGTGTCATTATCAGTACATGCCTGTTTGCTAACATCATCTTTCTTTGTTGCAGAATGGAATATGGAAATAACGGAGTAGGAGTGGTGTCTCAAGAGCTCTATTCTTCGCTCACTAGTCTCCAAATGGGTCTCGTACCAGATAACATGGGCTGGACAATGCAATTACAATAGGAAGCTTTATGACATCAAGTCGTATACATGTTTTATTATACAACACCAATTTGGAAAGTTCTAGGGATATCAATGTCCGAAAAAAATATTCAAGAATCCTAAAAATTGTGGGTGCTATTGTAAATTCCCCCAGCCCTTAAGTTTTACTTAAAAAATATAATAATAAATGCAAATAGAAACTAATTGGGAAATTTCTTCGTGCGTACTTTAAAACATTCATTGGCCTATTTCCTACAATTTCCCTCTCTATCAATGTGGGAGGAGCGGATAGTTTGTGCTCAATTGCAGGGTTAGTTGTGTATTTATTATTTTATATAAGGTTGCCCGTGAATATCTCACGTTTGTTTGTGTGAAGTCGTGAAGATTTGTGCCCTTTTACATATCCTAGTCATTAACTAGAAATTTGAAAATGATAGTGTATGTATTTTGCGATATATTTGTTATTCTTGTTCTTTAATTATGAAAAATGTAAAAAATCTGCCTCGAATTATTATTCAAATAAAAATTGGTAAATCTTTACATATCGTGAAGCGGATTGACACCATTTACGAATTGGCACCAAGTACTTTCTACCGAACATATCCCTATCAAATCAACATATCGGGTGCGTTTGGATCGTTGGAAGAAAGAAAAAGAAGAAGAAAGAAGAAGAAAAAAAATTATAAACAATCCAAACTCTTCACAAAGTTACACACTTCCTAATACTTCTTCCCACTTCTTCCCTTCTTCCCACACCTATCCAAACGCACCCATCATGATATAAATAAAACTCCTCATCCTCGGAATTTCATATTTCACAAACAATAATCTTATTCAACCGGTAACTCAATAGTACCGAGAGTCTTTCATTTATCTATTGTCATTCTTTTAGGTGGCGTTTGGATGCGTTGAGAAGAAGCAAGAAGAAGGAAGAAGGGAAGAAAAAAAATTATAAACAATCCAAACTCTTCACAAAGTTACACACTTCCCAATACTTCTTCCCTTCTTCCCACACCTATCCAAACGGAGCCTTAGGTAGAAAAGAAAACACCATTAATATCTTGAATACTTTGACAATACTTTGTCTTTTAACTTAAGCAAAATGTAATTACAAAAGTAGCGTTGCAGATATTAGGAAAAAGTTTTAAAGAAAAAATAAAATTCCAAAGAGTATGTTAGCGCAATAAAATGTGCATAATATCAACTGAATGTATGTGCTTCTAAATTTTTAACGTTATAAATATTTTTTATTATAGTTTAAAAAATGTTGACATAGATAACTAAAATATTTTCTAGTTCCAAAGAGCGAAATATTTTTCACTTTTTTATTTTGTATTTTCCCCTTTTGTTCATCCAAACATACAACAAATGAAAAATAAAATAAGGACGAGGTTTTTCAATCTAAAAGTTTATTTAAGTTCATTTGTTATTAAAAAAGTCACTTCACTCATTTCTTGTGTGTACAGTTTTCAATTTTGTTATTGAAGTATTTCGATCCACCTTGCTATAAGGTATAAAATGAACTTAAGAAATATTCATAGCATGCATTATTTATTTTCATCACACAAAATATTAAATACGATCGATCAATTACATTTTTGTGTCGCCATTGCTTTTTTCTTCACGGGTATTGCATGATAAAAAAAAAAGAAAAAAAATAAGCACACTATAAGATAAAATCATTCAATTACATTCTAACTAATTTTGAGGACCATAAAAAATAAACTAGGATGTATTTGATGTTCTACCCCAATAATAAAGAGGAGATATTGGAGAAAACTTAATGAATTATTTTGATACTAATAATAGTGCAAATGCAATAATTGATTATCGTATCATCATTGTACTGGTATATACAATTTAGAGTCGGAAATGATATTTTTTTGTAGTTGTTAGAAAAGTGCATATTTAAAATTTTTATAGTTAATTATCCATAATTAACCACAAACAAACATGCACAAAAGTAGATCTAGTGCTCAAGCATTCACACACAAAAAGAAAGATGGGAATTAATACCTCTCTTAATATTGTAATTAAGAGGCTCGATCATATGCGTTAGAAATCGATGGGGTGCATTCCAAGCTCCTCCACCAAGGTTGACGGCCGCCTCGAGTCCACCTAGAGGTTAACCACCTCCTTGCAACCCTTGTGCTAGCAAGAGGAAGGAGAGAGACTAATCCAAAGGTTTTCCCTCTTCTAATTAGTCTATACTTTAATGGAGAAGGAAAATTTGTGCTCAACACATGAGATAAAGGTGGAATAAGAGCAAGAGAAGAGGAAGAAAATTTGAATTTTCTTCTCTAATTTTCGTCCAAAATGGAAGGGGGAAGATGAAGGCTAAGGTGGCTAGGATTTCTCTCTCTAAATGGTCCCTTTTTATAGTCAACCACTCTCCATGACAAGTTGCAACTATTTACAACCTTACCACTTGCCCTAGCTGAATTTTAATGGGCTCAATAGCCCATTTTATCATTTATTAAATAGTCCATTAATTAATGATCCATATAATTGCTCTTTTGTTGTACCTCAAATTGGACTTTTAAATAACAATTTAAATAGAAGCCCAAATAGCTCATATAAATAAAAATATGTTGAACATAATTAATTATTAACTTATTAATAATTAATATGGGATTAGCCAATGCATTAATTTATTTCTATATTATCCCTTTGATTTAATTAATTATAACGGTCCGCAACGGTATATAATTAATTAGTCAACTCATCATATTTTCGCAATGCACACTGTTGCGAATAAATAAGTAATGCACTATATGATTAAAGCTCTATTTGTGTGATCCATTGAGGATTTATACTTAGTTGGACATAAAAATAAATCACTATTTATTTTCAATAATCATAAGCGGTATCTAACAACACGTTATGATTCCCAGTTCATATAAATAGTGTACTGCTACAGTATTTCAAATCCTGCATAAGAGAATAAAAGTATTTCTCTATTTTGATTCTTATGTCACACGATATCATCGTATAATCCAAGATAGGAACGTGTCATTCTTATAGATTATACGTTTCTTGATCTAGAGATAATTGTATCAGTTGTTAGCAGACAATATATCTCCATCAAGGGGCCCAAACAGATATCGTCACTCATTAAGTTAATTAACGAGGGACATACGATTATTTTGATGATTTAGCTTTTTCCCGCACAATTCAAGAGAACATAAATAACGTCTGTATAGCAGCTCTTATCAGGAATCAGCGGTAGACAATATTTATTGAACCTATCCTCATGTGGAAAAGATAAACATCTCAAACTTAGAATCAAAATCATAACGAAATAAATAATGACACATAACACAATCCATATATTTATTTTGCTGGGTCATGTCCTGTACTATGTTCAATTAACATAAACCTATGATTTATAGAACTTAATCATCACTTAACTTGCATACTCATCTTATTGATAATTAATGTTCCTTATTAATTATCAAGATTATGGACGTTTCAGATTTATTGTTGTCATTTACTATTAAATGAAGAACAGAGATCTATAATTCAGATCCTCAATCTGAATGATCTGTCAATAAATAAATCAAGGAACAAATAATATAAAATCATCAATGACATAAAACATAGAAGTAACCAAATATTATTGACTCCTAGGACAAATCTCTAACAGTATTGGTGTTAAGTAGCTATATATGATTTATTACTATTCTACTAGAATGATTTATTGACTTATATTGCTTGGAGTTGAATCATCTGCATTTATTGGTTTTTTTTTTTCTCAAAAGGCGGGACAGTGGTAGAAAATAGAGGCGCAGTCTTTCATTTCTGATTAATCAAAATGTAATTGAGCTAGTCTGAGAATTCAATTTTATATATTTGGGAAGGCATCGGTTGTAATGATCGTTTGTAATAGTAATCTTTCTCATTTGTTTGGAAAATATTGTAGCAACAGGACCAATTTTGTTTTACCAAAATCGTTGGCTGAGATGAAAGAAGGGGATGAAATTTCATATGGGTCTAATAACAAAAAAATTCTCATTGAATAAAAAATTCATTTAATTTGGTAAAAATTTCTAATATAAAATGATGTTCCGCGCAAAAAGAAAGTTATTTTAATCAGCGCATAGTCCATCCTCATTCGTCAATCGTCAGTGCTCCTTTTAGTCAGATCATTTTAGGTCTGAAACGTGCCAAACAGTCACGGAATAACTCCATTCCGTTTTCGTTCCGTTGCAAAATGGAACAAAAATTATTGTTTCATTTCCGTTTCGTTTCGATAAACGAAATGATTTTATGATGCCGTTTTTGTTTCGTTTTCTATTTTCCATTATAATTGCTTATTTTCGTGTTCCATTTCGGTAATACAATATAATTATTTGTTTCGTTTCGTTTCATTTTTTAAACGACAGAAAAAATTGATGCTACATTTTGTTTCGTTTCTGAAAACGGAACGGCATCACGTTTTTTTCCCGTGTTGACAGGCCTAGATACTGTTGATATTTCGTCTCTTATCTATTGGATCAGATTTCGTTTTTTTTTTCGTTTTGACAGGCCTAGATACTGTTGATATTCGTCTCATCTATTGGATCAAATTTGGGATGGGCTAATTCGTATTGTTCAAGGCCCATTATGCATCTCATCTATCTCGGCCTAATTTAACCCTGGAGCCATGAATCCTAAATTTCAAACGGGGAAGCTTATAAATATCTCCTCCATCGCCCCGCTCCGCTCCGATACCATCACTCACTATCACTCTCCACTCTCTCCGTCTGACGCAGTGTCGCTTGATCTCCTCCTCCGAAAACAAAAACCTCCTCAGTCGAAAATCTCAGATCAGATCTAAGCTAAGGTTTTGAATCTTTCGATCGAGATCTCAAGCTCCAATCCGTGCGCGATGAAGCTCATAATCAACAAGGCGTGCGATCTGAGCTCTATCTCCGTCCTTCCGCCGCCCAGGTTCCGATTCTCTCCCTTTTAGGTTTAATTTTAAGTTTAGTAAGACTTTTCTGATAGTTCTTTATTGATTTTGAGCGTTTAATTTAGAAGAACGGGAGGTTTGAATTCTAGTCAGGGGGCATCGCAGCTGAGATCTCTATCACAGCAATCCTTCTCTCAAGGGATGTCACAAACTCAGCTCTCTCAATTTGACGAAAGTTATTTTAGTGATCAGGTATTGAAATTGATCAGATCGCTTTATCTTCCTTGATTTTTGTTTAGTTTATAATTCAATTTTTTTTATGAACCGGCGATAGTCTTTTTGAAGTTTGTATTGTTCGGTGTGCTTCTCTTGACATTAAAAAGGTGATGTTTCTGATCGTTCTCCTCAAACATGAAATTATTTAACTTCTGTTACTTCAATTGGACATTCTTGTGCTTCCAAGTTCTGTATTTTGTTGATCCTTCTTAGCAAATCTCTATTTTAACTTTCAGTAAATTAGCTTGAAGGCTCACTTTTCAGTAAATTACTAAATGTTCTGAATAATCAGAGAATAATCAGCAAGACTGTAATTAACTGATCATTAGTCATACCCACCTGTGGTTCATGCATTTGTAGAATTTGAATGAAATTCGTTGATGTTAAATCTAAGTTTGCATAAGCTTGTCTTTTTCTTGCCTTTCTGTTTACGGGAGGAAGGGGAAATGTAATTGCTAAGATCTATTCACTACTCTTGCAAAAAAAATCAATTATCATTTGATTTGTGCTCACTCAAATATCTTTTTTTAGAGACATGGTTCAAATGATAACTCATCAAAGACAGCCCCTCCTTTTCCTTCTACAACCTCCTGTGTCAGAGATGAATCTCAGATGCAGCTTTCAAGAGTAGTAGCTCCCAATGTTGCGCCTCGGTGGAACTCATCTTCTGCTCGCGATAATAGATGTGACTCTGGTTATAAGCATTCTATAATTTTAAATTCAGTTCTATAATATCAAAAGTTGCTTGTAACGGTACATACTTTTAACTCTAGTGCATAAACCACAGTAGTATTGCCGAAAAATTAAATGTTGGAAAACTCTTTGTTTCTCATATATTTTCCCTTTTCCTTGAGGCAAAAGGGTTGGTGGTGAACTTTACACGAATTCCAGGAATGAGTACTATAGCTAATGGTATTAAGTTACAACTTTTGATGTTCTGATATCTGAATTTGTATGACAGGTCAGATCAGTGAAGAGATAGATCAAAGATTGCGACATTTGGAAAGTACGTTAAGCAAGAAACTAGAAGCTGTTCAGGATGAATTCATGCATCTAAGAAGAACTTTAAAGGAACTGCTAGTTGAGAGTAATTTTTTCTGGATGATTTATTTGATGTTATGAATATTTTTTTTTTAAAAGACACCTGATATTTTAGATCAACATAAATAAAGTTCCTTTATCTGTACATGAAAATCTTACATGACTCCTACGGAAATAAGAAATACTGGTGATTTTCAGTTGCATACTAGTAGAGATTCTGGCACAGTTTTGTAATATAGTGTGTGGATTATTCATACCGGTCATGTCTGTATCCATTATCCTCTTCCTTGACACTTTTGCAAATTCAGCTGATGGCATTCGGCAAAAGATGTCTACCTCCGACAGTTCCCAGCAGCAGATTGTGAGTCTCATTTATGCAGCATTGTTCCAAAAGTTTCTATTTTTAATTGGTACCAGAAAGAAACTCACATTGCCTTTGAAGATAATGAAATAGGCTTAATATTTCTTTTTCTTAATTGCTGCTATGCTTCTTGTTCAATTATCGGTTTACAAATGTCCTTAATTTATGCTTTATTGAAGCCTGAACATCTGTTTCTTGAGAATACTATATAGAAATAGTCCACTAATTGGGTATGCAAATTCATGATAGTTCCTTTTGCAATCTCTGACTTGCAATATAATGTCTAATACTAAGGTTCATAAATATTCTCTGGTAACAGTTGAAGGCAGAAGAGAATATAAAGGCATTTATTGCCGAAAGCATCAAGAACATCCCTGCTGAACTGACCAAGAACTCTAATATCACCAAATTGAATGAGATATCTTCTCAAATCTCAGCCATCCCGGAGCAGATTCAAGCCAATTTTTCAAAACTACATAAGGAGATTATTAGGCTCTTTTCCAGGGAGACTGAGGTAAATACGAAAACGTAGTCAAATAGCCTTTTGCCGAGGAACATCATTTATACTTTGTGTTTGGTTGTGGAGCTTCTGAGCCTTATCTAATTAATCATATAATGACAGTCACAATTATGAGTTATATAAGTCAGCCTATTTTGATCTCCTGATGGTGTAGATTAAAGGTTCATGGTACCTTTAGGTTCCTCCACTGATTTTCTGCTTACAAGTTATGTTAAATTGTTGATCCTTAAGTTCAGTTGAGTGGTAGTAGTGTCGTTGAGCGGCAATGGACTGGTTCGTTCAGATAACCAATCATTTACATAATGATCTGTATCAGTCTATTCAATTATACTTAACATCATGCAGGTTATAATCGGCAACATAAATTCATTCAGCTCGAGGCAATGGAATCCAATCCAAGCTTCTATAGTATGCTTTCTCATTTGCATCTATAATTCCTTTCTGTATAATTTTGAATTACTTCTTTTTACAAGGTTACATCTGTTTTCTTTTGCAGAATCAGGCAGTCAATGATTCTAATCCACTGGTACAGGACTTCATGCCTGTGACTAAACCGTATGTTTGAAAATACTTTCTATAATATATACTAGTTGTTTGTAAAATGCAAATATCAACTGATTGGCTACTGTGCACGACAGATACTGGTTCTGTTCTTCATTGATTTGACAGAGTCATAACTCAGGGAACCTAAGTTTGCAGCTCATCAATAATATGGAGTATAGACTAATCATACTATAGAGTATAGACCAGTAACCCCTTGATCTTCAACAATTGTGCAATGTGTCCTTTATTAATTCTATTAATCGTCAATTGTGTTATGGTTTTCAGAGTTCCAAATTTGGCATCGTATTCCTCTTATTTATGGAATGAAATGCAAATCAGGCCTAAGAGAGAAATTATATTGATGAAAAGTGGTTCTACCCAACTATCGGCATCAAATCAGTCTAGTAAATATTGACCTTGTTAAAAGAACCATAATTTTTGAAAATCTCAATGTGTAGCAATTCATTCAGTATTTGTTCAGTTCAAATATAACCAGGGAGCATCTTATTTATATATATGAATACTTTTTCAACTTTATTTTGCTATTTCTAATGTTTATGCTTAGATTGGCCGCAAATCCAATTGGACCCACTCCAAACCCTTCAGTTATCAAAATAGAAGAAGCTAAACAGAAACTACTTCAGACAAAGCCAGCTAGCATTCGTCAGACTCCACGACCACAAAGGGAAAATAATTCTGTGAGACAAAAGGTGAATACACTATTTTTTTTACAACGATATGACATGATTACTTTTGTATATAAAGTTGCGCACATAATATGGAAGTTTATTACATGAGAGAACATCAAGCATGCTTTTGGGTTGTGCTGGATCTTGCAATCCCCTTTACTAGTTATGACTGGGACTGTTAGCAGTCTATATTGGATACTGGTATAAAGTTTTCTATCATTGCTGTTTATTGTGGCTGAACATCTGTTCAACCGCATGAAATGAGATGAGACCATTCGGTTGTGCAAAATTGCCATATGGAATTCCAATGAAGCATAGTCGGGATTAGTATATAATTTAGAAAATAACAAGATTAACGGGACCAAGTATATTTACTGAATTGGTCATTATATAAAGTTCTAATTGGCACATGTCCCTCTAATATGCCATGAACTAGTAGGTGTATATTTTCTTATGAGCATGTGACACTCATACTGTTTGTTTTGTTAAGCATCTCACTGGTTCTTTACTGTAATTTCAGCAAAACAATTTTATAAACCTGGATTCAGATGAGGAGAAGGACAAGTCTGCTCCTGCTCCACTTGTTTTGAAGAATGAAACTGGTAAGACTTTAGTACACTTTGATGCATAAATCTTTTATATAATTTTGTCAATACGCTGGTATATGTTCATATAAACCTGGATTCATATATCTTCATTTTTGTGGATATACTTTTGTCCATATCTTCATTGTTGGTCTAAATTTTTGTCAACAATTAATCATACTATTCAGAACACTCTGATAATGAATCATAAAGAACAATAGCAACTTTGTTTTGTAGTTCTATCTAATTCTGACATATGCCTCATATATAGTGTTTGTTGTTAGTTTGTTACCTTTTTCTCCTACTAAAAATCGCTTATGACAGATAACAAGGAGAGCTTCTGGATGAAGGAAGACATGGACGATTCCGCGAGAATTCTCAGGGAAGCACGTAAGAGGAAGAGAAGACAAATGCGGAATTTCTCAAGGCATGATGCACAACCTAGATTTATCCCAACCCACCAATTGGCATTTGACATTGTTTAACAATCATTCCCCAACTTAGATCTCCAGCTTCCCAGCTTCCGAGGAAATATTATAAAGAGTCGCTGACAGTTGTTTTTCTACAGAAAAATGTACATGGGGCAGCTGTTGTGCGTAAAGTTTTAGACGGTTGTTGGTGGTGTTGTTGAGAATTTAAGCTCGCATTACAGATGTCGTATATTCCTTGTTCCATTATTTTTAAATAAAAAAATAAAATAAGATGTTGTAAATAATTTTTTTCTTTTGTTGGACCCTTGTCGAACTGAAATAATTGTTATGTTAAAAAAGAAATCGTTTATAACGTCTTTCTGAATAACCTAAAAAAAATCTGCATGTTAGCCAAACGTTTCATCGGTTTGATACTTTGATCCAATCCTGCAATTGTTACATTTAAGCTTATTCAGGAATTAAAGAACATTTCTGTTTTACCTCTGTCAGGATGGCCAGAATTACTTTTACAAAATAATTGAGAGGACAGAACCACACCTCACATATATTTTTCTCTCATGTAACCCTTGCGCAGCAAACTAATTATGGAGTCACATGCACTGATGCACATGCACTGATGCACAAACAGTCTGATAGCGTGATTGGTAGGTAGACTTAGTAAGGACCGTCTGATGCATCAGCCACGGCGCTTAACAACCTAGTACACGAGTTCACCTCTTACTCCGCCCAATCCAAATACATATCACTCCATTTCATTATTTTGAGATTTCAAAATTCAAATAGGCAAAATCAATACACATTAATTAGCTTGAGATCCACCTGATTAAATAAACCTCTTTCTTAACAACAATAAAAATGTTCGGTCGTATAAATGGAGATGACAGTCAGTGGCGGAGCCAGTAGGGGTGCGAGGGGGGCCTGGCACCCCCCAATATTTGAGAAGATGCAAAACTAGATATATAGGATTATAGGAAGTCCAATGGAAGATGGGTATTACCTCAATTATTTCTTTGTATATTTTTGGGCCGTAATAATGTAACAGAAAAGAAAAGGTCCATGTTTGCCCCCAATCTCGTCTTCTCACAATTATAACAGAAAAGGCCCATGTTCGGCCGTAACAATGCAGAACCTCTCGATTACTGATAATTTAATCTTTGTGAATTATGAATTGAGAATTTTGATTTTGTGAATCTGTCACTTTAGTTCTTACTTTTTTAGTTCTAATTTGACTGTAAATTGTAACTATAGTTAAATTTAACATTAACTATGCTTTTATTATTATAAACTATAGGTTTCAATCATGAAGAGAAAAACAATGCTTATAAAAAAGTTTTGATTCTTATTTGGTCTCTGGTATTTTTACTGATTGCATAATTAACTATTAACAGCTATTGGAATGAACTATAAGATTGTTATATCTGTAGGTGCAATTTAGATTGGTTTTTTTATTGTTATTTTTTCAGCATTTTGACATTGGATGTCAGCCATTGCACCCCCCAAATTCAAATCCTGGCTCCGCCCATGATGACAGTGAACCAACATGATGCGTGTCTTTCATGTGAGTCAAAAACAAGAATTCGCACCGTGATCGAGCAACGCTGGAATTCAGATATGCTGAATGGTGGGCCCGTGAACTAACCGATGGATGGATCATCGATTCATGGATGTACTTTGGAGTTCAATCCTCTCCAATGCAGATAATCCATTAGAAACTCCTAGGCAATCTGGACCATTTATTTCAGACAGAACGGTCCAGATTGGAAACTCATAGGCTCATAGCCAATGGAAGGACTGCCATTCAGGTCCTATCCACTCTGCTCCATCCAACCTAAAATGAGCGGTTCAGATCTGTCTGAGATTATTCATTGTACTTCGTACATTTGAAGAGGATCCTGATGTGAGACAAAATGTTATGCATGGGGAAGCAATAACTTACCTAACCAAAAATAAAAAGAATTTTGGAAAAAGAAAGAGACCCACTCACTGTAAACTGTAAAGGAAAAGGCTAACGGGCCTCAACGAGACTATGAGAGCACATGCTAACCCCGTGGTCCTTATCTTTTTTTTCTGTCTCGGTCGATTCTGAGCTGTTCTTTCATCAAAATGGAAATAAGTGGAAGTTAATACATATAATACAGGGATTTAACACTTCCTGACAGCAGCATTCATGTGAAATAATAAGTCTCTTATCAGCCAACTACTATATTTTGTTGTAATTTGTCTGAGTTTGCATGTTATTGCTACTAACTGTTAATTAAAATCTCATAATCAATTTCGACAATCATAAATTTTTTTTTTACTAGATTCAAATGCCAGAAACGTTTTAAATACTCTTAAATTAGATTGAACTATTAAAAGTGAAAATGTTTAACAGCTTAATGCAAGTTTTACCAAAAAAATAATGTAGAAATGATAATAGTTTGTGTATATATTTTTTTATAAGAAATCATATAATATTCAAATTGTGTAAAGTTTACAGTAATTTTTTTTTGAAGATAAATTGGGGGTCAAGCCTCACAATTTATTTTTAAATTAAATGTCTATAAAAGACTCCTCAACCTGGTTTCGAACTTGCAATTTCTCACTTGAGATGCATTGCTCTTTGGCACTAAATCAAGAGTTGTTCTTAAAGTTTACAGTAAATTATTCTTTAGCCTTACAAGTTTGTTGGACTGAATTAAGAATTGTGGAAATTGAATGGAAAGTTGTAAATAATGATGTATACAGTGCATATAATGTTTTTCATATTCTTAAAAATGAAGGACAACTAAAACACAATTAGTGACTACTTAGTATATTGCATTATTGAAGAGGAATTCAATTACAAAATGTATTCGATCGATTTTTGTATATTGTATGAATTTTAACTAGACATTCTCCATTCTCTTTTATTTGTATTTTTTTTGGTAAATGACATTCTACATTCTGTTCAAATTCCGAAAGAGCTGCGCATAGAAAGTCTCTGACTCTAGCGTCATAGGAAAGATATTTTTTAATTCCTCGGCTACGTGTCAATTTAAAAAATCACTTTTGATGTAGAAATTTCGTGTCGTACCCTCATCGGCTAACGCCGAAAGTGGGTTTGACAGATCTTTTTCCAGGATAAATTCCACAAGTCCCAACCCTCGTGCCAAGTTTAGGCCACTAAGATTTCAGTTGAGGTCCAAAAGCGAATACAAATTCATTCACGACTTTGCGTCTCCATTTAGTAATTAGCACAAGATGGGGACAGTCACCAAGTAGCAAGTGTCAAGTTATTCTTTAGTCGCCTCTTGGCGCGTCTTAAACGTTTTCAAGGACTGACAATAGGTTTCTTGATGGATATTTACAATTAGACAACTTAATTCGAAATGTGTGTATAAGTTTTAAAAACGTGAAATAACGATATATATATCACAAAAGACTATTCATCTAATTTATGATTTCGTATATGAATTTTATTATTGAATGCAAATCTGTATCCATTATTATAATCATTGTATTATTTGTTTTTTTAAATTTATTTATATCTGGTTGCTGTATTTTAAATTTATTTTGTAATGCGAAATCTAGAAATCCAATCGAGTACTGGCGATCGAACTATTATTAATATATATATATAGAGAGAGAGAGAGATTGGCTAAAATATACTCCAGCATACAGATAGTCCGTATGCTGGAGTCGTTTCTCAAAATATAAAATGCATACAGTCGATCCGAACCTTTCAAATTGTTCTCCATGTTGAAATCTCTTAGGAAACCAAAATTTATATTTTTTTCGAATTTTTTTACTATATATTATGCTATTTTAAAAGAACACTATAAAGGAATTGTAAAAAAGTATTTCTGACCATTCAATTTGAAAATAGTATAATATATAGCAAAAAAAATCGAAAAAATGTAAAATTTGGTCTTGAAGGATATTTTTACATGGAGAACAACTTGAACGGTTTGAATCGACTGTTTGAATTTTAAATTTTGAGAAACGACTCTAGCATACGAATTTAATCCGTATGCTGGAGTATACTTTAGCCAATCTCTATATGAGATTGGCTAAAATATAGCCCAGCATACATACATATAAAAGGATAAAACATTAACATGCAATGGAATGTCCATCTATGATTATAAAAAATAAAGGGACCCAGCCGGGAAAAAATGAATGAATAAAGGGCCGCCTCCTATTTCCGTACTAGGTGAGCCTGTGCTCGGAGGACAATAGAACAGAATGCATTTTAGTGTAACCTTTCGTGAAGCGAGTTGATATACTAAATAAAAAAAACCGGCTGCATGATTGTCGGACTCGGATCATTCTATGCTAAAAAAGAAAAAAATAAATCACTTGCAAGTAGGGATGAAAACGGATTGGATACAGAGTGAATGTTGGTTTTTCTATATCCGCATTTGCATTTTTTTTTCGGATACGGATACCACTACGAATGTGTTAGGATACGAATACGGTTTGGATATTAAACAGATACGAATACGGTTCGGATATTATCGAATACGGAGTCTAATACAAATATATTTTGTCGGATACGGATTGCATTTTAATCTTTATTATTTATTTATAATAGCAGTTTCTGTAAATATAATGATATTCAATATACTCAGTGTCTATGTTAGTACTTTGTTAATATTAGTATTTCATCAAGACCAGTAGTAGTGCATGGAAATGAATATCTATTATTTTTTCAGAGTTTGAGCCAAATAAGTATTTTTTTTAAATATGAAAGTTAATCTTAATAATATTGCCTTCGATCACAATCTACAACTTTAAAAGTGAACTTTCTTAAATTCAAAGTAAGCAAATTTATTTGTTGGGTTCCAACTTTCAACATATAAATACATAAGTTCACAACCAGAAAGAAATAAAATGCTAAAAGTTAAAGCAAATAAGAGATCATCTAAAATTACAAGCATCACATAAGCACAAATCTAATAAGATTAATCAATAAATTCAGTTTTTCCACATTTTGAATTCCAACAGTATAGTCAATCAGTCAATGTCAAATCAAATCATGTTACCTTAAATGTCATCATGTATTAAAATAGTATATCAATCATATGTAATCATCATGATTAGAGAAAAAAAATTAATTCTAGTGTTTTTATCATTTATAATCTTCTCAATTAATAGAAAATAAAAATAATTTTACGTTACTAGTCCAAATAAAAATATTTATTATAAGAAAATTTATTTAATAAAAATTAAGTATTATCTAATTAAAAGTATTCTCTAATAAAGAGAAGTAATTATATTAAATTAATCATCTTATGTCATTAAAGATACGGATTAATATCTATCGGATACGGATAATATCCATGTCGGATACGGATAAATAGCGGATGTTGGTCTTCCCATATCCGCATCCATATTTTTTTGACGGATATGAATACGAATACGGATATGTTCGGATACGGATACGGTTCGGATATTACGTGTATTTTTTGGATTCGGATACGGATCAGAGCGGATAAAATCCGCTCCGTTTTCATCCTTGCTTGCAAGCAATCGGTCATGCAAAAATTTATATCTGCTTATAATTATTCATGCCTGCATGTAATTTGTTACATGCAACATATTAATATTCAATACAAGACACAAATCAAATCCGAGACCCGCTAAATAATGCAGATACGCATTCGTACAAGATTATTAAAGTCTGATTCAGATCCTAGACCCGCTACAAAACAGATACGGATTCGTATTTATTTGTTTATGTTTGTAAATTACGATTGATATAATGATATGGATCCCCTTATAGATTTTCAAATATTATAATGGATTCGCGTTTTAGTCATATGAGGATCACTCTCGGAATCGATACATTGACAACCTTGTTTCAATTAGACACATAATGGGGCATAAATTTTATTAATTTGTATCATGTGTGTGTTCCAAAAACCCTCTTGTAAATTAACAAGACGGATCCAACATGCATGCTGGAATCCTTTTCATGCGAGAGAAGCTAAATCCAGCATTCCTTAATAAGATCTTTCTTTTCCCTTGTTGAGGGGTTAAATGGAGGGGGTTTGCAAATTTGAAGTCATATTTTTAAGCTAAAAAATGAATATAATCATAAAAAAAATTGAATACAGCTGTCTTTTAGGTGATAGGAAACACTCGTTATAGCTAAGTCTTGGTTTTTAATTTGGTGAAAAAAATATATTGATTCACATTCCTGAATGCCTTCCAATTACTTTGGACTATTATATATATATATATATATATATATATATATATATATTTAAAAATGATAATTTATTTCTTTTTAAATGTTTTTAATAAAAATTAGAAAAGAACCCTAATCCAATTAATCGTTGCTAAATATAAGAACATAAAAAAGTTGAATAATTAAGCATGAACCCTACGATAATCTATTGTGCATCATGCTGTAACTAAGCGGGTATTTAAAAAAAATTGTAGAACAATTTGTTAATCGCAATAAGCATTGTCCATATAATGGCAATCCATTAACAAAGATGCACAAATGATGGCTTCTGTCCTATCCGCCTCTTGTTGGCTATAATATTACCCCTGCAATTGCTGTGTCTTGAACTTATCAATAAAGCATCCAATTAACGCTAACATCTTAACTACCATAGCGGCGTCTTTTAGTGATTAGTATCTTTGTTAGGGGCGTTTTAGAATCTACCATAGCTCATAATTAATTTCATGCGCAGGAATATTGGTGTTTTGTTAATGGCTGAAAAGGTAAAAACATTGATAATGTATAAAGGTAAAAACATTTTAGAAATTGAAAATTGAACGAATGTAGTTAAATATGATAGATTAATTCTAATCTGTTCATATTTTATCCTCTTGATCAAGTATCAAATAAACTTCAAAATTTATAAAACTTATATGTTCATACATCGCTAGTTATATCGAATAAGATCAACGGTTTGGATTCGAAGTTTGAATTTTATATTTTGTAAAAGTAGTAAAAAAGTATATTTTGGGACATTTGGGGGCATCCAAAATGTGGGCACCGGAACCCTCCTCTAAAGTATATAGTATGTTCAACTAAATTCTATGTGCTGACTGCAGAGGATTGGTTTTAAAATTTTTAACTTAAAAGTCTTTAATAGATATTAGAAAACTTGACTTTCACAATTATCTTGAAAAACAAAAACTGAATTTGTATGTGCTTGAAGCTAACGGTTTTACATCTTAAATTCTTAATTTTTTATTTTGAAACTAAATTCTATGGTCTTACATCGTTTATCCGTCGCCTCTTTTTTGGAACAAAGATATTATTTATTAATTTACGATATGAATACAAAACAGAGACAATCAATAGGAGTTATACAATGTAATTCGTGTTTGATTGGACTGTATTTTCTTAGAAAATGAATGGACAAAATTAATATGTAATTCGTGTTGGATTGGACTGTATTTTCTTAAAAAATTAATGGAGAAAATTTATAAATTTCACACTCTTGTAAACAAACACTAATATTAAGTACAAATGGAGAGTATTCCAATGTAAGAATTTGATATAAATGTTGAACAAATTAATGCGTGCGTGTAAAAATTATAAATTATAAATGTTCAAATATTTCTTTCGTTAAACGAGCTTAGCTAGCATATATATGTTTCTAGGGTAGGCAAAGAATTTATTATTTTATATTTCAATAAGATGGAACCATGCATGTCATAAGACCTGTCGCATATAACCTAAGGAAATATTCCCTTTTTTTTTATAAAACTTGTTGGTTTGGACTTTTTAGACTGTTTAGTACGTATGACTTTTGTTCATCAGTTTCCATCAACAATATAGAATTCTTATATCATATTAATACGGAGCTAAAGCAGTGATGCACAGATGACTTAATTAATTTGGTTGGGTTTGGTGGCCAGTTTAATCAAACTTATCTTTAAAAAATCGATTTATTGTTCTTTTTCTTGACTTATATTTTTGTATGTACATAGTTTAGTTGAAAAGGATTAGAGTTAGTATCTTATCATTACTTGTGGTTATATAGTACTTTAATGTACCAACTATTCTCTTTACTTTTACAATGGAAAAAATGACAGTTGCATGTATTATGTTTGGTAAATGGGTTGTCGTAGTTGATAAATTAAGTAAATTTAGATGGAAATAGTCTGTTCAGGCCAAATCCATGCACCCGACCCAAGGATTATACGTCCATACTTACATATGTAAAATAGTTTGATTTATCTTAATCTTGTTGTCTTTCTAGTATAAAAGTCAATATAGTGGGTTAACAAAATTAAATTTCTCATTTATGATGTCAGATATCCTTTTCTGATTAAAGATCGATGCTTATGTTATCGGCTTTCAATTTTAAATATTTATAATAATTTCTTGCTTGGATTTCAAAAAATCGTTTCTCATACGTACAATGTTGTCCTTCTCTAGTAAATTAAGAACAAAATCTCGTCAAATTCTCAGATCAACTTATCAGACACTTCTCAACATTTAAAGCGAGAGAGAAGATCTAGTTCTCCATAATCATGAGCTTCCATTATAATTTGTATCATTGAATAATAGTGTTGATCACCTGGTGGCTGGTGGTGGATCTGTATATGCATTTTCTTCACTTTCAAGCATGTGATGTAGAAAGTAAAGTTCTTAATTATTGATGAAGTGCTATTAAAAGGAAGGAAGCTGCACCTTGCCTCTCTCAATCGTCATGTTATTGTCAGATCTACTGAACAACTTTCTTTTCTTTTATTTTTGTTTCCCTGATTGAGGGGGAAGGCTGGTTGTAATATTTCTTCAAGGAAAATGTATAATTTAGTATCATAAAAGAAATGTTTTTATAATCTTGTTAGTTAACACTTCCACTCAAAGCACAAAACAAAGGGCCTTAATAATTCCTATGATGGATGATGGGATGGTCTTCACTCTTCAGTGTTTCTGGTAAAGAAAATGAATGAAAAAGGAAAGATTATTGGATGATGATTCTTTGTTTTTTGTCTCTTTAAATTTATTATATAAGTTCGCTAATGATATAAACATGCAGAAGTTAGTCAAAGTAAAAAAAAAAGTATTAGGACTACAAGTACAACCCTTTTTTAAAAGAAAAGAAAAGAACAGTACAAGGTAAATTGGGGAAAGGTGTGTGTTGTATCTAAAACGAAGAAATTATCAACTACAAATCAGAAAGTTGTGTATTAAACAGTCATCAATTAGATAAACTGCAAACCATTTGTCATTGTAAACGGAGAATAAGGTGTGTATACTTTATTAGGTAGTTCTATGGTGGATAGAATTTTAAACTGAATTTAAATCCCTGAGTATTCATTCCAATTACAAAATTTAATCTACGACAAAATTACTTTTTTATTTATTGTTAAATTGCTCGAAATATTGAGTGCAGTTGCAATCCTGCAAAATCTAAATGTGTACAGTTATGTTACATCCCATATTGTACTATTGACATTATTATCCAAATAAAATTTGCTTTATTGTACTTTTAACATTACAATCCAATAAAATATGTAAATCGTAAGTATATGTACATTCGTATTGGTATAACACTTGTCAAATTTGATCTAATTTTTTTTTCGAGGGTAAGCAATTTGCAAATTTGATTAAGTCACTTGATTATATCTATTAATAAGTAATTTGAAGCCTTTAAAAGTTCACTTGAATTTAGCTTTTTAATGGATTATTAATCAAGCTTATTTCAATTTTGACCAAATCAAATATGCATCATGTTTAAATGATAAATAATAAATCAACACGTTTTATAAAATAATGATTATAAAAGGAGAAATAGATTTATCATAAAATATATACAAATAATTATTCCTAAACCTGAACACGACCGAAACAACTTTATTGCCTTTAACTCCTAAAACTGTATATCGATCATAGTTTGTCATTATTTTTTGCAGCCTATATATTTTTACAGCCTAACTTTCCGAAGTCACGTTGTTAAGATCAAACTTTTTTAATGAAACTGAAGAGGTTTGATTCCCTCGCTCGAATTCAGCACATTTTTTTTGGGAGATTCTGCCGTGCGCACCATTTAAGGCCCGATTTTTTCAATCAATTTAATCACAAACCATTAAAATGTGGAGACGGTTTAAGTGAATGAAAGATTTTGTCCTTCATAAAAACTGTCCGTAAAATTTAACATATAAAATTTGCGGCCCGACATATAAAACTGACCGCAGGGCAGAATTTGCCTTTTTTTTTATTTTATGCCCGACCATCAATAGTGGATCGCCGCGTCACCTTCTAGCGCTAGCTTCTAATATTGCAAGGAGTTGTTCACACTTCAACACCAATATATGATATTACTAGAAATCGGTTCTTTTATTTTATTTGTTGTTTGGTTCATATATTATATTTCAAAAAGCAAACAACTGTTAGGATTGTTAGAGGTATTGGTGTTGACAAGTCAAAGCAACGAAATAATTTTTCTTCTCTAATTGAGATGTATATGGTCAACCATAAATTTATAATATCAAAATTGAACTTCATTGAATTACACAAAAAAAAAATACTTTGTAATATTACCAAAGAAAAGTAAAAGAAATCTAAGGATCAATTTCAAAATCGATTATTTGGGTTTCTAATTCCACTTAAAGTGTCCATAGTATCAAATCAACATATTAAAAAAAAAAATAAAATAAAAGCCTGAAGTTTGCTTAAAAAAAATCAATATCACCCCGATGCCTATCTACCATTAGTACGAACTTTTGAAATTGTATACATTCCAACTTAAATTTATACAAACTTTATACTTAATAAAAAAAATTCTGAATTTTGATTTCACACATGTCATCCGTGTTAAGTACTAGTTATATAAAAATCACATCTACCAAAATTTTGTTCTGAATTTGGATGAATGTTGGTTGTTCGAGACTGACAAAAACAATTCTCTAGATTCTAGAGAGTGTACGTTTAATGAGTCTTGTTTTTTTCCTCGCTCTATGTTTTTTAAAAGTTCAGTGCCCCAATTCTCTTTAAGGTTTTTGTTTTATTTGGCATGAGATGTGACATATTAACAATTTTAATTCTGAGTTTCGGGTGGCGGGTACGACAGAAACAATTATAGAAACAAAAAAAAGTAAGGCCACAGAACTCAGTACCCGTTACATTACGTGGCACCTTGTATTCGCTACAAAGAAATAGACCGTACATCTCTCTGGCTGTTAAGTAGTCACCATTACACTTCGACAATTAAGCCAATGAACAAACCAGAAAGAATTGTGTTAGCTAAACTAATTGTTTATGATAGTGAAAATGGAGCTTGAATTAGTCGATCCTAAAAATAACAAAGACCAATCAGACCTTTGTTTATCTGTTTGAGTAATGTCAAGTGTGTACGACGAAAGTTATCAAGTCCATGCGAACTATAGTTTATCAGTTCAATATAATTATATAAAACAAGAAACATTATTAAATCAGTTTCGAATAATAATTTAAAAGGTGAATTATTTATTTATAATGAATTAAATTGATAATCGTCATAAATAAATAAGTTCTTCCAACATGTGGAATGTGATCTGTATCACATCATGCAAATAGAAAATAAAGAAATTTATTTATAAAAATTTTATATTGAACAAACTTTGTATACTAGAATTATTCATCGCGCTTCTATCAAAAAAAAAAAAAAGAAGCATCTATTGAAAATAATAATTTTTTCAAGTACGATAATTTTTTATTCAAAAAATATTACATACAATAAATTTATGCATATAAATATAGTGTTTTGCTATGGTGAGTCGCGCTAAAAAACTCCTAGATTTGGTTCAAAATGACCAAACCAAACCGTCCAATACCATCTCCCTATTGAAATCTCTTTGCAAACTAAATTTTATATATTTTTTAAATTTTAAGTATTTTTTTGGATTTTTAAAAACTACTGTTTTTAACGATTCAGAACTAATTAGATTAACGATTTTTTAAAATTTTAAAAAAATAATTAAAAATTTCGAAAAAATATAAATTTTGGTCTGCATGGAGATTTCAATAAGGAGATTGTATTAGAAGGTTTGGATCAGTCATTTTGAACCAGATCTAGGAGTTTTGAGCATGGCTCACAGACCCTCTATGAGTCGCGATACACTATAGCAAAACTCTATAAATATATATTGTTTAAAACACTATAAATTGTATCATTAAAATTATAGTATAAATCATCCGGAAATTCAATGGTAGAACGCAGAAATCATAAAAAAATACTCCATTTCTAGGGGTGTTTTCTACAGTGCTGCTGATGACGTCAGGGATTTTTATTTGTTCTGTCCGTCCGTTCTGATGGGTTTAATCTTGGGTTTAATCTCCGCTTTGCTATCTCCGCATCAGTCTTCGATCTCTCCGCGCAGATAGTCACTTTGGTTGTCTCCTTTCACTTCTCTCCCTCTGCTCATTTTTTCTTTATTTTTCGTTCACCTCTTTGTTTGTTTCTCTTACTTTCCTCCTCCAGCAAAACAAGCAAAAAAAAAAAAAAAGAAAAGAAAAGAGTGGCCAGGCCTAGGGCGAATGGGATTCGGAAGAGAGGGTCACGGCGACGGAGCGATTGGTGAATAGAGGCGGATGGTCACGGCGAAGGGCCGATTGTAGAAAGGCATGCTTCCTTCTCTCCACCTCCACCTCCCTTCTCGATCGACCACCAAGCCTTTCCGTTCAGCCCCATCTTCGTTTGGCCTGTCTTTTACCATCGCCAACAGCAGGTTTAGCCCCATCTTCGTTTGGTACTATATGTTCTTGATCGTAGATTTTTTTTTATAATTGCAGCATTGTTTTCAAACAAGATATATTTATAGGCTCATTTTGTTTCAAATTAGATTGCTCGATAGATGTTTGTGGAAATGCCTCAATGAAAGATCAACTCAGAGTGAAGGTGCGTTGTCTACAAACAATTTGCTTTTGATTGCACTTATTTCGTTCCATTGTCAAAATTGGCTAAAAAAAAAAAACATTTTATGGATAATGAATGATGAGTTATCTTTATTATGCAATTGTAAAATTCTTTAGGTTTATGGATGTTGCGTGTTTTCAAGTCCTAAAAAATCTCATTATCTTATAGCTCGATTCCTGAATTTCTGAATAATTAATTTATTATTCCACCTAGAGCACCTTTTTGTTTCAGCAAAATGACGACTGGTTTTTTATTTTGTGTAGTTGTATATTTAGTTTTGGCATTTTCATATAGCAACGTGTCTCTAATTCAAGTTATTTGATGATAAATACCTCATTGGAGCCCCTTGATGATTGAGCACTCATTGTGAGCATCTTTGACCTTCGAATTATAGGTTTTACATAGACAATTTTTTTGAGTTGTATAATTATTAAACCGTGTTTATAATTTTTTTTGTAGGACAAAGAAAAGGCTAAAGACACATATAAGTGTTGTAGCAGTGAAAGAAATTATGATATACTTGATGCCTGCAGTGCCAGTATGCGACCATATAAGTGTGGTACAATTTATAGCACAATCTCACTCTACTTAATTTGTACATTGTTTCCCGTTCTCCGTATTGAACGCACATGCCTCACCCTTTGCTGTTTAGTTGTGTAAACATCTTGCTTTGAGTATAGTATTCTTCATTTCAATCTCTGAATTTCTAATTCGGAATTAGTAATTCCAATTTCTATTAGACTAAGATTGTGTCAGATGTCGAAACTTTGTGGAAGAGTTCGTATGGAAAAGGTAAAGAATACAAAACCAAGGTAAGCTGTTTTTTAAACTCTTCATGTGCTCGATGAAATGCTCAGGTCAAGATTATGTATGGAATTTGAGCACAGGTGGAATGATTATTAAAAAAATCTCAATTTTACAACTTATTGACTATGTGCTTTTTTATTCTTCTTACCTCTCGATTTTTAATTAGCATTTTTATTGTGCCTTTTAGTAAAAAAATATCAGTTTCATTTAGCACAGGCCTGACATTTTTATTGTGCCTGACATAGATCAACATATTTTTTAAATTTCATTCACATAAATGGGCTGAAAAGGCAAACTTCATATATGCTTCATATCTAAAGTCTAAAGTCTAAGCTTTTTATCCCAAACAAGTTGGGGTAGGCTAGAAATGACACCCCGACCCTGGTCATTTCTTGTATATATGGCTGAATTTTTACGCTGGCTCGCCAAGCCTATCGCAAGCATGCGGGCTTGAACCCTGGACCTCTTAGAAGAGAGCCAAGTGCTCTTACCACCTGAGCTACTAGACCACATGCTTCATATATTCTAATTAAATAGCAGTTGAAAATGACAGTCAGCTGATAGATTTCTTTCATCCACTTGGATGAGATGCACCAAACCTGTGATGTTTTTTTTTTAAAGATTGTTCTGGTAAGCTATCTATTCAATGTCAACAGATAGTATCCTTTGCTAAATGTAAAGAATAACTTGTATGTTCATGTTAGTACGACGTTGCTCCTAAACGCCAACAAATTGGCAAATGTGAAGCTTGCTGGCCTGTTTATACAATAAATATGCGGTCATTCATTGACCCTGCAATCTGTCCTGTTCACATTTTGGTTTTACTACTTTGATGAGAAATTGGGTTTACAAGAAAAATATGAACATAAATATTTTTACTTATAAGGCATTTAATTCCATCCAAATCTACACTTCAACACTATTTCTACCACTTTCTTGAAATTCCAGCGACATACTCTTTATACACTTCTTTCTTACATTGTTAGTGCTTATTTCTAATTTTGCATGATGCCTTGCAATTTCTCTTGCTTTCAGACACTTGACGTATCTGATGATTTATATATAGCGATGAGGCTTGAATTATGTGTGCTAAACTGCTCGCTCTTGCTTCTGGTTGAGGTAAAAACCTACTCCTACAGTATAACTGTGAGTTACAGCTGATGCCAGTGGCAAGATATAGATTCTGAATGTGTTCATTTAACTGCTATTTGAGGTCAAATGCTACAATCTAAGATCCTGGTGCAGTAGTAGAATGGATGGATGGGTATTTAAGGTAAAAAATGAGTCATGACAGTGGTGATTGTCATAAATATGCAAGTAGTTTTCATAAAGAATGAGCTATCAGTTACTGCTCTCTGAAATAAGCTCAATTGACCTCAAATTATTATCATGAAGATATAATTAGTTATACTTTTGCACAATATAGTATATACCTATGGATTTGATGGATTGATGTAATAATTAACATCTTCTATGGCTTAACTAAAATAAATTGTTGATGTGATTTCAGATTTTGCATTGAATATTTCCAAATTATGCTACAAAATGATATATAACTATCGGAGCAAGGAAACTTGCTAATTTTTAGGACAATGCTAGCATCTATTAAATCATCAAGTTGGCACAGATCATTTACAAATATCAATTTCATGCTATATAGAGGCTATGTATTAGTCATCTGTTTGTATTGGAGTTGAGGTTAAATAATGATTAACTGTTCATATTGCACGACGGTGGACTTAGCTAAATACTGCTAAACCCTGAAAGTTACTAAGAAGCATGACAAAAGAGGAATAAGCAAAGAAGACTAACCCAATGCAAAGACTGATATGATCTACACTGATTTGTCTTTTTATTTGTTGGTATGCGTTGCAATCTGACTTTCTTTGTCTCATCTAAACTACTTTTATCTCAAAGGGTTGCTTAATTTGTAGGTATGACGAGGAAGACAGCCACCGGAAAGGGAGAGGAATTGGAATTGTTACATGAAGATAAGGGAACTGGTATGAACTTTCCAAAGAGATTGAGATCATTTGGATTAATTATTGTTGCAATTAGGAGAATAAAAAATACTTATTTATATGAGAGGTATATATGATTTATCCATAGATGTACGTTTCTATTTTTTTGTGCTATCAATAGAAATGTGCAATCTTTGGAGGCAACAAGAGAGCTTAGTTTGTCTTTGTTGGTTCCCATCCTAAGAAAACTCGGTTATTTAAAAATTTTGGTTGGATGTTTGTCGGAATTTAACATAGCTGATGCGATCTTATATATCTCTAATCCAATACCTTCTTCAAAGCTGTAAAATACTTTAGTTTCAACATAACAAAAGAAAAATAATAATAAATTTTTTTTTCTATTTTCATATATGTTTTCCAACGCTCAAATTTAGCATCATAATACCAAAACCAACAAAAAAAAATTTAAATAAAAATAGATCGCGCGGAGCGCGATAGTATGGCTAGTATTATATTATTTCAAAAATTATTTTGCACCACAGCCACATCATAAACATCTCATTAACGTAATATGTCTATGAACGGAACAAATGAGCCATCCTATTCCCATCAGAAATTACAAAAAAGAGAATAGATCAGGCAAAGGAGGGTACAGATGATGTACCATGGCAAAATAGGATAGTGAATAACAAACCCTTCAATTCACAAAAAAAAAATCAAAAAGTATAAATTTTTAGTTCCTTATATAAAATTAATTTCAATATGGAGACTAAATTTAACTACAGATCGATCATTTGAAACTTGGATTTCAAAAAAAAAAATCCCAAATACTTTTAGACAGGGACGAAGCTACATTATATTTGATGGGTCCAAGGACCCAACTATAAAAAAATTATCTGATATATGACTAGTATGTAAATAAAAAAAAACACATGGATTCATCTTAAAAACATGAACAATCTAGGTGGCCAGGTAGTATTTGATTTGAATCACGTAGCGATTCTTGAAAAATTGCATAGGGACCTAGATCACATTCGTTCCTGACCAATCGTCTTTTTCTTCCTCACAAATCGCATAGCGCCGACAACTTTCTCGCAACAGATACAAAATCGTGATTTCAACTGGTGCTCTTTTCCACTCACGGCAGAGACAAAATCGCATAAATCAACTCTATGTGACTTCGCAACTCGCAATGCCTCTCCGCCGGTAGCTCTATTTTATGGACCCTGGTGATGTGAATTCTTAGCTAAGCCCCTTCTTTCAGGTTACTTTGCAAAGAAACGTAATCTATCTCGATTTACACATATGGCTGTATTTGGATGGGTGAGGGAATAAGGGAATAGTTTTTTCCTACTTCCAAATTTATTATAAACAATCTAAATTCTTCATAAAGTTACACACTTCCCAATACTTCTTTTTTTATTTCTCTTATTCCCACACCATCCAAACGAAGCCATAGATATGTTAGGATATGCAAGAATATAAGTGAAATTCCCAAACTTTCAAGAATGCAAAAAAAAAAAACAAAACAAAAAAACAAAAAAGAAAACTGGAGCTTCATAAATGATAGCAGTGAATTAGGCTACCGGGCCGACCGGGGACTTGATAGCATTTAACAACATATATAAAAGGGAAAAAACAAGAACGCTTCAAAAAGCGTCATATAATTGAAAAAACTAAATCAATGACAACTGACATTATCATTATTATTATCAGATCCGATCTTTTCATTAAAAGGGGAAAATAAAAAGAAAAAGACAATATTGCATTTACATCATTGCATGTCCCTGTATTAATATATCAACGAATGCTTAAAATCGAAAAAAAATCCATATGCGTCCATTCTTACAAAAGCATATGATACACAGTGTACGTACCTCTAAGAAAATGGAATGTCGGACAACAAGAAGACAAAAATGCATTTATTATCATATAATTAGACAAAAATAATTATTGACTTTGCATTTTATTTTGACTTGAAAAATGATTCACATATTTAATATTTTTCCCACAAAAGGGGTCTTGAATATTTTGGTACATTTTTTCACCCTAGTGAATACGCAAAATCTTTGCATCAATGTTACTTTATTTATTATTATTATTATTTTGGATACACTAGATAGCGATTATCTAGTGTTAACTATCAGAGATGTAGCATGTGTCTAGCTCAAAACAACAATTAATTGATATGAAAAGGCAAAATAAAAATCAAGTCCAAAACTGAAAGACACGTAACTTTTCTTTTATTTGTGTTTTTTCTGTCTTTTACAAGAGTATAGAGATCTATCTCCAGGAAAGCTTTCCAACCTTTTTAAAGTATAAATTTTGACGAAGAATAAACATTCTGAAGCATGATGTTCTTTCTTAATCATTCTTACGTACAAGAAGAGAACAGAATTATCAATCTCAGAACAGAGAAAGGGTAAAAAGCCTGCCCAAAAAGCTTTACTCCTTTAATTCGTACTACCCATTATTGTAGAACGGAGACGTCCATTGCTTTTTGATATTTATCTAAGATTGTGTATGTTTTGTTCTGCTAAAAATTTCATACAAGTGGCTCATTTGTTTTCACACATAATTTTATTTCTTTAACTCTGAGGGTTATCAAATAATTAAAATGATTTCATGGATGTAATAACATTGAAAGATAAAAGAGTTAAATTTCAATTAAATTTTATTTTGTGCGTTCAGAAAAAACAAAAGCAATCATACCAGACTTTTTTTTTTGGAAGGTAGGGAGATGATTCATACCAGAATTAGGAGTAAATAAAAAGAAGCTTCTTATAATTTTTCTCATTATTACTAACCAAAATCCCTCTACTAAGTATTAAATAAAAAATAATGGACAAAATATAATATAAGAAAATCATAAATTCTAAAATGATAAATATAGTATGTTCCTCTTTAAACACAATCATTGTGAATGAAAATTTAGACAATTATGACATTAATTAAAATAAAGACCTTATTCAAGAAAAGATGAAACACATTCCATTTATACAATATCTTGGTCCTTAAAATCGTCGGTGCCTCCATTTTCAAAAGTGGAGAATCCAATAGAAGAAGCAATGGAGAAGAATAAAACGCGGGTCTAGATAGAGAAGAGCAATGCTGTAAAGCCACCAGACTTGCACCCAACCCAACCAGCTATACTTTTCCCGGGAAAAAGTAAAGAAGGATTAGATCGCACCTCCAACGGTTTCTTCATCTCAACATTTCTTTTCTTTTTTTTTTTTTTCCCGTGTGCCACTTAAATCTTACAAAGCAAAACTAAGGAAATAGGAGCTCTTCGCCTCCAAACCCCTTCTTTTACTGCATCTCTCTGTCTCCATTTTCTCTGTAAATGCCTCTTGTTGGATGTATCAAGCAACGGTGCACGCGTGCCATCACTAGTCTATGAAGAAATCAGACATTGGCTTGTCTCTATTTCGGAAATTAGAAGGTGGGTTTCTCCTTTTCCTTCTGAATTCGACATGTGTGTGTGTGTGTTATTATTTTTTCCTTTTTGTTGTTGCAATTAATGAGTTTTGATTCGATCAAGGTAAAACGGAATCAAAAGATTAGACATTTGGTTAATTTTGTGTAATTTCGATGCATGCGAGATGTTTATTGCCTTCGTTTTCTTTTCACGAGTCCTCGACTAGTTTTACTTTTATTCTAGAAATAGAACTGAAGTGCATGTATATATATACATCCAAGTTTTTTTCTTCCTTCTTTTCCAAAAAAAAAAGAAAAGAAAAAGAAAGTAAGTTTGTCTTCCTTGTGCTATTTGATGCAAAAGGGAGATTTCCTTTTAAAACTTTCGGTGGATTTGGCATTTGATAATGTCGTTTGGTCATAAATTTAATTTTTTGCGGTCTATATGTAAAGGTAACGTTGTAAAGAGGAAAAAAGTGTGGGGTTGGGGAAATGGTGGAAGGTAAGTTTTGATACCTTTCGTTTCTCCTTAATGCAAGAACAAATGGGGACAGCTCAGGAGTTGAGGTTTCTATTACTTTTAGAGAGAGAGAGAGAGAGGACCTCTTTTTTCAGAGAGAGAAAGAGAGAGAGACGAAAAATTCTTACTCGAAAATAAAAACACAAAAAAAAGGAGAGAGGAGAACTTAATTAGGGCAATTCGATACCTTTTCCCTATTTTCTCTTCCTGGCCTCTGGGTGCCATTGATAGAAGCTGTTTGATTTACTCGGAAAAGAATTTTCTTAACTCGAGGTACTCAATTGAATAATTTGTATATTCTGATTATTTTGGTACAAATTTTCTGTTTTGCCACTATTTTATTTGATTTGTGTGATTCATGGGCCTTTATAAAATATGTTTTTTCTAATTGTCTGATCACAACACCAGATACATTTGTTGAGTATTTATTTCTAAAGAATGCTTTTTAGATTTAGGGTACTTCTTCCCACTTCTTTACTAGTGTTAAGTTCTCTAAGAACCAAAACAATTATTGTTACCTAATTTTGTACTCACGCAATTGAGAATCTGGACTTAAACCATTTTTCATTTAAATTCATACTTGCATTATATTTCTACAATGAAGTATTTTGTTAAAATAATAGGAAAAAAAAATCATATTTACTCCCATCAGTGCAAAACTAATGTAGACTTGACAGGGCACAATTACCCTCCTACAACATCAGAAAAATCTAATGTAGCCCCATTAGTGCAAAACATATCGTCTTACTTTTCGTTTCCAATATCTTCATAAACAAACAAAGCTCATTATATCTTGATTAATGAAAAGTGGGGATGAGAGGGTAGTTTTGGCATATTAAATGTCAAGACAAAGGACAAGGGTATTCTGTGCAAGTTGTTAGGGTTGCTGCATATGTTATGCTTCCCCTAATTTGTATTGTGGTGATTCTCATTTTGCACAATATATGAGAAATTTCCCTTCTCGAATCTGATTTTCTTCTCATTTTATGTCTAGTTTCTTATACTGATAATGCATTTTCAGGCAGAGAATAATATATTCTTCTTTTCCAAAAGAAATAAAAATGGGAAAAAGAAATAATAGGAGGCTGGAAGCTGGAAATGGAAACATGGGTTGCATGTGGGGCCTCATTCGCATGCTTCACTTCAGGCGGGACCCAAAGATGCTTCTTGACCAAAGAGAAGGAAGCCGCCATTATTTCAGTAAGTTTTGTTTTTATTAAAGGGGTAAATTAGTCAATGGCAGCATGAGAAACTTTCTACTTCACAGATAAATGTGCGAATGAGTGCATAAGAATGGAACTACAACCTTTGATACCATGCATGCCACTGCCAGTGAGCAGACACAGAACTAATGGACAGTTAATTTTGCTAAATTTTTTCGTAGTACATTTCGGAAAATAGTTTGTAGAGTATGTGATCTCCTGGCTGGATAGTTTGGAAATTCTCTTCTTTGGGTATGAAGGATAAGTCATATTTCTAATGACTATGTTGGCATGTGGTCATTTTTGTCAGCTAATCTTGCCTTGATAACATGCTAGTTGGAAATGTTTACAATTTTACATACTTGTTTTATAATTGACTAATGAACGGTTAATTTTTCAACACAGTCAATAGATACTCAAAAGGCATTCAATCAAGCGATTTTGAGGAAATAGACGAGGAAGACTATGTAAGTTTTTCCCATATTTTTATAGATGCTGAAAGAGTATGTTTAATCAGCTTAGGTTTGTTTCACAGAAGCTAAAAAATTAATGTGGTTCCTTCTCAGGATATGGACCATCCAACAACAAAGCCAACAGTGAAGAAACTAATGGAGAAGGAGATGACTGGGGGCAAATCAGGGAAAAGAAAAATACCTAGTGACGAAATTGATAAAATTCTTGCTGACTGGGGACATAAGATCGAGCCTGATAATAAAAAATCCAAGAAAAGAAGACCTAAATCCAATTCAAACTCAAAGCCTAATCCTATTTCTAACTCAAACAACAACACTAATTTAACCAAAAGCAGTGACCTTGAGGTAGTTTTAGCCTCATTTCTGGTAGAGATTTATAGGTACCATAATGAGTGCGAACTTTGTAAGAATAAAAATGGCTTGTGCCCAACTCTTAAATCCATTGTTTGTTCCAAGCTTAATGACCTCAGCACAATATCAGATGACCGAAGTTTAATCAGCGAGAGGCACCTTAGCAACACTGGAGTTTCTCAGTCGAAAGAATTCATGAATGCATTGGATATACTTGGTTCAAATAGAGAATTGTTTCTTAAAATTTTGCAGGACCCTGATTCACATGTTTTGGAAAAAATTCATGAAATAAATGAAAAAAGAGATTTAAAAAGGTTTTCCATGAAAAAGGAAGAGGAAGAGAAAACTGCCAACTCACCGTCTGTCAGTAAAATAGTGGTTCTGAAACCAAAAGCAACTGCCAGACCAACTTATGATGCAAAAGTCGTCTCGCATTTTTCATTTAGAGAGATCAAGAGGAGACTGAAACAAATAATTGGAGAGAGTGTAAAGGAGAAAAAGGATCCATATCTGGCTAAAGTTGTAAATGGTATGAATAAACCGTACCGGCAGGTACATGCAACAGATGGGTCTTCTTTTTATGAAGAGGCCAAGAAGCATCTTACTGAGATATTGAGTGATGGAAATGAAAGTCAAAATTCAACAGGAGAGCGTGTGTCAGTACCCTTGGGAAAAATTCTGTGTCTAACAGACAGTAACTTAGAATTGAATTTGGAGCAAAAGGTAGAAAAAGAAGAAGATGGCATTGAAACGGCAAATGTAACAGAAGAGGGATTAGAGAGGGTTGTTTCTGTTAAAGATCAGAATCAAGAAAACAGTATAAAGGATGAGAGTATCAATTCTGAGACACTGATGGAAGCTTGCATTGAAGAAATGACAGGCAAAGGTAAATTTTATAAGGCTTTGCTCAAAATGATTTATACATGGGATTTCATTTGATTAGAATTGAATTCTCAGGATTTCATTGGGCCTAATGACATGGAAATTCTGATAAAAATCAAATCCGTTTATTTTGGTCAGAAAATTTCTAATCAAAATAAATCAAATGAAATCCCATGTGAAAAAAAAGTGATCCCAATCAGGATTTCATTTGAAGGTTTTCCTGAACCAGTTTGAAAAGTTGATCCCTTCATGATTACACATTAATTTTTTTTATTTGGCAAGCGCAAGCTGAGCTTAAATGAAGGTTAATATTAGCGTGTTTGTACCAAAAAGGATTAATTGAGATAATTTGGTTTAGAGTTGAATTTAATTGGCCATTTAACAAGACCAACAGTACAAATTAGGCTCTCTCCAGACTATAGGAGAAACTTAGGTTTATCTTGGTGAAACTGCAATGTTTACTACCCTTTAATTGTGTCTGCCTGAGAGAAGCTACTAATTACATGCAGGGACAGTAGATACTACAGAAATTAAGATTGAAAATAGCACAGAGACCATTTCAATTGTTGATGCTCCTGCAGAGTCTATCAATGGTGACTGCACAATTTTAAGGGAAACATCGAAGGAAGACCCCATGCCAGTAAGCAGTACTTCTGATAACTTAAAAAATTGTCATCGTTGTTTTCAGGATTTACCGATTTAGTAATATAAAAAATTATATGGCTATTTTTTTGTTTGAAAATATGTGAATTCCATTTTTGAATGAACTATTGAAATAAACCATGTTATACATTAATGATTTATATGGCTATACTAATTGTAATATATCATTTGAAGGGATCAAGCGAAGACTTCAAACAGGCAGAAGAAGACTTGATTGAAGAATCAGTTTCAATTATTTCTCATTCTGGGGAAAATAGTTTAATAGAGTGGCCGGAGTGTCAAAGTCCAGAGCCGAGCACCTCATACTCCTGTAAAGAGAACTACTCTGGAAAGACGGATCAGCCCAGTCCGATATCTGTTCTTGAACCATTTTTTTCTGACGATGCACCAAGTCCAAGTTGCAAAACAGATCACGGTATTATTTTTTCTTTTCTAATTATATCAAGTTTTACCATACCAAATATATCTTTACTCAGCACGGTTAGTGTTGATATCAATTTTAGCATAAGCTGAAGCTAAAGAAAGTTAAGCTGAATTTTAATTGAGGTTATTACTCAAGCCCATGTACCTAATTGTAAATTCCATTGCCCAATTGAGTGTTAAAGAAAGGATAGACCGGACTTAATTTAAGTTTGGGAAATAGATCTAATTATGCATTTGGTTCATAATAATTTTAAACAATTGTTTATCTTTTCTAATTTAATTTTTAAATTTGTAGATAAGGTACATGAAATCCTATCACCTTCATGGTCAAATAAAATATCAGTGCTGGAAGATGCCAGTGCAAGAACAGAATTCATAGAATCAGTTTTGGAATCTTCTGGATTATGTCAAGAGGAGAACTTAGAGATATGGTACCTGGAAGAAGAGCTTCTAGAACCTTCGTTTTTTAATCATTTAGACATATCATCAAACCAAGAAGATGATTCACGGTTCCTCTTTGACTGCATATGTGAAGTTCTGACAGAGATTCAACATAGATACTTTAGATTTTCGCAACAATCACATGTCAGAAGAAGGAACCTCTTACCTGAAGTGTGTCAAGGGGTCAGCTGGCATCTCCGAAATAAGCACCCATACTTGTTAGATCATCTTATCAGAAGTGACTTGGATCATGGCAAATGGTGTGACCTGAGAGAGGAAACTGAAAGCATTGTTGCCGAGATATGGGATGAGTTAATAGATGACTTGCTAGAAGAAACTGTGTTTGATCTATGGCTATGAATCAGTACTCGAGTAAATACGGGTGTCCTTATTGACCATAGATAGAGCCTCTCATATAGCTAATAATGACATAATATGTGTGTATTTGGTATGGTGACGGTTGAATGGCACGGTGCTATGGATACCAAAGATGAAGTTTCTATTTTGACAGAAACTTCAAGTTGTTTCCCTTAGATTGATCTTTTCACGTTCACAGAGTGTGAGTTGTGCTAATGTGGATTGGTACATAAAACTGTTGTATTGATTTTTGTAATTCTTTCAAACGTAAAAAGATCAAGAGAGATTGGTTGAATTGAAAAGCTTTCTTCTCTTTGGAAATACTGGCCTATAATCCCCAAGTTTTTAGATTACACTTCATGGAAAGAAATATAATGGCAATCTTGTTTATTTTGAAAACCACAACAATTAACCAAATGTTTGTCAAGATTGAAAATAAAAATTGTAAATATATTTTTATTAACTCAGATAAGCTGTATATAGTAATAGTGCGACATAAGGATAATTTATTCAATAATCAAGTATCAATTAGATTGAAACTATTTATTTCTCAAATAATCTGTTTGATGACCAATTCGTTTTTAAATTTTACTTAAATTGATATGCAACACATCAAACTACAAAGAAAAAATTTATAATTTTAGATTTTTTTTTAATAACTATTTGATAAGCTATCGCAACTATCAAATGAGTTCACTGCAGTATAGCACTACTCTAAAATTGATTAGCACGGTTCAGTGAAATTATACCTCAGATATACTGTTTCATGGGATTAAACGCTGAATGCTTGCACGAAACTAAGACTAAACTATCTAGAACTTGCAAACAGTGAACAATGTTAGAACAATCTCCCGATTATCATCATGGCTCCGTTTGGATGGTGCTAGGAATAAGAGAATAGTTTCTTCTTAGACGTAAATTTATTTCTAACTATCTAAATTTTTTACAAAATTACACACTTCCCAATATTATTCCTCTTATTCCTAAACGATCCAAGTCTGTAATTTTCCAAAAAGAAAGAAAATGAAAAACAACCTTTTTTGCTTCTCATCAATACATAAAATGGCAATGAGAAACTGAAATTAGCAGCGACAGCAAGCTTAAGCCTCCACAGCCCAACACCCAAACCAAGCACGGCCCAATACTTGTTAGTCTCTCGCAAGTCGCATTCCTATTTCCTCCCCAACCATTACAATCGTGTCCTTTAATCTATTGTTTGTTTTTTTACTCTTTCTTTTTCTGTCATTTTCCATGTGGCATTTCATTTTATTGCCTTAAGAATTAATGCTAGAAATCTACTTCTAACTGTGTTACTGAAATGACTGATGTTTATAGTTTACGCGATGTTTCATTTCCGTGAGATATAGGCGTTGATTGTTTCAGGAGTTTTCTTTTGGAGAGCACAAAACAATCCTCTGATCAGAATGAGTATTTACAAGTTTGGTACAACTTATAAGAGCTGACTTTCTATTAAGTTTTTTCTGAAAAGAAGTTCAATTAGATTTAAATTTTTGCTTTAAAATGCAAGCACATCTGAATACTCTTCAGCAAGCGCTTACCATCTCCGAGAGGATCCAGGAATAAGATCACCATACCATAAGCTCCTCTGGAAGATTAAGACACCGCCAAAAGTTTGGATCTTCTTGTGATGAATCTTTCTTGATAGAGCACTTACGGAACAAAACCTAGAGCATAGGAATTGGTCATCTATTTACATATTTTTTTTTTTGGAAACAAGTAAAGCTTTTGACTGCGTTACCATTTTCATTAAGGCTGTGTTTGGATGGTGGGAAGTAGGAAGAAGGAATAAGAAATAAGGAATTTTTTCAATAAATTTATTCCTAATCATCCAAACTCTTCACAAAAGTTACACACTTCCCAATAAATTTACCCCTTCCCAATAAATTTCTTCCCTTCTTCCTTCTTCTTACCTTATTCTCAACACATCCAAACGGAGCCTAAGAAAACCAATAAACATACATGTTATTTTACTAACATAATAAAGATCAAGAGAATTACTCTAACCCATTTGCATTGCATAGGTACCGACATATGGTACTAATGCCTCTTTATTATCTCTCCTTATATTTCGCACAAGCGCGGAGGCCGGAATAATTTTCTAGGGGAGAATGTAATTATTGTGTGTGTGGGGGTGGGGGGGGGGATTGCTTATTTTATATAGAATATTACTTAAAATTACATGCTAATCCTAAAAATTTCTAGAGCACGTGGTGCTAAGTCCTTCTCTGCACCCTTTTGGCTCCGCCCTTGGTTTTGCACATGAAATTAAAAGATCACAAAAAGTAATTGCAAAACAAAAATAAAGTCCAACAAAATAACATGAGAAAAACATCCGTAGATAAGTAGCATTTTATTTGACACCCCTTCTTAATCCAAGGAATATCACCTCACATTTGTCGTCTTTCAAGCTTGATCAAGCTGGAGTGGGAGTTCATTCACGTTTGGAATCAGTCCAAAAACTTGCTCCTTCAATACGAAATTCCACAAAACTGACCAATGATTAAGGAAACAATATATCTATAAGTGTGGTATTTATCTAAATTAAAACTTATCTTATTTCAATTATTCTACAAAATTCAAAATATTGCTCCACAACATACATGAAAAGCACCTAATAGAGATCTATATAAAGAATTGTTATTGAAGTAAATCTTCAAGAGAATAAGGTTCAATATTACAATCAAATTGTTTTAGAAACCATAATCATATTAATCTATTAGGACATCTGAAAAAAAAAAGGTAATCTATTTTCTCTAAACATGAGAAGTATACACATGAAGTGTCACTTCTCCATCCTCAGTATGCTAAGTTATCTCTTGTTAATAACCTTTTTTGCTTAGTAACCATAAAAAAATTCAAATCTTTAAAGGAACCTCAATCTTCCAAGTAATCATGTTCCAATCATTTTTTACCCATCGATGATCAAGCCAACGGTATAAGGATCTTATAGAAAATTTTTTTATCTTTGCACATCCATCTAATTTTATCATTATTATAAGATAATGAAAATTAACAGCTTATCATATATCTCAAAGAGTCGAAATCTAACATATGGGTATAGCTTAATTACCTCCTAAATTGCAATGTTCTCATATGATTGTTCAAAATAGAAGCAACTGTAATCGTTTTGTTGGTGCAAATATTGTAAAGAGATGAAAATTTCACCACACCACTTATCTGTCCAAAACTGCGCTGAATTACCATTTTCTATTTCAAAATAGCAATTTATCTTAATTATTTGTTTTATATCTTTTAGAGAGGTCTAGAAAGGGAGACAATTTATTTTTGTCTAGTTTGGCATCGTATTTAAGGACAATTATATCTTTCCACTAACAATGATAATTAAGATATTTTATTCTCTACCATTGTTTACCTAACAAAGCATAGTTCATATTTTTTAGATTGGTGATCCTTAATCCCCTTGTTCCTTAGTTCGAGTGACACTCTCCCAATGAATCAAATGATATTTTTTCTTGATTTCCACGTGCCCAAGAAAATTTGGCCGTCTATTACATCATGTTAGTGCTGCTCTCAAGGTTGTATGGAAACCTCGGTACATCTCTTTGTTTATTACACCATTGCCAAACAAATCTAGACACTACTGCAAATCAGATTTAACTTGTCATTGCTCTCTTTCGCTTTGGATCTTTTAGCCTTCTAGCTACAGAACATAGTGACAATTGGCCCCTCCTGGGATGTCATGTGGGCGATGAGTTCATGGGCCATTTGGAAGGAAAGAAATAGTCGGAGTTTTGGCTCAAACAGACTGACTGTTTCACTACTGACGGTGAAAATTTGCACTACCATTAAAATGACTTAGAATTAAGGCTGCTTCTTGTTGATTTTGTTTTTTTTCTTTTCTTTGTTCTTTACTTTTATTTTTATGCTTTTCTTTCTTCTTTCTTTTTTCTTTCACTTTTTTGTACTCTGTAATTTCTTTTTGGTTAATGAAATTGCTGTCGTGGCAATCACCACCTAGCCTTAAAAAAAAGTTTTTTTTTGCTCAAAATGATCAATAGATAGAGAAGAATTCAGTAACATGACTCCAAAATATTTAGAATAGAAAATATTCGGGGCTAATAAAGATCATCCTTTAAATTCATCATCTCCATCATCCTTCAATAGTTAGATTAATTGCATTCCAAAAAAGAAAGAGGATGATGGGGATGATGGGGACTTTTTTAGAATGTCATTAATGAAGCTCCTCCCTTCATCCCTTCATCCTCATCATCCCACGCTTACCTTCTATTTTTTTTTTTTGCCATCATCTGAATTTTAGTAACTGTTTTAGTTAACATTTTTTTTCCAGAACATTTAGTTATTTTTTCAGAACTTTTCTATTAATATTAGAAAATAAAACTTAATTAAAAAAAATAGTGAAGGAAGGAGGGGAGTAGTGGAGTACATTGGATTAATTGTATTCTAAAAAAAAAGGAGATGATGATGAAGGGGATGATTCCATCATCCCTAGACTTTCTTATTAATGAAGACATGTTAGATAATTAATGAAAATTTTGATGGGATGATGGAAAACAAATCCCGAAAACATTTAGCAGAAATTATTCTTTTTTTTAATTAGTAAAGTACTTTTTTTTTCTTAATTTTGAATTCCGATACTATAACAAAATTTATGGTATATATGTAATCTGTATGTAATATATAAATAGTAACAAAAGTTGATGTAAATTTTACCATTTATGGAGGCTTCAATTTCGCAATGTTCCAGATTTAATGATTTTCCATAAAAAACACAACGATACGCATTTAATTTCCTTCCTATATCTAAATTTTTTAACTTAATTTGGAAAAATATTCAAGATTGTCGAATAATTATCTTTAATGATCCTTCACTTTTTTTTTCCTCGTCCTGTCAAATATATCATTTTTAAATTACTTTATAATTAATTTAATAATATTGCTTAATTAGTTACCAAAAAAGCGACTTGGATTAGAGATCATGTACCATGTTTCTTATGTATTGACGTGGTCAATAAAATTATAGACACATTAGATGTCTGGATGCGCTACCTACCTACCTAAGCAATTATACGTTCGATATAATTTATACATACACGACCCTATTCAGGTCGCATAATTATTCGCAAAACAAAATTTCCAAACTGAAGTAATAATAATAATAACAATAATTAAGAAAACGGAAAAAAGCTAATACAAAAGAAATTAATTAAGAAGGAAATAAAGAACAGAAGACAGAAAGATCAAGTGGAAAGCAAAAAAAAAAAAAAAAAAAAAAAAAAACACCTAGACTACAAAAGAAGCCCTTGGCCACCCAAATCTAAAGTGTTCACCCAAAAACAGCACGCGGGCCCACACGTCAGAGACACAGCCCCCAAATTTCGAGTAATGCTTTACTCCATTGCCCATCTCTCGTCGTCATCAGCGAGTTAAAAAGAGTCAAACACCTGTGCCTCTCTCTCTCTCTCTCGCTTCGTTCGAAGGTTACCCTTCTCGCTAGCTCTCTCGCTGTCGCGCTCTCTCTATTCGCCTTTCTCTGTTGCTTGTCGCGCTTCTAGGGTTCGGAGATTCTAGGGCTTTCGAAACCCTAACCCCGATTCGCGTGATTCGAGGAATCGAGAGTTGCTTATTCCCGCCGATTGTGGAAAAGGTTTCTTCTTTTCTGCATCCCCCTTCTTTTTCTTCGATTATTTTTCGGGTTTTTAGTGGAGTTCAGGGGTTTTAGAGTTGGTAGCTGTGGTGGTACTTTTTCGGGTATTATGGGATCTATTTTTGTAACTCCAGTTTAGTTGATTGGTTTAGGTTTAATGTTTAGTTTTGTCTTTTCGTCTCAGATCAGGATCTATGGTATTGGTGTTTGTTGTGAGCATATTTCCAGTGTTGAGAATTTTCGAATTTTTCATCTTTAATCTTTACTTCTGTTGCTTTTTATAGAACTTGAAGATTAATTTCTTCATTGGGTGTTTTGCAGATATTCTGAAGGCTTCAGTAGCAGAGTTAGGTAGGTACTTCGCTAGAGAAAAGGATCAACAACTTATCTTGTGCTGGATTACTAGAGGCAAAATTTATTGTTCTTCAATGAAGGAGGATAAATGAGATGTCAATTTGATATGGATTGGAGAATTGAGTGGTGAAGTTGGAGGCAGTAATGCCGTTGATTTTCAGGAGAGATGCAAAGGTATTCTTCATCCAGCAGTAATGCTGGAAACTCACTTGGTGGTCCTACTGTCAGGGATAATTCGAGGGCAGATTCATCATTTCAATCCTCAAACTACCCTGTTAATTCCAGGTGATTATTTTTTCATGCAAAGTACATTAAAATTGACTGGTTTGAACCTCTTGTAAAATGCGGGTAAGTGGGTTGAGACGTTGAGTTGTCTGATATCTTATCTGATAGTCTTAGTTAACCCTACTTTTGATTGTAAAACCAAAATAGCTGCGCTGTCAAGTTTTAAGTCCAAGTAGGACCCTTTCTATATCTGTTAAATTAATTCAATCCCGCTGCTCTCTTAACACTTATTTTCAGGCGACAATCGCAGATACCAGCATACAAATTGAAGTGTGAAAAAGAGCCCCTTAATAACAGGTTCTCGTTAAGAAAATCAGTTGTGTACTTGTTTGCGAACCTATATTGTTATATACTTTTATTGACAATTTATGTTCTTATTAGACTTGGTCCTCCTGATTTCTACCCGCAAACTCTGAATTGTCCTGAAGAAACTCTAACTAGAGAATATCTACAATCTGGATATAAGGAGACTGTTGAAGGAATCGAGGTACTTCTTTTGCAATTGAACATTAATTATATAAAGTTATCATGCATGAAAATTCTTTTTTTAATCGAAGTTGACTGACTACTTTTGAATGGGGTATTATTGTCCTGTTGTTCCTTTCTGAATCTGAAGATCTATTTGAAACAGAGAAGTGCTTCTTTCTTTTTGAACTGTTAGAACCCCTGTTGTAGTTCAATTTTTGTGCTATTGGCTGTTTTGACCCTGTACACAAATTTACCACCTTATGTACAAATCCAAATCTAGAATTTCAAAAGTCAGTCAAGTTTTAAGTTATGCAGGATGTACACACAAATAATGTCAAATTGATCCTAAGCATCGGTAAAATCTTTGACTGTACATATCCCTTTATTTTCTTTAAGATGTTGGTGCTCCAATTAGGAAGTTTGAAAAAAATAAACTCGCTGTTGCTGAAGTTATGATCAAGCTGCGTCTTGTAGTAGTTAGAAAAAGTATATGTCTCTATCTGCAATCCAATAGCATTTTTTTTCTCCTTGAATAACTGTTGTTTTCTTGGTTTCCATAGGAAGCACGAGAGATTGTTTTGACTCAGGTTGTAACTTTCCTTAAGCCAGAGCTGATAGGAAAGTGTCGGGAGGTAATTCCTTTTACCATTGCTATTTTCTGGAAACGAATCAAACAATTTGGTGCTTTAATATTGCATTACTTCCCACTGTTGTTACCTTTCCTTGTTCTATATTTTTTGGTCTGTCTATTTTAATAATATTTTGTGGCAAAGTTTCCTGAAGGAATGAGTGCCCATAGATGGTCTTATATTTCATCTCTTATCTGTCTTCCCTTTTATTTGCTTTTTGTCTGTTTTTTGCATACGGGTAAATTTTGGACGTACTGTTGGTAAAATTTAGGTCAAATTAGTCTTAAACTGAGGCTTGTTGCACAATCGATTGGAATTGGTTGGGAATATTTTGAGGCGTGCTTGCAGAATTGGAAGCTCAATATTGTTGGTATTCGGAAATTATCCATGTTTGTGAAGAGAGAGCCTGCACTAAGTGGTCTTAACTTTTGGCAAAAAATCCTGTCGCAATCGATATATGAAAATGACTGTTGTAGTTAGGTCCTAAGTTGTAATAATCCACCATTATCAGCAGTAATTGTCATTATCTAAATTTCTGGCAGTGGTTCTGTTTTCTTTTTGTGTTCTGTGACGACCTTATGTTGTTCTCATTTAGTTTTGTACTCGATCTATAACTAACAATCTCTTCTTTTTTTTTTTTGAATTACGTGTCCAAAGGCAATAAGGAAGCGTTTCAGGGCCATAAATGAGTCACGTGCTCAGAAGAGAAAAGTAAATACCTCTCTCTCTCTGCAATCTGCCCTTGCGGATCAATTAATGTTTAACCTGAATTTCTATTACTGCAGGCTGGACAAGTTTATGGTGTACCTCTTTCTGGTCACTTGCTAGTAAGGCCTGGTGCATTTCCGGAACAAAAGCCTTCTGGAGAAGATTTACGAAAGAAATGGATTGAGGTGCGCGACATAAATGCCATAGTCTATTATTTTGATGCAGGTAACTTTACCATGGTTTCTGTAAGACTGTAACTATGATTTTGTTTTGTGCTGTAATGAATTAACAGGCCTTGTCCCAACCCCACAAGCGACTACGCTCACTGTCAGAACATGTGCCTCATGGCTTTCGAAGGAAATCCCTCTTTGACATCATCACTCGCCATAATGTCCCATTAGTTCGAGCAACCTGGTTTGTTAAAGTCACATACCTCAATCAGGTTATCATTTGCTTACTGAATCTTTTTGAAAGCATTTGCCCTAATAAGAATGTTGGGATCATTTTCATCCTATATGTTCTGACTTCTGAGTTAATCACCAGTTAAGAAATAATCAAATTTCAGGTCCGACCTACCAGCACTAATGTACCAAATGGTCAATTCGTTAGAACAGAACAGTGGACAAAGGACGTGGCAGAGTATTTTGAGCAGCTCTTGGAAGAGTTCAGCTCAAAAGACGGGGCAGCTTTGTCAAGTAGAGATCAGCCATCCCCTGGACTCAACTCAGTACATTCTTCATCAAAGCTGAAAACAGAATCGTCCCCATCCATTTCAGACACCGAGGAGCCATCGTTTAACTTTAAATGGTGGTATATGGTCCGCCTGGTGCAGTGGCATCTTGCTGAAGGGTTGCTTCTACCATCTATTCTTATTGATCGCATTCTGAACCAGCTTCAGGTAAATACGAGGATCATTAATATTTTTCCTTATAATTTTGTTTCCTTTTTATTGCTGACCTTGTATAATTATCTTTTTTAAACAATCTATACCTGCAGGAGAAGGATTCATTCGAGATCTTAGAACTCCTGTTATCTCTTTTGCTAGGTCTGTTGGATTACATTGCTTTGTCACAGACGTACACACGCACCTTTGTGGAAACAGCTGTGCGTTATCTCGGCAATGTTTTGTCAAGCGGATCAAGTTCAAATGATGGTTTGAAAAGGGCATCTATGGCTGCTACTGTAGCTGAAATGTTGCGTTATTTGATCCTTTCAGTGCCAGACTCTTTCGTATCTTTGGACTGCTTCCCTCTACCGGCCCCTGTTGCACCAGAGGTGCACCACCGGGCATCTTTGAAAAACGTTCTTGAGGGTTCTGAATCTATTCAGTTTGAGACACAGGATGCTTATTTTCGGTATTTGTCATGCGGCCATGCAGTATCTGCTGTAGAAAAACGTACCTCTGATCTAGCCAAGATTGTTAACCCCAGCCTTCAAGGCAGAGGTGCAGCGAAGGTTGTACAAGCTCTTGACCGGGCCCTTGTGTCAGGCAACTTAAATCTGGCTTATACCTCTCTCTTTGAAGATCTATCTGATTCTCTTATGGAGGAGAGGTGGATTTCTGAGGTGAGCCCTTGTTTACAATCTTCTCTGATATGGATTGGGACTGTCGAGTTGTCTTTGATATGCTCTGTGTTTTTCCTTTGCGAATGGGCAACATGCGATTACCGGGATTGTCGTACTACTATGCCATCAAACCTCAAAATTACAGGAAGGAAAGATCTCTCTCAGATTTACATGGCAGTGTTGCTGTTAAAGAACAAGATGGATGAGATGTGCAAGGTTTCTAACCCCAAGAACAGCAGTCGGCTTGGAGCTGGTAAGATTCCCTCTCAGGATCGTACTCCTAACCATTCCAAGAATTCAGGTGAGAGAAAGCACAAAACTAACATGCTTGAAAGTCCTGGCCCATTACACGACATCATTGTGTGCTGGCTGGATCAGCATGAAGCCAGCAGCCCTACGGGCTTCAAAGCGGTCGATGCGCTTGTCACAGAACTCATCTGTAGTGGCATTTTCTATCCTCAGGCCTATGTAAGGCAGCTTATTGTAAGTGGCCTTATGGACAGAGAAGGCACACCTTTAGATACTGAAAGAAAAAGGAGACACCATAGAATTCTGAAGCATCTGCCAGCGTCGTCTTTGTTGGATGTGCTGGAAGAATCCAAGGTGATTGAAGCAACAACTCTGAATGATACTATTACTGTATACTCCAGTGAACGTCATCTTGTTGTGCGTGAGCTGTCCAGGGGGCAGAGTGATGTGGTTAAGAAAAGTAATTCATTGTCTGGCTTTCCTCTCCAAAAACAAATCAAGCATCGTCCCAGCAGCCGAGATGGCAAGGTTGATGGTAGCAAGGTGAAGGAAGTAGTTACTGAACTAAAAAGTCTTATATCAGCTTTGCTGCATTTTCCAAACATGGAACCAAAGAATGATGCTTCAAAGGGAAGTATCAAGAGGCCGCTAAGTGAATCTGATTTGAAATCTGATTCAGGTGAGATGAAACAAGGTTGTGAGGAATGCCGAAGAGCTAAGAAGCAGAAGATAGACAACAGGAGCCCTTCTTTCCAAAGTATCCCTTCGAATCAATTGGAGGATGAGGATATCTGGTGGATAAGGAAAGGAGCAGCAAAGGTCCAAGAACCATCATTCAAGGTTGAACCACCGCAGCAGAAGGTACCTAAACAAGGCTCAAGAGGGCGTCGTAAAACTCAGAGCCTGGCACAGTTGGCAGCTGCTCGAATTGAAAGCAGCCAGGGGGCTTCTACTAGCCATGTCTGCGATAATAAGGTGAGCTGCCCCCACCACAAATCCACAACAGACAGCGACAGTTCCAAGTATTTTGATCGGACAAAACCAGTCAACCTTTCTGAGATTGGAAAGGGTTTGAAGAGGCTTAGGATGATTGAGAAGAAATCTGTTTCGATCTGGCTCTTGAAATCGCTGAGACAGCTTATTGAGGGGACTGAAACAATGCTGTCAAAGCCTGGGAACAGCTCTTCTGGTTTCGCCTCACAAAATGACGAAAGGAGTAGTGTTAGATGGAGACTGAGTGAGGATGAGTTGTTGTCAGTTATGTATGTTTTGGACATTTGTTGTGATTTGGTTCCATTGGTGAAGTTCCTAATATGGTTGTTATCCAAGATCCGTACAAAGATGAATACTAATGTCCAAGTTGGTAGGAATACAATACTGCCAAAGAACAGAGAAAACCAAACCTGCCAAGTCGAGGAAGCATTTATTTATTCTGCCCTTCAACGGTAAGTATTATTTGTCCTGCGTTGTACTTTTGTTCCTTGATAATGCCCTGTTGGCATGTGTCCAGATTTATATTTCCATTAGCTCTTGTCAGCTTTATTTTGCTAATTCCGTGAATCCTTCTTAAGACTAAAAACTTTTCTTTTATTTTTCTTCTCTTTCAATTGGCTACCTCTCTTGAGGTTTAGTTTTAAGGTACTATTATTATGCATTATGCATAGGCTTAGCACCAATTTATACCCATGTAGAATACGAACTTTGGTTGTGTTCTGCTTTAGATCGGGCTTATCTTTCTTTTTATAATCACCCGGAATTGCATATAACCTGTCAAATGTGTTCTTTGCAGATATGAAAATGTACTGCTTGCAACTGACCTCTTGCCTGAAGTGCTGGCTGCTGCGATGCATCGTAACTCTGGAGTTGTCATGACAAATGGAAGGCTCCCTTGTTCCGCTGCTTTTGCATACACCCGGTACTTGTTGAAAAAGTACAGGGACGTGGTTAGTGTAGCAAGGTGGGAGAAAAATTTCAGAGTTAGTTGCGATCAAAGACTCCTTTCTGAACTCGACACAGGTCGATCAATTGATGGTGACTCCATCTCTACGTCAGGAGTTTCATCGGGAGAAGATATTGATGACCATATCAGGCAAAAGCTTGGGGGAAGGTCGTCGCGAAATGTCCCAAACATGAAAGATGTGGTACATCGCAGTGTTGAGGAGGCATCCCGGTACTTTTATGGGAAAGAAAGGAAGGTCTTTACACCATCAACACCCAAAGGCGCCTCATTGGAGAAGTGGGATGATAGCTTCCAGATAGCACATGATATTGTGTTTAGCCTGGTGGAGTGCATCCGCCAGAACTGCAATACACTTCCTGAGGGTGATCCTTCTGTAGTTGCAGCAGCTGTCTCAGCAATTGTTGGCAACGTGGGCCAGGCCATAGCAAAGCTCCCTGATTTCACCTCTGGAAATTACCAGAACCCCCCTTCTGCAGCAACTTCTTTGAACTGTGTACGGCACATTTTAAACATTCACATTACATCTCTTTTTCTGCTAAAGGAATCTCTTGGAGACCGTTTCAGCCGGGTGTTTGAGGTAGCCTTGGCTGTTGAAGCCTCATCAGCTGTATCAGCTGCCTTTGCTCCCCCCAAATCTCACCGGAACCAGTTTCAGCTCTCCCCTGAATCTCATGACCTATATGGAAACCATTCAAATGATCTTCATAGCAATTCCACTAAGGGCTTTGTCTCACGACCCACAAAGATTGCAGCTGCTGTCTCTGCCCTTGTTTTGGGGGCTGTTATTCATGGTGTCATCAGCTTAGATCGTTTGATAACAGTTTTCAGGCTGAAGGAGGGTTTGGATATCATGCAATTCGTCAGAAATGCTAGATCATCAAATGCTAATGGTGTTTCACGCACTTCTGGTGCTTTCAAGCTCGACTGTCCAATTGAGGTTAATGTTCACTGGTTCAGGCTCCTGATTGGTAACTGTCGAACTGTGTGTGATGGGCTCATTTGTGAAATGCTCGGTGATTCGTACATTCTAGCTCTTTCGAGGATGCAAAGAATGCTGTCACTTGGTCTAATTCTCCCTCCTGCATACTCGATTTTCGCAATGGTTATATGGAGACCCTATATCACCAGCAACGGTCCAAACCGTGAAGATATTCAGCTTTATCAGTACCTATCAACTGCTGTTGGAGATGCCATTAGACACCAGCCGTTCCGAGATGTGTGTTTCAGGAACACACACAGCTTTTATGATATCCTGGCCTCTGATTCAGGTGATTCAGAGTTTGCTGCTATGCTTGAGGTGCATGGTTCAGATAAACATTTAAGAGCCTCAGCCTTCATCCCTCTGCGGGCAAGGCTGTTTCTGAATGCTCTGATTGAATGCAAAATGCCGGCCTCAGCAATATTGCAGGAAGATGGGTCGTGGGGTTGCGACTCAAGTGCTAACATGGAAAATGAGGCGAAGCTACAAGAGCGGCTACTTCATATACTGGATACTCTTCAACCAGCAAAGTTTCACTGGCAGTGGGTCGAGCTGCGGCTCCTCTTGCATGAGCAGGCCCTCATTGAGAAAATAGAGACTCAGAGTATGTCATTTGTGGAGGCTCTCCGGTCTTTGACACCCAATGCTGATTCAGAGAGTGAGAAAAAATTTACTGAGATAATAATTTCAAGGTTGCTAGTCAGGCCAGATGCGGCCTCTCTTTACTCGGAGGTGGTGAACCTCCTTGGTAAGCTGCTCCAGGAGTCTTTGGTGATGGACACTAAGTGGATCTTACAGGGTCCAGATGTTCTACAGGGACGAAAATCTATCAGGCAACAGCTTCTATATGTTGCACATAGAAAGGGGCTCTCAGCGAAAGCCCAGTTTTGGAAACCATGGGGATGGCCTCGTTCTGTGCCTGAAGCCTCTACTAGTACTACCAGCAACAACAACAGCTCTAATAGTGGTAGAGGTACAAAGAGGAAGATTGAAATTACTCCTATTGAAGAAGGAGAGGTTATTGACGAGTTTGTAGATGTTAAAAGATCTGGCAGGTCCACGAACACCCGAGCCACAGATTCAGAGGGGCCTGAATCCATCCAACACCGGGTGACTGAGAAAGCTTTGACGGAGCTTATGCTCCCTTGCATAGACAGGAGTTCTAGCGAGTTGCGCAATGCATTTGCTACCGAACTAATCAAGCAGATGGCCGCTATTGAGACACAAATTAGCACGATAACAAACAACAATGGAACAAAGCAGCAGGCTAGTACGGGCTCACCGGGGATAGAAGGGTCTGCCCCTGGCAAAAGCGGTAGAAAAGGAATGCGGGGCGGTAGCCCTGTTATTGGCAGGAGGCCTCCAGTAACGGCTAGCGACTCCACACCTCCTCCAGTGGCTTCTTTGAGATCGGCGCTATGGGTGCGCCTCCAATTTCTTATTAGATTGCTCCCTGTTATCTATGCAGATAGGTAATTACATGTTATTTCTTTACCATGATTTCTGTGAGGTCAAAATTTAGGTGCTTATAATGTCTCACAACCTTGCTTTGGTCAGTTCCAGGAACGACTATTTGAGTATGTGCAAACAAGAAGTCTTATTTAGCTCATTTTCCCCACAATATAACTTTGTTATTGCTTCAATTACCCAAACTTTACATGCAAAGTGACAAAATGACTGAACCAAAAAAAAAGCATGATACCAGTCTTTACATGGGTTAGAGATCAGTATCAAAATAATTTATTTTTGAGATATAAGCAGGGATCCATCCGGACGGAATATGAGGCAAACACTTGCCGGCATCATTCTACGTCTGCTTGGGGCACGAGTTGTGTATGAAGAGGCTGACCTACCGAGTCCCATGAAAAGGGAGGCAGAGTCTTCTCTTTCTGAAGCTCTTGTCTATTCTGCAGACCGGCCTGGTGAGGGGCTCTTTGACAGGCTTGTTTGTGTGCTTCATGCTTTGCTAGGGAGCTGCAAACCGAGTTGGCTGAAGCCCAAGTTGCCCCCCTCCAAGTCAACCATCAAATCTTCCCGAGATTTTCCTGCATTTGATCGTGAGGCAGCAGAAAATTTGCAGGTTAGTCTATTTCCAATATTGGGGATTTCTGGGTTGTAATATTATTTTGGCACAGGTCCATTACCTGCTAGGATTATGGTATTGATGTCTCCTTTTATGTTTGAATTGTGTTTCTTCTGCCAATTTTGCATAATTGGATTGCATAAGGTAATTTTGGGTCTTACTCGAGAGCACTTTTAAGTACTCCGGTTGATCCCACTTGGAATCTGACAAGGATACATATGTATCAACCAAGTTTGTGCTCTGATCTAAGTTTTATTTTCCTTGGCTTTGTTTTTGTTGGGAATTTTAATTTGACCCTTTTTTTTTTGTGGAAGCCTAAGCCCTAGCCCTAGCCCCAAATTTCATCTTGTTGTTTTTTGTGGAAGTTATCTTACCATTTGGTGAGGAAACAAGGACAGAATTTTGTGGTAGTTAAGAAATGCTATCTGGGAAGGGATAAGAGCTTTGCTTAATATTAATTAGACTAGGTGTTCAGGTTACCACTTGGTTAATTGTTAACCAATACTGACCAGGAGTTCAGGACACCTTTTTACTAGAATATTTTTTTTATCAAAATTAAATGGATTTGATGTTGTTTGATTGGAATTTCCATGTTATTAGATCTGAAGAAATCCTGAGAAATTAATTATAATAAAATGAAATCCCACGTAAAATTAATTTTGATCAAAGCCATACTGATCTGAGCTTGAGTTTCAGAACATGAGTGACATAATTGTAAAAGTAAAGATAAAAAGATTGAAGTACTCGCTAAAGTTCCTTGTAACAATAAGCTGCATGCTTGCTTTGTACTTTTGGGATTTGTAATCAAAATGAGGCTTTCGCCTTCTCTTTTTTTTTAATATACCAATGCATAAGTGCAGTCAAATCCTTTTGGTTAAATATTACTTTCAACTATATTAGTTCTTAAAATTTTCACTTAGTTTTCTGATTCATTTCAGCAGTTTTTTTTTTTATAAAATATTTGATCTTTCGATCCAAGTCAGCAAGTTTAATCTTACTGGCTGCTTCTGAGCCGCCAAATTGCATCCGTATTCAGATTTTGAGTTTAAGAATGATATAGTTAAATGAATTGACTTTTAGTTTTGTTTGATTTATAATTGTAAAAGAGAGGGTCAACCTTAGGATAAGTTGAGGCAAAGGTGTGGAGCTGTCATATGTGTAAAGGGGTACTTATATGTGATAGTTCATGAAATTGTCATATTTACGTATTCATGTCTTCATGATCAGTGGTATTTGGGACCTAGTCTGCATCAGGATTTTTAAGAGTCCAATTTTTAGTTAAATATTTTCTTACATTGGGCAGACATGCCATTTTATTATGTATTCTTCACCATTTTTCCACAACCAAACTGCCTGAACCATATTGACTCACTCTAAGACAGTCTGCCTATTTCTGATTTTTGGTTTTGCTTTTATACTGCAGTCAGCATTGGACAAAATGGAGTTGCCGCCAACAATCCGGAGAAGGATTCAGTCGGCCATGCCTTATCTTCCCCCAACACGCCCTTTCTCAATGCCCTGCCTCCCTCCTTTCTCGGCTCCTTCTCTTCCATTTATTCTGTCCAGCAACCCCACCCCCGGTCCCCAACAGAGAAACGTCAATCCCTCTACTTCAAGCTGGACCTCTTCCAATCTTCCATCAGGCAGAGGCAAGGCACCACTGCCTTCCCAAGAACCATCAGAGATGGAGATCGATCCATGGACCCTGCTCGAAGATGGCACTGCTGGCTCTTCTTCTGCCACAACAAGCAGTGGTGGTGGAGGTGGTAGTAGCATGGGTGTCCCTGGGGGGGACCATTCCAATTTGAAAGCCTCTAGCTGGCTCAAGGGTGCGGTTCGAGTGAGAAGAACCGACCTCACTTACATCGGATCACTAGATGAGGATAGCTGACTCGTTTGTACAGTTATGGCAACATAAGAAAAAGGAAATATACATATTCTTCAAGGGCTCATCTTTGTTATTTCAGGAGAAGATACCATACTGGAATTAGGGGAAAGCAGGGGGCATTTGTATTGAATATCGTCTTGACTACTGGAGTTGGGCCTCTTTTTGGAATTCCCGAAGCTGTTGTACATACAAAGTATTTATGGTTCCAGCGCTGTCAGATCATGATGTAGCATGCTTTTAATTTTTTATTTTTAATCCATTTTCTTTCGAAGGTTGTATTATTTAGGGAAACAGAAAGGGTACAGCGGGACCAGCTTCAGTGTAGCAAAGCTTAGAATTGATTCAAAAGGATTTGTAACCGTATAACATGTATTTTAGGGGGGCCAGATGATTACGCTTCTTGTTGGCTAGTCCCATGTGCCCTATTCTTTTGTGTTTTCTTTTTCTAGTTTACTCCCGTGGCTCATTGAGGGTTCGGCTGTGTACTTCCAAATGACTCACGTTTAAATTAATTTTAATTAATTTATTCTATTTCTTTTGTTCTATGTGTGTTTGTTCTGGAAGGGGGACGGGGGCTGTTTTGATAGCGGAATCTGCCTAGTTAAAAGTAACTTCAAAATCCTTTTTTTAGTTTCTGATACGTTTGCTTTTTGTCCGTAAGAAATCTATTCATACTATTTTCATGTCGTTTGCATTACAATTACAGACAGCGATAGCAGGTTCTGTGAACATTGTACAAAGTTTAAATATGATTACTAATTTCAAATTTACCACTAATAGACACCTATGGTATAAGAGGCCCATATAATACACGACAACTAAGTCAGGCGTCAAAATGTTGTGTACTGTCTGATAATATATTTCTCAAAATTTGTCAGTAAAATAACTACAGCCGCATCAATCCAAAATATAACCTGTCCGAGGTCTTAAACTAAATCGCCTCATTTTCTATTGTTAGTTGCTGCAACTTCCCAAAGTAGCATGAAATGGCCGTCGTTATGAGCCTAAAGCTGACTCTGGGTTGGAAACAGATATCAACTTTTCCTAGCAGATTTATCAGCAAAAAGCACATCATCGATCCATGAAACGATATTAAATGCTAAACTCTCTAGCACTCTCGAGTAGCTTTCCAGAATTGCCTGCCCAACATCCTGTGCCATCAAACATCAGAATCATCAACAGTAAATCAATGATGAAAAATTTTGCAAAGAACTTCCATAAATGGTCACCCCTCAGTATAAATGTGATGTGTTTTAAGATTCCAAAATTTTCAGAAGTTCATAGTTAATATACTTTTAGATGTTTTGACAACAATAGCATAGCATATTTAAGTTTATTTCAAGGCCAGTGAAGTGTCTTTAGTTCCATTTCCATAATATTTATAGTACTCCATTCCATCTTAATCTATTCCACTGTCAGTGAACTATATTTATTAAATTTTGTTTCACAACTATTCCAATTTCTTCTCCAGCAAATTGGCTCTATTCAATGAGCTGAACATGAAAGGTAGTTTCCTTATTTTTCTATTTTTATCCCATTGGTTTCATTCTTTACCTTATTATACTGGATTTTACTTGTATCCAAGGTTGTCTGTGACAGTGAAGGGAATCTCTGCTTTATAGAAAGCAAGAGAGACTCTGCTCTACTAGCTAGCATCACATTTTTGTCCTCGTCAGATACCAGTTCCTTCACCATTTTCCAAGATGATTTTGAATGGTGGGTACTAGCTTTCCTGCGCCATACATACATCGCTGCTTCCACACGGTCAGCCAACTCCAGGGCGTCATGCTCTTCGCTCATGTTAAGCTGATCAAGCAGCTGATCTGGTGAGAACCTTTCTGGTGTGCTTATTGCCCGGTACAATGATTCTCCTAAACTAATTTTCCCACTCTGAAAATAAAGGATAGAAAAGATTGTAGGGTTAAATCTGAAACTCCCAGCCGGTCATTTCTCAAACATTCCATCCTTTTGGCTATTACTATACAACAACTAAGCCTTTTGTCCCTAACAAGTTGGGGTAGACTAGAAAGAAACCCAACAAGAGTAATTGGGTTTCATTTCCATAGAGATGACTGGATTTTTTACGTTGGCTCGCCTAGCCTATCGTTGCTCCTCCTTTTACCAGGGCTTGGGACCGGGCTATACTAAACAATGCAAGCAAAGCTTAATATAGGCGGATTCAAACAGAATAAATATGTATTTTATAATAAAATAAAAATTTTCTATGATAGACCTGATGTTTACAAACACCATCTTTCTTTGGTAAACCCTCTTATGATTTGCTCAAAAATGTTTTAGTATATTCAGAGCAGCTCGCCACTATCATTCTCAAACTATATACTGTTTCTAACTTAAGTTCTTACTATTTGTATTAAAAAAAAAGGAGTATTCAAAAGGAAATTTTAGCCTCAATAAATCTATTTAATTTAATGACAATGCATTTCCAGGAAAACCTACCTTTGCAAGACCAGCCAAAAATGAATCAGGGATCTCCATCTCAGAAAGGACTCCACTATTTATTGCCACAGCAGCCTTGTGAATCTGATTTGCACAATCCCTTTTCTGTTGCAAGTTCTTTCGTCCATTTTCTGAGATACCGGTATCAGGAGGTACACAAGGGACAGGAAGCCACCACTTCTCCTCATTTCGGTGGCTCAGCCTTCGGAAAGATGATGATCCAGAACTAAATGATTTCTTTCCATCGTCAATGTACCAGAATTCTGGTTTGTGAAAACTATCAAGGATGTCCTGATACATATTTTTTGTTCACAAGAATAATTTGAGTTATTTTCAGAAAAAATGATTTATCATCAAATTTTCCCAGCTTTTCATGGGTGCGTCAATATCTCACATTCTCATATATTTCCTCCCAACACAACATGTACCATTCAAACTCTTCCAGAAGAAGGAAGATACCTTATTTGAGAGATTTTGTTACCTCTACAGTTGCATTGCCTCTGTATGAAATTGAGCAGAATGAGAGGGAAGTTTTTGTTACTATCAAAGAGACATTTTCTATTAAATTTAAATGTATCAAGATATTTCTCTTTGTGCAGGGTTTTACAGTATATTTCAAATTCCATAGGAGCACTCACAAAAATTATTCTGATTTTGGAGAAAGGATCTATTTCTAGCCTATGCCTAATGTGTTGCACCCAATTGACAAATCCAGTTTATTGTCGTAACTTTGAATTCTCTAAAGAAATGAAGAAAACAAAAATAATGATATAAAAAGCTTACAATAAGCATAGCATCGAGTTTTTCTAAGGCAGGGAGGTTGATATAAATATCTGATCGTGGTCGGGTTGCCATAACCTAGTGAATGAACAAAACAAACTTAAACAGGATGTTCCAAAAGTATATTATGATTATAGATTTATTAATTATGTTTCTGACCTCTACTGTAGTGCCATCTGGTAAAGTTTGTGAAGAGGGGTAAAACTCAACTATGTAGTCACATACAGAAAGGAGGCAATCCATCTCTCGTCTCCACATTGCTTTCTTCTCAAGTGGTAATGGTTCCAATTTATGGCGGGTCCCAAATGCAGTGGCTTCAAAGATGGAGAAGAAAAAGATTATCGTTGTATTAAGTACATCACTAAAAGATTACCATATTTATATTCAACTTTGAAAAGAGATATTTCTGAAGAAATTCTGTTCTTGTCATAATACATCAACATCTAGCCGCATATATCTCATTGTTTTTATGAAATGAAACTGAAAAGAACAGGACCTGTAACAGGTAACATCCAATACATACCGGCATCATAGTCATTACTGCCAATCTAATCCTAGTACTTTAGCCCTCATTTCATCCCAAATTTCAATTAATATGGTTAATTTTTCATAATCAAGCCATTTGGACAATGATAATTTAAACAGCAGTTCAAGCATGGGAAAAGAACAGAGGGACCAAAAAAAATAGAGATGGAGCTTGAAATTGGTAAACCCAGTACCAAACTAGCTGAAGAATCATCACATTTGAATATATTTAGAAATTCTCAAACAAGAAAAGCAAAGGGATTTCACTGTACCATAGAGATTTGTAATGGAATTTGAGATTGCGACAGCAGTGCAGACTCCTTTCCCATTTCCTGACATATCTTCCCCCAACAAAAGTTTCGAAAACTTCTCCTTTACAAGTTCTAACTCTGGTAAATCAACACTGATATCAGAAAAGGAAAAGAAAAGAAAAGAACACCAAACAAAAAAACTTGATAAAATGACATAAAACTGGACTACTTAAAGAGTAAAGACACACAATGCATATCACATGTTGTCACCTTGACTACCATTTTAAATAAACCTCAAACATGCTAATTTAAACTCCATATATATTTCATCAAAACAAAACGGCTCATCCAAAAAAGGAAAACAAAAAGAAAAAAAAAACCTTAACATATACATATATATACCATCTTCAGCTGGTGATTTCTTATGGAACACATCACTGGAGTGCTGTTTCATGCTCAGGCGGTTGAGACCCGGCGAAGGTCGCCGTGGCGGCGGCCAGAGGCCACGGAGGTGCGAATGCGACTCGTACGGACCACTATGGTCTTCACTGCGCTCAGAGAAAGATGACACGTCAGAGATCGTACGACTGAAGTCCGTGGAGTCTACGGCCGTGGAAGAGCGGTCGAGGTCGGTCTCCGACGAAGAGTTCTCGTCGCACTGTGATGAGCTGTCCATTTCCGGTGGTTGGCGCGTTTTTTGAGGAGAGGTTATTGCACTTAAACACACCTGTGATGGAAAGAGAAACAGAGAGAGAAAGAGAGACAAAGGAATTTTAATGAAATAGTGTTATTGAAAAGAGAAGAAAAGAAAGAGAGGGAATATAAGGGAACAGTGGTTTAAATGGAGACAGAGAGGAGTGTCATGTGCAGATTTTGTATTTGTATTGAATCTATTATCTCTCTCTCGGTTTAGTCATGTTTCTGGAAGTTTGTGTAAAGCTTTTCTTCTTTGTTAAATTACTAATTCGGTCACCAAACTTTATTATTGTGGTTTGAGAAAGGTTTTACTTCGCTTTCCTGCTCTGGTCTCGGAAAATGCACTTAAATTTCTACGAAGATAAATTATGTGCATATGTGATAATTTTGAAATCATTATTGGTGCTTTCGTCGGATGAATATTTTTATCTTAAGTTGTTCACAGTTGTTCAGGGTTTTTAATGGGTATGTTATGTGTCATAATTAGGAATATTTCCTTGTAGGTGATATTGTTAATACAGTACATATTCGTTGGCATTTTTTGAAATATAAAATACACCATGATCGTTCTACATATGGCATGATATCAAATCATAAGAAAAAAAAAATTGTGAAATCCCCCCACAATTAAAGATTGAAATTTTGAGCATGACTTTGAACCGTTGGATTTGTATCCTCTCTGGTGGTAGAAAAGTTACATAACTAATTAAATGGTTAATACTTTATTAATAGTTACATTTCATTAAAATGATAAAATCTTTTTAAAATTTAAGAACGACAGCCGCATTAAAATTTATTCCAGCCTGGTTAAAGGTACGCACTTTGTACCGAAAAATATATAGCTGGCTAGTGTTGTTTGCCTATAAAATCCAAAAATAAGATACTTACCATTAAAAAAAAGATCCTAGTTTCAAATAACGATACAATACAAACTTGCCTGTAATTAGATCCTTCCTTTTAAAAAATATATATAATTTACTGTTGATTGAAAGTTAGAATCCATGTCTCATGCCTGACAGCCAAAATCAAATGACAAGGAAGATGAAACGAAGCAAAATGCTGCTGTAATGTGGACAGCCAGGATTAAAATAAGGCTTGCGCAATTGCTCATCTCTTCATGGTCAATACTTAGCTTCTCCATTTCTTGATGGAAATGGAGGGGATTTCATATTGTTTAAATTATTTTCATTTATAAATAGCACAAGATATCAAGTTAAATCTTGGATGTGCCTGATGATGGCGAAGTAAGAATAATTTTCTATTTAAAAGCTATAACGTAAAACTTTATTTTTCCTTTTTTATGATAGAAGTGACTTTATTGACTTTTATCATTGTTAACGCCAACTTTGTTGGTTCATTTTCTTGGAAGAAATTTGTTCCTATCAAAACAATAGACATCTCAATTGTATGAGATATATATGTGAAACTGTTTGTTAAAAACTAAAAATAAACTGAATAACGACAAGCATTTAATTGCAACAAAAACAAAATTATTTAACCTTTTTAATAAATTGAAAACGACATTAAAATCAAATTGGTAGGAGAGATCATCTCCATTTTGAGAAACAATTGAGAAGATGTTTATTTTTAAGATAGAAAAATATATACATTTAGAATGTGGCAAACCCTTTTGTGGAAACTTCTTTCTAATCCTGCTTTTTAGATGCTTGTTATCCTTTGTAGGCAGATTTGAACAGTTGCAAACTTAAAACCAGTTTTTGTTTTTTTTGTTTCCCCCTTCCCAATGAAGCACCATTTCTTTGGTTTTGAAGGGCATTAAAAGAAGAGACAATCAAGCATGGCATGCAAATAATATGGGTGATCCAAAAAGAAGCAAAAAAAATGATGAAAAATTATCAGAAAAAGAAATGGTCCTTCTTACCTTTTATGATGCAGAGTAGGAGCACAGCTTCATGCTTTAGTATGAAATTTTAAAGCCCCTCCCTCCTTCCAATTCACTGCCTTGTAATCTTTTTCTCATGAAAAGAACTTGATTTTTGAAAATTGGCCTCAATGCCTTGGATCTCTCTCTCTTCCTCCTTCCTTTTTCTCTTCCTTCTCTCTCTTTGTTTTCTGTAGAACGGTACGAAACGGAAAAGATTGTATGTCGTGGGAGCATGCAAATTACAATCTAATAAATTTCTAATAATTGGGACATGGTTACTGTTTCTCACAGATTAAAATAATATTAATAATTGGGACATGGTCATACCATGCAGCTATTTTAATCTGGGAAATAAACCAACGAATCACACACTACCTTCCAGGTCCACTGTTTGCTCAACTTCTACAATTACAATTGCACAATTTAGTAATTAACGGTAAGAACAATTAATGGTTCGTTCTTCAAAGTAAAAATGAAAAGAAATTCCAAGTATGATTTGTAACCTAATGCCACCAAAAAAAAAAAAAGAGACGAGATGTTTCTTTTCATTTGGATAATATCAGTGGAAAAGGAAATGTGTAATAATTTAATGGCAAAATTAGATATAACCCCTACAAACTTTGTCAATTAGATATAACCCCTTATAAACTTGAAATTAGAAATAACCCCTATAATCTTTAGAATTGAGGAAATAACTCCTCTTAATTAAATTTAATATTTTTTAATTAAAAAATTCTATTTTTTATAGCATATGACAAAAATATCCTTGCCCTTTCCACCGATTCTTTTGTTTTTCTTCTCCTTCCTCCAGCACTAATTTAAGGGCTATTAATGAGTTTTACAAAAATAACCATATATGAAGCAATAATGTCATTGTTTGTTTCACTATAATAATATTTTCTTATGGTTGAAATTTCAAGGAAAGAAATAATTCAGCATTTTTGTTAATTGATGCTCTTAAAATCATGATGCAACTTGCGAATATAAATGCATAATTGACAAGACATATGCCCTCTGCTGTTTTGTACGTGGGGACTAGATACTAAAGAGAGGAGGTGTACGAAATGGGGTTCAAAATATAAACCGGTATAGACTATTTATCAAAATGAATAAAGAATAAAAGAAAGAAAGGTACTCTCAAAACAAAAGGATTAGATATAGTATATTTTTTACGGGCGATGGGGAAAAAGGGAAGACAAAAGGACAAGGGTATTTATGTCATAGACTATTACAAAACGATTTTCTTTAATTAAAAACAAATTAGATTAATCAAAAGGAGTTATTTCCTAAACAACAAAAATTACAGGAGTTTATATCCAATTATCAAAGTTTGTAGGGGGTTATATCTAATTTTTTTTTACTTGGGCATTTAGGTGGTTTTTTTTTGTTTGCTTCTTTTTAGTTTTTTTTAATCGACCTACTAAATAGAGTCGGGATCATCAAAAATAAATAAATAAAAGTCGCCAATTTGAAAATTTTACTTTTAGAGGGGCCAAATTGTACTTTTCCTGCATATTATATATCAAAATTTACACACTAAGGCTCGGTCCTGCTACAGTACTGTAGCTAAAACTTGGCATGGTGTTTAAATATCCTGCAATCCAATTGTACTGAGCGAAAAAGCAGACGATCTGAATTTACACTGATTCTATACGAATCTGGTTCTTTTATTCTGTATCTACTTTTTATATGTTCATCTGGCTTCGATCTATCAAAAGTTGAGTTAGAAAGCATTGAAGAAATGTTAACATCGTTGATCTGGTCACTGCTCAGTAAAGTCAATCGTCAGGGATCGAACTCAAATTCTATATTTTTGTGATGTGGTGACATTTGCAAAATTCTAATAAAAAATATTTATAACTTAAAAAAAACTTTAGAAATATTTTTTCCCTTATTATAATGTTTAAAGGAAACCAAATAAGTGGTTCCTAATTTATAGTTAGGTACTCATTTTAAATCTTAACACTTTAAAATATTGTGTATTCGTTTTGGAAATTAACATTTTATTCATTCACTGTCGAAACTAGTCCAATGTTTGCTAGTCCACTAGAAAGTAACATTTTATTCGTTCACTGTCAATTTAGCATCACTTCCGGCATGAATGTGGTTGCACAACAGCACAACATCACGTACATACGATAGTATATCCACGGTATATCACAATTAATTAAATAATACTAACATCAATATCCATTCCACAATAAGAAATAATTAAAAAAATTATAAATTTATATCCACGGTATCCTTTAATCGTTTACCCTACCTGTATCGTATTCGATAAGACGGGTATGGATAAAGTTTTATTTTAATTAACTTATCGGGTATGGGTATGGATAAAAGAAAATTTTCGTTAATTTATTTAGTAAGAGTATGGGTAAGACTATTTCGTATTTGTTAATTACCCGTACCGTTAATCTTTATCATAACCAAAAAAATATAATTGTAAGATTCAATTAATATGTTAATAACAAACTAAAATTCTAAAGATATATATGTAAGATTCAATTGATATGTTAATAATTAAACTAGGCAATTAAATTATAAGATTTGATTGAAATAATACTACGTTAAATTGGAAAGTTATAATAGTAAGACTCAATTGATATGTTAATTGTATTTTTTCATTCACGGACTACATTAATAAAATAATAAAATTTTTCAGAAGATCATTTTTTCTCAGTTGTCATTTGAGAAAATATTATATAATTAGTAATTAGTTATGTAATTTTTTTGTGACAATTGACATGAGAAGATATAGTATGATTTTATTATATTTAAAGTATTATTCAATGTTACACTTTATTAATATATTTATCTGATAATATTTATTTATCACTATTGTATAATATTTTTTCATTGAGTTATTAACAATATTATCCGTTTTCTACCGTTACCCTACCTTTATCGTTAATTCTTAACGGGTAAGGGTAGAGTACGGTTAAAGTCAAATTTTAACGGGTAAGGAGTGGGGTATGGGTAAAGAAAATTTTAATGGACACGAGTATGAAAAATATCTCTACCGTATCGTACTCTATCCATTGACAGCCCTAACATTAGACTCAAAATTCATCCTGAGATCGATGAATGATGATGTGGATATTTATCTAATTTTGGACCATCGAGAATAATAAAATTTGATGCAAATAATAAACTTCAAAATAATACTTTTAAAGCCTCAAGATAAGCCAAACATTAGCTAAATGAAATTGAAAAGAACTTTTACTTCTCAATAATGGTATTATATAAAACATATTCCTATTTACAAAATGCTTCATATTGTGTGAGGGAACCTTGTAAATTAATTTATTTCACAGCGTAAAAGTAGTGAAACTTTAATTGCGAGCAGAACAAAATTATTGCCACACAAAATCTCCACAAAACATTTATGCGGCTTAATAAAAAGTTTGATGGTCGAGTACACAGTTCATACTCGGGTTGTGCGCCCATGTCTCTCATGCAATATACTCATTTCGGGTGCGACCCAAATCCCACACATTTTGTCGGGTTTTTGAATGTTCAATTACTTAAACCTAATTTTAATCCGTTCCAGTTATTTCGTAATGCTGACGTGTGCTGAAGTGGCTCATCTTAACTTAACTTTCATTAATCACCTACGGGTTTGAAGTTTCAAAAAAAAAAAAAAAAACTAAACTTTCATTAATGTTTTTTTAACTTCCCGTCGGCATTGGTTTAAAATGTGGAAAAAATCCGTCTCGCTCAGCGTTTGTCTGATTATCTTATCTATCCGTATCCCTATCATTATCCATACTTGTCTAGATCTAGCGTGTATTCATCTTCTAAATCGTTGATTTATTTGATCTATGCTGAAGACAATCTTCATATGAAAATGCGATTAAATTTTTATTTTTCATCTGAAATGAAGAACACTATCAAACTATAATTTTTTTTCCCGTTTTGAGAAAAAAACAGCGGAATAATAATTATTTTTTTTAAAAAAAGAGTTTATGTACAATTTCTAATCTGTAATTTTTCAAATAATTATATTTATCAAGAAAATTATTTTTATTAAATATTTTTTATGTTGAAATGTTGATTTTTATTCGTGTTGAAGTATGAATATTTTTTTAAATTTTTATTTACCCACACATTAGAGGGGTACGTTTTCTAGCTTTTACAAATGAAACCTGGCGATTATCAATGCAGAATATCCTCTTAAATTATGAATTGTCCTGACAAAATTTTAGGGGGGGGGGAGTAGGCTACAAAATTTCAGATTAAAAAATGCAAGTGATTTTCAAAATTATAGCAAACTTACATTATAGGGTGTGTTTGGATAGGTGTGGGAAGAAGGGAAGAAGGGAAGAAGTGGGAAAAAGTATTGGGAAGTGTGTAATTTTGTAAAGAGTTTGGATTGTTTATAATTTTTTTTCTTCTTCCTTCTTCTTCTTCTTTCTTCCAACGATCCAAACGCACCCATAAGTAGGAACTTTTTTTCCCCTTACTACTATGATTCCATTTCAATAATAATTTGTAATGCAATATATATACATCAAGCTTTTAAAAAACTCCGTTTTTTTCGTTTTATTGTCGTTTTATCAAGATTTTTGTTCACACCGCACAACCGTTTTATCCGTTATATCACCGTTTTTTCGTTTTATCACCGTTTTATCACCGATAAACGCTAAATCACAACCCAACAGCTAAACCGCACAAATCGCATTTTAAAACCTTGATATACATTCATAATTTAAGGTTTCTTGTAACGGCTATTTTGAACCCAAACGAGGACATCAATCAGATCAGAGACCAAATTCTTTATCTGAAGAGAGAATATTCCTATTTATATACTTTTAGGAGATTTTAATTAATTTTCGGCATTTATGTATTTTGTTTTGGTATCGGACTAAGCCAGATCTGAAAATATCTTGGTGACATATATATTTATTTCATTTACCTTTAAAATCAATTCTTTCCTTAAAACCTCTCTTTGTTGAAAAATGTTGACGCTACCCTTTGCGTTAGATGCAAATCGTTTCTTGCTGTTTTGACTATCCTTTTTCTTCGTTAATTAGCTTAATAATATATTTCTTGTTTGCTGACATATATGTTTTTGAAGGCTAGGTGCATGGCGAGAGCCTCTTGTTTGCATGAAAGCTAATTAGCTTTCATTTTCATTCTGACGTATTATTAAATTAAGCATTCGTGCAAACAAGAGATCCGTTTGCATTATGCTAAACTAAGAAGGGGATGCCATCATGCCACTGCTAGTTAAGAAGTACGGAATAAGGGGTAGGTAGTGTTGGAGTTATGTCCTAGAAGTCAATAATTTAATGACTTAAATATTAGTTTATGTTTTGGATGATATTTTATCATCTGTTCCTAGGTTTATTATTGACAGATCATTCAGGTTGAGGATCTGAATTGTAGATCTCTGTGGATCATTCTTTAGAATGACAATAATAAATCTAAACGGTCCATAATCTTGATAATTAACAAGGAACATTAATTATCATATAAGATTAGTATGCAAGTTAAGTGATGATTAAATTCTACAAATCATAGGTAAAGAGTTACCAATTTAATTGCATATGTATATGTTATGGAACATAGTACAGGACTTGACCCAACGAAATAAACATATGGATTGTGTTATGTGTCATTGTTTATTTCGTTATGATTTTGGTTCTAAGTTTGAGATGATTATCTTTTCCACATGAGGATAGGTTCTATAAATCTCGTCTACCGCTGATTCCCGTTAAGGGCTGCTATACGGACTTGATTTACGTTCTCTTGAATTGTGCGGGGAAAAGCTAATCATCAAGAAAACCGTATGTCCCTCATTAATTCACTTAGTGAGTGACGATATCTGTTTGGGCCCCTTGATGGAGTTGGATCGTATGCGCGCAACTAAGCGATCAACTCTAGATCAAGAAACGTATAATCTGCAAGAATGACACATTCCTATCTTGGATTATACGATGATATCGTGTGACATAAGAATCAAAATAGAGAAACATATTTATTCTCTTATGCAGGATTGAAATATTGTAGCAGTACACTATTTATGCGAATTGGGAGTCATAACGTGTTGCTAGATACCGCTTATGATTATTGGAATTAAATAACGATTTAATTCCATGGCCAACATAGCATAAATCCTCAAAGGGTCACACAAATAAGACATTAATCACACAGTGCATTATTTATTTATTCACAGCAGTAGGTTCTGTGGAAATATGATAAGATTGATTAATTAATTATATACAGTTGCGAACCGTTATAATTAATTAAGTCAATGGATCATATAGAAATAAATTAATGCATTAACTAATCCTAAAATAATTATTAATGAGTTAATAATTAATTTAGTTCAACACTTATCAATATAAATGGTTATATTGATTAATTGGGCCGTTATTTAAATAGCAAATATATAGCCCAATTAAAGAGCAAAGTTGAGGGACCTTAATTATATGAATTAATGGTCCAAATGAAGGGGTTAAATGGCCCATAAAGGCCCATTTCGTGGTTGCCCATTATGGTGGTAGGTGGGATGACATAGTTGTAATTATGCAAGAGGTCAATTAGGTTTTGTGCTCTATATAAGGACCACTTATGAGAGCCTCCACCTAGCTTTCTCTCTCCTCTCTTTTCCTCCCATGAGGCCGCCACCTTTTTGACCCTCTCCTTCTCTCTTTTGCTCATGTGTTGAGCTATTTTCTCTCCACTAAATCAAGGTTGTTGATTGATGCAAGAGAGAAAACCATAGGGATTAGGCTTGTTCTTTGGGTACGCTAGCACGTACCTTGTAGAACGTGATTAATCCTCCTTGGTGGACTCGAGGGCGGTTACGAGACGTGGTGGAGACGGTGGAGAAGGCACGCCATCGATTCCCATGCCTTGGTCGAGCCCCGCGAATACGATTTCGCGGGAGGTATCGATTTCTCCTCTTTCTCTTTGTGTCTATTGCTTAAAGTACTAGATCTCGTGTTGCTTGTGTTTTAATTGGATTAATTAATAGTAATTAGTCACAAAATTAAAATTGGACAATTTCCTAACAGGTAGTTGGCCCTTGTATCAGTTTCTAACGGTGCATCTCTCACACTCTCAGTACAAAATGTAATTAATGCAACTTGCGCAACAACAATTCTTGGTATTAGGTAACATCACATAATTATAGAAGGAGGATGACATTATATTGTAGGTCTTGTGTTCTTTAACGGGGCATAAATTACTATATATTCATGTACCACCTGCCGTCAAGACTGAAAAAATTAATGCATCCTCTTGTGTGCACAGTTGCACTGATAATTGACACGCTTTGTGAATTTAAATATATGCTACCAAAAAAAAAAATCAACTTGTTGAATATATTTTGCAAAAAAAAAAAAGTGTCTCGTCTTGTCTGCACTGTTTCACCGATATTGACACGCTTTGTGAGTTAGAACTTTATATGCTACAAAAAGAAGAAAAAAAAACTTTATGAAATTATTTTGGATACTTACAAAAAAAAATACTTATATTTGCCGATTAGCTTCGGATATTCAATTTTAAGTGATGTAAAGATACACCTTTGTAAGCAATGTTTGTCTGCAACTCAACATACATAAATATTTTGAACTAATTTTTTTTTAATATATACAAAGATAAAGTTAGGATAATATGGTGTTGGGAACTAAGAGGAATATAATGTTAAGGAGAGGGAAAAAAAAACAAAACACAATTTTTATAAAAAACCGGTACTAATATGGTTTTTTTCATGATTTACTACCGGCTCATTAGTACCGGTTTTTTATTGCTTTTAGTACCCCCTATTATTAGTACCGCTGCAAAACCGGTACTAATAATACAAAAAAAACCGGTACTAAAGTTTATTAATGGCGTAGTGGAGGGCTCCGTGCACCATGACCGTTTGATCGGTAATTTTGCAAATTGACAAATCTAAATTAACCAATCCAATTTATATATTGAAATCTCATAGAAAACAAAACTTTATAATTTTTGAAATTTTTTTATTCTTTTTTTCGAATTTCTTAAAGCTTGCCATTTTTTACTGCAAATTACACTAATTTGTAGCAAAAAATAGCAAGTTCTAAAAAATTTGAAAAAAATAGTAAAAAAATTCCAAAAATTGAAAAATTTTGTTTGCTATGAGACTTCAAAATATAGATAGGGTTGGTTAAATTAGATTTTACAATTTGTGAAACCACCGATCAAAACGGCCATGGTGCACGAAAGCTTATATGAATGGTTCATAATAGATTTACTCTTTTAATTTTATCAAAAAAAAAGAAAGAAAACAAAAGGTGAACTATTTCTGCTAAAAAAAAATTTGAGACGCCACAAGTAAATGGAGCTATCGCACCTCAAAAATTTAAATAGGGGAAATAATTACTTTGAATTTATCTCTGTCATGTTACCTAATTTTTGTACTCCTATTAACTTTTATACATCTCTTTTCTTTCGATTTTGGAGGAATCATATATATTTCATATTACAGAATCAAAGGGGGGAGAAACGTACATGTATTAATTAGCATGGAAATTGGAATGTTTTAATGGTGAAAAGGAAACAAGATATGGATGTTATCAACTTATCATGTAAATGAGTATCGATAAACTAAAACCAGGGAAAGGCAAAAAAGATCGATAATATATGGAATGATGGTGCATTTCGTTATTTATTTGACAGAATTCACATAAGAAAAATAACGTACTTATTGAGTCCAATAAAGTTGAAATTTTCGAGGGAAGCAAATTAAATGAAGCTTTGGGAATACATATTTCTCTCACCTTTCTTTTTCGTTTAGTTTATGTTTAGCTTACGCGTATCTTTAAAGCTCGATGCATTTAAAGATATAAACATCCATTAATGAATGGCACCGTGCAATCTACGCCTAATTTTTGTCGGCCGATTAATAGCGGATTTAGCGCTACTTAATCTCCAACACAAGAAATCTTCGGGAAATAATATATTTTAAAGATTGTTATGGCGGGGTTATTTATGGGGAGTAACATCGAAAGTTGAAACCAACATATTTGGTTGCTGCATGCGTGACATATCCCAAATTTTTATAATCTATATTCCTAGTAATTATTTTTCATGGGCGTGTCAAATTGTCAACAATATTAAGCCCATTATACAATGAAATAATATAAAACATTTCATTTTAGTCGATGGTAGTATTATTAATTGGTCCCTGTATTTCCTCCTAAGAACATGTCAAGACTATCACTGAGGCTCGTACTTAATATTTAAAAAAATAAAAATAAGAATTATAATGTAACATAAAAAAATGGCCATGAAAAGAAAAGAAGCTATTTTATACCTCATCGGAGGTTGATTGATTGATGTCACTTGTTGCAACCTAAACGAGTAGGTTAAAAAAAAAGAACATCATCACTGGAATATTATTATAGCATGCAATTCTGTGGGTCGTCATAATATATAATCAAGAAAGTAACCATGTTTATCTTAAATACTGGGCCAACAAATAGTTTAATTTAAATACCATTTATAAATATATATATATATATATATATATATATATATATATATATATATATATATATATATATATATATATATATATACACACGCCTATTTAATCAAAACCCTTAATGTGCTAAAAGCAGACGTATTTTTGAACGAATTGTCTCGACTTGGGTTCAAATGTTAATTAATACCAAAATAATAACATTTCTTTTTTTACTTCCAATCACTTAGTTTTTTTGAAGAAAGAGGAAGGTCTTTGCCATTCATTCAACTTTTTTGAAATTAAAGGTGCATGCGGGGCTTGAATTCTTGACCTTATGGAGACCAACCTAGTACTCTTACCACTGAGCTACTAGGCCACATGCCAATCACTTAGTTTGAAAAGTCTATCACAATATTCATATATAATATAATCAATATGGTAACATTCTATGGTTTCTTTTTTTTTCCTCTAGCTTTAATTATATTTTCAGATGTTACCGATATCTTTGCGATGAATTGATTTCATCCTTTCCAATACAAGTTACAAATTAAATCTTTATTTTGTTCCAACTGAACTCTTATGGCTCGGGCATATCATTATTAATTTAAAAAAAAAAACATATGGCTCGCGCACATCATTATTAATAGCCTGTGCACATCATCATTAATTAGATGCACTCTTTAATCTAGCTAGCTAAGTGTTTGCTTCACCAATATGCACGCTCAACAACCTAATTAAGTGTTAATAAAATGAGGCATTTGACTGAATCCAACATCCAACCTAATACTAAAAGATGAAGAAATATTGGTGGACCTAATCTCAAATCAGCATAGCTATTCAAGATTAAAAGTTTAAACATACTTTCGTTTTTTATATATTGCAATGTCCAAACAGTCAAACACAGATGAATGTACTTCTGTTAAACTATATAACAATGAATCAATACAATTTTTAAGTCCCTTATTACACTATGTTCGGTTTACATAAGTTAGAAGTGAGAGGCGGTGATGACTGGAGAGTGATAGGATTTGGTTGGTCTTTATTTTCCTCTATTACACCTCGATTTAGGAAGTTACGAAATATAAATTTTAGAAAGTAATCTCCATGGCCTTTAACTTTCTATTAAATAGTCAATCATAAAAAAAAAACTAAATTTTCTTCCACCCGAACAAAGTGTTAGTTTCTGAAATGTCTGCCTCTTTTATCTTCTATGCATTAAAAAACAAGAATAACACTCCAAATTTTCTCTAAAATTTAAAAAATAATATTTTCTAAATTATAATTCATTAACAACAGTAAATAAAAATTAAAGATAGGATACGGATTACAGTATTGGCATAAATAAATTAGGGTGATAAGGATCATCCAAAATTATCATCTCATCATCCTCCTTAATGATGTATTTTTTCTCTTCTATTTTCGAAATCTAATTAACTAAGCGCTAATTACCTATCTATTTTGTCGCTCATCCCCTAAATTTATCATCTAAAGCGTACTCCCTATCCCTTCCCTATGTTTTTCTCCTTCTCCCCACCTCATTTTTTTCAAAACAATTAACATTTTTTTAGAACAATTAATTTTTTTCTAGAATAGTTGGTAATATTTTGCAGGACAATTAGTATTTTTTTCAGAATAATTTTTTCCATGATCATTGTATCTAATACTAGGACAATTAGCTTTTTTTCTCGAGATAATTAGTTTTTTTTTTTGCAGAACGATTAATATTTTTTCAGGACAATTAATATATGAAACTATTAGAACTAGTTTTTTCTGGGACAATTAACATTTTTCCTAAGTCAAACATTTTTTTCCACAACAATTAATATTTTTTTTCAGGACAATTAATTTTTTTTCATGATAATTAACTTTTTTCCGGGTCAAATATTTTTTCCAGAATAATTAATATTTTTCAGGATAATTAGTATTATTTTATAAGACAATTAGAATATTTTGAGGACAATTAATATCATAATTAGGATAATTAGTATTATTTGTTGGGATAATTGAAAAATATATCGGGATAATTAGTATCATAATATATGATGTCAGAAGGGGAAGGGGTGAGTGACGCTGAACAGGAGGTAGGATGGGTAACACTTGATACTTTTACTGGATAGGAATTAGAGACATAAATGAAAATGGTTAATAAGTATGCTAGACAAGTATTTTGAAAATGAAAAAAAAACACGTTGAAGAGAGGATGATGGAATGATGCTGAGGAGGGGATGATCTTAAATAATTATGTAAAAATATTACTAGCACGTCAATTCTTCATTGTTTCTCCACCTCTCTATTCTTGAGCGCGAAGCTAATTTTTGCTTAAAAAAAATTCAGAGCAGTCATCAGTATCCAACTTGATCTATATATTAAAAAAAAAAATCAATTTGTTGTCAGTTCAAGGCATTTTTGTGTGTTTTTGTCTAGTGTGTGTATATATGTATTCCTGTCGCGAGAGTTGAGATTTAGAAAACAGTTTTTTTATTTGATTGCAGAACTGGTATTATCTGTTTTCCCTGTAGTATGAAATCAGAATTTCACTATTTCAGATGGCAAACTTATCCCACAAATAATTGATCAGACATTTTATATTTTCTATTACTTAAAATTGGTACTGGAAGTTTCTGAAATTGGTATCTGTCTGCAAACCAAATTCTTTGCAAGTTAACGATCATAATCTACAAGACCCTTTTTTATTGATGCTGGATGTTTAACAAGTGGGCTACAATAACATTATTTAAATGTAAAAAGATACCATATAAGATCCAACAATAAAAAGATCGTATGAACATAGATTATATAGAAAATTAACACATATAATTCTATTATTAATTAGAAAATGCTTCATGATGTTTCGAAACATAATTGTTACGAATAGTGGATATAGTTTTTAAAAAAAAATCTAACGACAATATTTACAACAATATATGTATTTGTTTACAAAAAAAAGTAAAAATCATACCCGACCTCCATAAAAAAGACGAAAGATATTTTATTGTTAATCCCGTAAGTTATAATTTAATGTTTTCAATATAATTATTACGTTGATAACAGTACTTGACATAGTGACGACTTCCATTAAAAAATTTTATGGCTCCACTGATTATTGTTATTACTGATTACGAAATTAACGTAAAATTTCCAATTTAGATTATTTATAATTATGTAATTAATTGATTTTAACCATTTTTTATTTATTAACGACATAAAGTCTAGTTTTACTTGAAGAAATTATACAACTTTTAAATTGCAATTAACCAAACTGTTCACCAGTAAGGCCGTATGAATCGTAGCAATCTAATTGATCTTAGCTTATATCGATGCAATTTCGTAAAGTATGAAAGCTTTTTATTAATTTAGAAGAAGCATGGGAAAATCAGGGGCGGATCCACCGCCGGGGCGGGTGGGGCTAGAGCCCCACCTACCGCCGTCGAGCCCATGGAGTCCCTCTTTAGTTCCAGGAAATTTTTTCTGTCATTGAAACACTTAAAGGTGGGGCTGAAGAATATAAGAAGAGAAACTGTTCAATCAAATTATTCATTGGAGCACTCAGTCCCACCTAAATATTTTTTTTTAGATCCGACCACGGTGTAAAATATATTTCATCTACGAGATGATGCAAGTTGGTAATGCAAATCATTCTCTTGTATTCTGAGGCAATGCAATATTAACCGTTCATTCTAGAAAGACATCCATCCAATAACCCGGATTTGACTGCATGCACTCCTAAGTCTCAAGTGTCTTACAAATGGAGAGCAGCCTGAGACCTGGGGATTAATGTATCTCGTTGAGGCCGTGCTTGTAATATTCAAGTAGAAAAACCATGGTGGTGACCACTTCGTGGGTTCCCACTCTTATCTCTTTTCTCAAATATTTTTTTTTTGGAATGTTTGGGGTAGGTAGACGTGGTAGGCACGTTTTACCTATTAAGACGCCATAATATTTGTTAATGCGCACGGTGAGGTGACTAATAAGGATTAATTTTGACCCAAAATAGTTGGCATAATATGTTCGGCTCCTACACAGTAATGATTAGTCCAAGGAAATGTTTGTCATCAGAAAAAAAAATATTCACACTTGGCTTCGATTTTTTTTTTTTGCTTAAAATGTTCATCATTTTAGTGAATTCAGCCTTATTAATTATGTTTTCCGTTAATTAATAATTTAATAGAGTTGATGTGAATGTGATGCGACGTTTGATGATTGGAATTAAATGTATGCAATTATTTATTCAGTTAAAACTGAGTTTTCATTTGAACTTGGGTCTTTTCAGTCAATTTTCCTAATTGTCATCAAGTCTTAAATGGAGATCGATCAAGAACCAGAATATCATAATTCGGAAGTTAAGACCTTTGAATTAGGTTTGTACAATGGTCCAATACAGTTATGCAATCTTTAATATACTTTATTATGCCTCACCTATATAAGGCCCAGACTAGACTTGGTACACTTCCACAGTTCCACTTCCCAGAATTAAAGTGGATTAGCAGAGTACCAAAATACATCATCATAATAATAGTTAGACGGGATGAGATGGAGACTGGAGTATCAATTTGGGCTACAATCAATAGATTCGGGAGGCCTAATAACTTCTATTTTGTAACAAGGCCCAAAAGAAAAGAAGGGATTCCAGGGCTAGGCCTGATGTTGCAAGTTTGGTCCAGTTCAGATTTTATTTTGTTAATAGATCGATCTTAATATTTTTTTGTTCCGTTCCATCTAAATCGTTCATCTCCAATTAAATGAAAATAACATCGTCAATAATAGAATGAGAACCTTTAACATACCTTTTTCTACCAAAATATTTTGTTGTTAAATATATAATTACGTATTTATTTCCCTATCTGAATTAGTTGTATTTATATTTGTCTGATCTGATAATAATATTTATATGCGTCCTCGAATACCAATATACCAATACATACATACCAAAAACACCGTGTAAGGAAAAAGAAGCTTTTAAACTAGGAAAGTTTAAATTTGGAAAATACAAAATAGTAATGTTCCTAATTAATCACCGGCTCCAAAAATAGAACCGCCTTACCATCCTATAAATTCCGACCTCGTCACCAGAAACTCAATCAAAATTTGTTCCAAACCATTGTCCAAATTTCTCTCAAAACAAAATAACAATGGTGCAGCTAAAGAGTGCTGATGGGCTTACCACCGTAGAGGTTGAAGAAATGGCTGCTCTCCAGTCGAACATGGTAAAGCTTGCACTGGAGGAGAGCCGTCCCGACCAGTGCATACCGCTGGGTAACGTGACTGGCCCAATTTTGAAGAAAATTGCCGAATACCTGAGAATGCAAAGTGAGTTTGCCTCTAAGAAGCCGCAGGAAATCGTAGAGGAGGACTTGCCAGAGTTGAAAGATGACGTGGCAAAGGCAGAGGCGGATTTGAAGGCATGGAAGAAGGACGTTGAGGCTTGGGAGGACCAGTACATTAATGTCGACTTGAACATGCTCTTTGATCTTATTCTTGTAAGACCTTGTTTTAATCATCTATTTAGTTTTTATTTTATTTTGGAAGAATTTTGTCAAGTTGGTCAAAAATCTCATATGCTTTTATGATTTTTGGAATTGGGAGATAAATTCTTATTTTCATCATTTCCTAAATTAACCCAGGTTTTTATTCGATATTAATTTGTTGTAGAATTAGAATTGAATTTCAAGGAATTTGACAAACAGGATTTCAGAAATGGGACTAAAGGGCGACATACAGGGACATTGTTCACATATGGTTCCTAATTCTGAAAGTCTGTATACTGATTTACCAAGAATTTTTATTCTGAATCAATAAAATATTACTTTAAAATATTTAGGAATTAGCCGTAGTTTTTTTCTGTTTATTTAATTCTTTTTTGTTTAAGGAAATGAATCAGGAGTAATTTATTAATACATAGGATATACAAGAGGGTCCCCAGTTCTAAATTAATTAATCTGTTTCATTTGCTCCTTTTGAGGACCATATATAAATTGGTAGCTTGGTTCTTTTGTCCCCTTTTGTTTGGCACATCGGCTGTATCAAAGCTAAATTGTGGTCAAATTAAGGAATTAAGGTGTATTTGAACAACTGAATTTAAGGTTTAATTGTGGTCAACTGAAGAGTTGGAATTTAATTTAGGCTAAAAATTGCAATGTATGGCATTCTAATTCTCATTGGTTCAAAATCTTCTTTTTTTTAAAAAAAAATTATGTAGGCGGCAAATTACATGGATATCAAAGGGTTGTTAGATTTGTGCCTTGAGAAAACCGCAAGCTTGATCAGGGGGAAGACCGTGACAGAAATGCGTGAGACTTTCGATATCGAGAATGACTTAACCCCTGAAGAAGAAGAGAAAATCCAAGCACCGTATAAATGGGCCTACTAGTTTTGTTTCAATACTGTGATGTTGCTACTTTTTTTCTCTAAATGGGAAAATTAGTGATGTTTTTAGTGACAATGTACACAAAATTTGGTTAAAAGAAATAGATATATTCCTGAATTGAACTATTTATACTGTACATGTACTAACATTTTCTAAGTCAAACTAAAAAGGATCTAAACTATTATGACAAGTAATACAGTAATATGAAAGTACACGGTGCTGAAGCTGCCAGGGATGTTGATGCTATTGTTTGAGCCTTGATCCTGAAAAGTTTAAATGCCAAAAAATTAAAGCCAAATCGTGTAATTAGCCAATGCCGGTTTACTAGATTTTGGAATTATTGCGATTCTGATAAATTTTCTGTGATGTTTGGTTGGTATTGCAGTTTACAAACTGCATGTAATTTTCGGTGATGATAATCCCATTGTTCCAATTTTGAAGGAAATAATTTCTCACATAATTAAAGGTTACACAAAATAACTTCCAACCTATCTTAGCGCCACAGGCCCACAGCCGCTGTCAATTTTTTTTTTTTAAAAAAAAAAAACTATATTAGCGCCTCCTTTTTGGTCAGAATATATATTCCCCTGACATCGCACGTTTGGTAAAACTAATACTGTACTGTTCTTATTAGTTATCCTTTTTGTGAAGAATTGATTCAAAGTTTCATTTAATATAAATTTTGAGTTATTATGTTTTATTTCAGTGATGGTTTATTAATGTCTGATCTTGTTTATTACAAAGGTTATTTGTCATGTCTCCTTTTATTTAGTAAATAGAAAAGGTTCATAATATACCGTACTAGTTTATAGCGTCTTCAGAAAAGAAAAAAAAAATGGAAATACTGGTTTATAATTCTCTCTTTCGTTGTAGTTCTGGTTTTACAGTTTAATAATCAAGCACACAAAGTATTTACTTTTTTGGTCCATAATTTGCCTCCATTTCCTCGTTATTATAGTTTCATTATTCTTTCATATACACTGGCTAGGCTAGAACACTATGTAGAAGGATTAAAACTTCAATAAAAATTTCATTTTTCATTTTTTTCTTTTTCTATTCTACTTCATTTGACACAAAAAAAACGGGAATGATATAAACCATCCACATATATACCATCCAACCATCCATCTTTCAAGAAGCGGTATTTTAATGGGCCTCCTGGACATATTTTTTTGGATTTTCTGCGCGCATCAGACACATGCTGACATCAGCATTTAGTGGAATGTTTGATGTCTTAAGAGATGAGATTAATGTTCAACAGTTTTACAAACTTAATACAACAAGGGATTGGTTAATTTGCGTTAAGTGTTCAATTTGATACATTTATAAAATGACATAGTAATGATTTTATATTCTTTTTTCGCGCGCCGTCAAATTTGGAAAAAGTACATAAATATTTAGTATTTTATTAGCACAAGGGATGATTTAACATGCGTTATATATTCGATTTGATAGTTTCGTAATATAACAATAACTAATACAAAAATAAAATATTAATATGATCAATAAAAATAACAATAATATGATTCCTAATACATCATGATCAGTTTTAACAATCTAAAACAATATACAAATTATAACTAATCTCCAAGATAATACCATCACAATTCTTACAAATATTAGGACAGATGTTCAGTTTCCTAAAAATCTAATGTTTGTGGAGAATGAACACACAACGCCACATCAACTTGATTGAAGAGCAACCCAAACCTGTGTAATATGAATACAAATACATATGTAAAATGTTAACAACATAATCTCTTAATTTGACAAATAGATCACAATTTAATACTAAATAATCTTTTCAGACAATTATGCATAAAATAATTTCTAATAATGGAACTTAAGATGATCCCTTATGTCATTTAACGTAACGTTTGCAGTATCTAACACATCCTTTGTGCAAAATTTGAAATAAACATTTGCGCAAATAATCCCTAGATGCACTAATTATACAATATGTAAATGCACTAACTATTCGAATCATCAATAAACACAAAAGTGTTGAAAAAATTAGATACTTAGATTCAATGAATCGCTGTAGATTTCCACAAGATTCAATCAATCAAACATCATAAATCGCTGTAAATTTCCACAATGTTCATTTGAGAACTAATAAAATCCTAGAAATAAATCGAAAAAAAATGTGATTAAAAACTCTAGATCTGAAAAAAAGATAGATCAGATAAGAATTCAAAAAGGAAAAAAACGTGATACATACCCTGTATCTCTCAATACAACTCTAGATTTGTACTGTTCTGCTTAGATCGGCGAGTGATAAGAAAGAGGCAAGAGGAGAGATCCTTGCAGAGGTAAGAGGTGGTTTTGGAGAGGGAGGTGGATCGGGAGACGACTTCAAAGCCGAGATTGATCGGTATATCGTGTAGGAGAGGCACGAGATGAAATTGCGGATGGCCGGAGCGGCATTATCGGCGATGGCGACGGAAGAAGCGGTGATTAGGATAACCAGCGGGGTTGCCAAGAGAAGGAGAGGTTGCGATCTCAGATCTGGTCTAGCGAAAGAGAGAGCGCACCTCTTGAGTGAAAATGGGCTGTATTAAAAAGAGATGGAGAAAATGCACGTGGAAATCATGTGTGGAGTATGATAGCGCCTCTTCTCTGTTGGATGGATGGTATGGATGGAAATCCGATGGAAAAGATCAATTTCCCAAAAAAAAATGGGTAATTGGTATCTACCATCCAACCAATTACCATCTATACCATCCATTCCTTTCACAGTTTCACGTGATAGTCACATGACATTCAGATATCCAGCGAGACCATCCCTCTCTCTCTCTCTCAGTGATATAATAGAGCCGTCTCTCTCTTCGTACCTCTTCGTATCACCTCTTCGCACCGCACCTCTCTCTCTCTCTCTCAGCGATATAACAGAGCCGTCTCTCTCTCTCTTTTGTACCTCTTCGTATCACTTCTTCGCACCGCACCTCTCTCTCCGGCGATGGTGAAGGAGATACGCTCTTCAATTTTAGATCGCCAAGACTTCTCGCTTCTTTCAACGTGGGACCCACAGTCAGACTTGGGAAAAAGGGAGGCGCGAAGGGAGAGGCTCTCTGCGAATGCTGTCCACATCACCCTTTTGTCATTAGTCTCTGTCTCGCCATTGTCTGATTTTTCTCTCTCTGGTATGTTCAAATTGGATGAGCGTCGTTTTATTTTATTCCTTTAATTGTTGTTGGTTGATTAATCATTCCATGTTTGTTTGTTCTTTCTTTTATTTTATCTTTTGGGAAGTGTACAAACTGGTATTGAATTAGTGATTGATGTTAAATGATACAATTACGTACAAACTGGTATTGACTGATGTTTAATCTGTCTTGTTCACCACCAATTTCAGGTGGTACACCCAGCTGATCTATGCTTCAAGTTACCTGACAATGTGAGCTTAGAAGGTGCAATGTGTGAAGTTACTATCTCTAAGGGATTAGTTTCTGTAATAGATTAGTTAGTCATCATATCTGTTAAGTTACTATCTCTACGGAATCATCTTGTTTTGTTATGTATTTTTTTTAAAATTTCACATGATCTGATTGTTCATTATATATTTTTATTATCTCTAATTGTTCATTTCTTTAAGGGAGCATCTTGTTTCATTATGTGTTAGGTTAGCATCTCTAAGGGATCATTTTGTTTCATTATATTGTTCAGTTTTCTAAGGTATCATCTTGTTTCACTATGTGTTAAATTAGTATTTCTAAGGAATCATCTTGTAGTGGTTAAAATTATGTAAGATTTGTGTTATTATTAATAGATATTATTATAAGAATTGTTCAGTTTGTTCAAATAATGGATATTATTCTTAATAAATGATTATTGTTTACTTTATTGCATGGTTATTAAAACATCATATTACGAGCGCATTTAACTGAACACATAGACACTTTATGTTCATCCCTTAACGTATTTAATTGAACACAAAAAATTAAAATTCCAAATTATTGGTGCATCTAATTGAACATATACGTACTTTAAAATAATTCCTTAAAGTGTTTAACTGAACCAAAAAACTAAAAATCCAAATTTTGGTGCATCTAACTGAACACTTACAAACTTTAATTCATCCCTTAATACATTTAACTGAACCCTTAAATCAGTATATTTGATGACATCAGCACCAAAAAATTGGTAAAAAAATTTTTTGCTGACGTCAGCATTCGAAAATCTGGGTTTTAAAGCTTATTTCTGACTCCCTGGCCTATTGGATGGTTGGATGATTTTTTGTTGGATGGTGTATATCATTTCCGAAAAAAATGTCTTAATTACTTTTTCACTATTCAAAAATATATCTACTTTTAACGACAACTCTAGGAATTTCTCTTTTATAAGTCTTAAAAGCTTGGCTGACCGATTTAGAAAACTAGTTTGGAGATTTATCGATATTTATGGAGAAAGCGCCAGCCTGTGAAGAATCAATTGAATATCATATGCACCTCTACATTTTATTGTAATATTCTCTTGTTTATTCTCATACCTACATCATCAGTCGGCACCAAAAAAAGAAAAGTTAAGAAATAAGAAAAAAGAAACATTGGAGTTTTTTTTTTTTTTTTGTATTTGCTTTTCAATTTGATATATATGAAAGGAAAAGAAGCATATAATCTGATTGATTCTGGCAACGTATCAAAAGTTCCAGACCCAGGGGTTGAGCCAAACTGTTGAAGAGCAGAAACTTGCCACTTTCTTTGACCCAAAAATATTATAAAAAAAGAAAGGGTAATTTTATGATGGATATAAATTTGAAACCAGGTTTGAATTCTCATCATTCATCTCTGTTAATAATTTCAAATGAACGATATGGATTTAAACCCAGCTACAAAATTTATTCCACAAACAGAATTTGCTTATAATCAATTATTTATTTTAGTATGATTTTTCTTTAAGAGGTTGCTAAAGTATATTTCTGGTTGAAGTAATTTTAATGTGTTTCATCCTAAATTGTTGCCCTATAATATAATATTTTCTTAACCCCGCTCATGTATAGCCTACTTCAGACTTCCACACTTTGTTGGGGAAGGGCTTCTCCCATTGTTAACAAATGGTGGAGGGACCATAATAATATAAGTAATAAACGCCAGCAAAAATAATTATAAAAATAAACAGATAACAAAAAACATTTTTAAAACCTGATTTTTGGATGGAAGATTTCTGCAGGTGGAATCACAAGGATATGGACAATCTGTTTCACTCACAATCTTTCTTTCAAAGTACCAGTCACCAACTGCCTCTGCAATAGTCTGAAATATACAATCATTAAACACGCTTACTGATATGTAAAGCAGAATGTTTTACCTTATTTTTCAATGAAATTACTATGACTCAAAAAGTGTTTAGATTCGAATAAAACTCAACCATTAATATATATAGGATGTTAACTTAAAATTGATGAAATTAGATTTTTGCCTTATACAGAAACACATTCATTTTAATCAACATGATGTATTAACTTTTTTGTATCCATCCAAAGATGAAATAATCGACTTTTAATTTGATTTGCCAATGCCTTAATCAGATGTCATAAGTCCTAACTTATAGTAGGAGTAATTATTAGTGGGAGTTATCAAATTTAATGACGAGCATTTTTCAAACATAAGAGAAATTATACTGAATAATTAGGACCTATTTCGAACTGGTATTCATCACATCTGAATAAGAGAAATTATACCTTGTTTCCTAATCTTGGTGAATCAGGCGCAAACCATGAATCTTGCAATTCACTCTGGCAATGAGCCAAGCAAGAATTAATGAACGTCCCCCCTGTTGATAGATTGAAAGGCTCCAGAGCTTTCAGTGTTTGATTTCTGAGACCTGCAAAAGCAACCTTATCAAATGAAAAAAGTACATATTTTGCTATGATGACAATCAGAGTAGACAGTTCTATGTTATTGCTTGATTTGGTGTTGCTGCCAGTTTATTAGTTTAGTCTTAAGGATTACATTTTTTTTATGAAATCAATCATTCTTAAGACCTTTAGAACACCAAACAAACAATCTCATAATTGTAGAATCACAAGAGTAAAATATGACTTCAAATCTCAAAAAAAAAAAAAAACGTCAATCTGAATATTTAAAAAATAATGATAAAAAAAGAATAAGTCAAAAATTGCAGCAAATATGTAACTTCTTTTAAAAAAAAAAAAAAGCATAGAAAGGGATAACCTTGAAGAACTTCTATTTGTGCTGCACTGCATTCATCTTGATTCAATTTGCATTTGCTCCATTGGCCTGAAGGATCAGATGAAGGTGGCACAAAGCAGTGAGTGAACTGTCAGTAATTTAAAAAATATTTATATTTCATTAGCAAGATTGGAAACTATCTAGTCATTGTTTATAGAATTCGATATGAAAAATTACATGTACCTATTTAATTGTAGGACTATGTCTCACCTGGTACATGTCATATGCTGGGTTCAAGATGAAAAACGGTGAGCTGATGTATCTTATGGCATATTGTGGAAAGAAGCACTGCTTATAATTAACAAAAAATATTCAGGTTACGAAAATTACTTACAAGCTAGAGTGTGCTAAGTGCTCACAAAATGATTGACAAGTAGACTTACCGTTAATGGATCCCCGTATGATGCCACACATTTCTTGTTTAGAAACTTTGCTATTCCTTGTAGGGAAACTAAACTGCCAAAGAAGGGTCTTATAGTGTTGCTTCCTGAAATATCTGTCCTATTATAGAAAATCAGAAAGGATAAAGGAAAAACATTGCCCAATAAAACAATACAGCCAGATGCAGTTCAATGGAGGTATGATATTTATATATTGAACATACAAATCAACGAAAAATCCCGCATCGCTCAAACATTTCACACTTTTTGCCTCTGGGAGAAGCTGTGCCAGTTGATCACAGTGGTGAAAAACTGCCAGGCCGCCAGCTGAACAACCTGAAAGCAATACCTAAGAAATAGGATTGGACTAAATTTATTGTGAATGCTACGTATCTGAGAATAACTCTGATCAGCTTTTGTTCAAAATATCAATATCATGTTCTAATTGATTTGATTATTTTGTGTAATTATTTTTATTGAAAAAAGTGCCTTTGATAAACTAATGTGTTCTAAGCTAAGGGTGCTTAATTGCAATGTAGTCCTGAAATTTCTCTCCGTACATAGTCTTGAAAAAACATATGGCTTTTCAGGATATAGATATAAAAGCAAGTATATACCTTCAAATTTTCTATCAAATGAGGATAAGATCGATAACTTGCTTTGTTAGACCAATTGGTATACATAACAAGTGATTGGTTTCATTAATTCTAGGGAAATCAACTGAAAAGAGAATGTTTTATTAATTCATTACATATGTACCTTCGCAGCATGATTTAACCCCTTGTTAAGAAGATCATTAATTATGGCAGTCCAGATCTTTTGCCCTCTCAAGTAAATGGTCTTATTCTGAAAAAAGAAAATTCCATGCATGAAACCAAACATGCAGTGATGATACTATGTTTAGATAAATATCCTTGTATCTACATCTTTTATCTGCTATTTGAATTGCAATTCTACCTCCAGATCACTATATTAAAGTAAATGCATGGAGCCAGACAAGGGAATGTGAATTTAGATTTGTTTTTGGTTTTAGAGAGGTGAATTTAGATTTGTTGTAGAGACACTTACAAGGGTTTGGAATTCAGAATCACCTGCAAAGGAGCCTCCATCACAATAACGCAGCTTTACACGGTTCCAGTTGTAAAAATCTGCTCACAAAGATTTTTTATACATTTAATATTTTTTGAAGGTTGGTTTTGAAACCAACGATTTTGTTATAGAAAATTTGAAAATAAATGCTCTCTTTGTGATTTGAACCAAGGATCACGTGGTTAATGGAATAGAGCCAAACCACCAAGCTGAACAACCCAGCTTTCTTTATATACATTTCATATTAAAAGGTTCATTATACAGATGTAATTTTCAAATAAACCATGAAGAAGAGATTGGAAAATAATAAGACGATCAACATTCACTAAACCCCTGCGTTCTGCCATATTTATTGTTTGGAAAAAAAAAAGGGTGAAAACCTTACATTGTTATACTTTGTTTCTTTAATCAACTTTCGATATATTTATTTTAGAATATATAAGACAGACTTAAATCTTGCGCAAGGTGGAGTTGCATTTAGAAGCGTTAATCTGTCGATTAATGAAAATAAACTTTGACAAATCTCACATGAGCAAAAGTAATCTGGGAATAGAAGGTCTTTGCAAAGAAAGACGAAATGCTCTCGCCGCGACAAATCAATGGCAGGGATTTTTCAGTAAGACCTTTATGGTTAAAAATATTTTGTAAAATTTTGAAAGAACAGCCTGCATGTGAGCAAAAGCAAAACATGAAATTGAGCCATAAATTTGACAGTTAAATCTGTTTGGTAAACAGACCAACAAGCAATAATTTCACTCACCAGTCACCACAGGTCCATAGCATTGGCCAGGCCATGTGCTGCCATTAGCTATAAATAAATTTCTTGAACTTACTACATTTTGTTTCTAGAATTTATTTTATTTTATTTTTTCTATACTTCCTTTCTCTTATAAATCTCCCATTAGTTTTTAAATAAAATATAGCAAGCTATTTGTCTACTATTAAAAAAAACAATAATAAATTAACCATATTAGAGATATGCGAGGAAGTCTTCTGCATTATTATAAGCTTTAACCTTTGCATTTCGTTTTTTTTTTTAAAAAAAATCAAAATTAAACGATGAATATGCGGAATTGATGTCAGTTTTTATTATCGGTCTTTGACAGAAAGAATTATAACATTTTTGAGTTGTCTTATGTAAGATCAAAATTAAACGGATCAAATTAACTGTACATTTTTTTTTTTTATGATTTTTTTTATAGTCTTTTAAATACTTCAAAAGGTAAAAAAAAAAAAAAATCGACCAGTGTATTGTTGAACGTATAGTACATGTACATTTAAGTTTAATAAATTTGAGTATCATTTTAAAGTTCAAATGTATCATAGATTTTTTAGTATATTCAGGACGGGGACAATACATATTATTTAATAAACAATGAAAGATTGGCCAAATTTCATGAATTTTCATAGCTATTATTTTACGGAGTAAAGCTATATGAGCTTAAACTTATCAAATATGTTGCGATCTAATAACGAATTAATCTCATTAAAATGTTATTAATGTTATGTTCATAAACATCTCGAAAATTTGTCAAATCTTCTCAAACTGAGGAGGAAGCATGCCTATCTAATTGTTTGTTTTTCAGTTAGTTTTTCTTTTATTTTGCTGTATAGATTTTATTTTATATTTTCTTCCTTTTCTTTTCTTTTATCTTTCTTCATGTAAACAATTTTTATTAATATAATTTGTCGGTGTGGCTACTTTGCCACCCGATCCTCAAAATTTGTCGGTGTGACACTTTGCCACCCGTCCCTAAAAAAATATATATATTGCAATTTTGATTCTCACTTTTTGACAATTATTATTTCTAAACTGACAAACTTTCTTCAAATTATATGTGATAGATAATCGCACCTGGATTCATCAAAGGGTCGTCACTGAGAATACCGGAGAAAACCTTAAACCGGCTCATGTACCGGGTCGACCCGCGCCGAGTGGTCGCACGGTCCCTGCACGACCTCACCGTATTGCACCAGCCTCCTCCCTGAATGTAAAGGAAACAACACAATCCTCCATCAGACGGCGTAAAATTTTAAATAATAAAATCCAATCAAATTGGACGGTCTATGATGAATCTTACCTCGACCTGGAGCAATCCGACTCTGCTGTTGCGCGACACAGCGTGTAGCGCACTACGAGCCGTCTGATCTTGATCGGACGGTTCACTTTTTACGGGCCTATCAATCTAGGTTACATGCACGGGGCTCCCTTGTCCATTGGATCTTAATCAGACGGCCAGCGTACCGCGCGACACGCTGTGTCGCGCGGCAGCGGATCTGAATTTGACCTGGAGCAGCCAGTTGTTTGCGCCAGCGCCGAAACCTTTGTGCAAGTGGTAGGCTGGTGGGCTCCCATCTAAACACACTTTTGTGACTAATTTATTTGTCACGTCACTATGTCTCCGTACTCCGTCAATAGCCTTTTTTCTTTTCAAATTTGGTTCTTTCACTAGCCTTTTCTTTTCAATTTTTTTTTTTATTTTGTTCTTTCACTAGAGTACAAGGGTCACTTTACTTTTCTAAACACCACCATTACCATATAAAATTCTCGGTTCCTACAACCTCTATCGTGTTTATCTTAATAAAAGATAAAAGAAAATAGTAGGTTCTTCAATTCGGATTTTCTGTTACGGACTTTTTATTATTTAGGTGCATGGTTAATTTTTTAGTTAAAAATTATCTGATACAGAAAGTTTGGATTCATAATGTTTTCAAGTTGTTACGGTCCATTATTAGAATTCATTTAAGAGAGAGAGAAACCAAAAAGATACAACTTGCCCTTAAATGAAATTATTCATTTTTCTATCATATAGAAATCTACAATTATACTATATGAAAACTTGTTGAGAAAACATGCCAAAAAAATTGCAAGAAAAAAAAAATCATTTAGAGAGTTGAGAAATGACATGGAACAAATTATGCCATGATATTAATTAGCTGCTTGGATGCCCCGGGGAAAACATTTCATTACCAGAATTATGAACTTCTACGAATAAATTAATGAAGTAACAAAATCTTTTCATGATTTTCATCCCTCAGATAAAATATATTCAAAATTTCCAATGGGAAATCACACCTATATTATGTTGTTACTAACTATTTCTAGATTTGTAAGAACTACACTGTTACGACTAACAAGTAACTCAAATCCTACATAAAGCTAAGTGCTGAAATGAAATTCTCTCTTAAATCGATTTAAAGACTTACTAGCTCCATTTAATGTCGCATTTGGAAGAAGCGTCATGCCCACCAAAAGACTCTCCTGCTGTGCTAGGCAGAGACATCTCCGTGGTTTTAATGCAATTGCAGTTACCACCAACACAAGAAACAATTCTAACTGGTTCGTCGCCATTTCAGTCAAAACAATGAGTCAAAAGGTGGCATAAAAGAGAAAGAGAGAGATGCTTTAAGGGATTCTGATAAGGAGATATGGATCCAGGAAAACAAAGAATGAGAAAATCATAAGTTTTGCTCTTTTGCTAAAGAAGGGAGTTCATGTGCTTTTTGTTCTTTTCTAAAGAAAGAAGGAGAATTTGAAAACGTTTTTAATGGTAGGAAACTTGTTGGATTTCTTAAATGAGAATTATGAATGCACCAAGAATGGAAATTTATACAGATCTTCAATTTTTTGTAACAGTGTTTCTTTTTTTTTAAGAGTTGCCCCTCTGGCTTGTTTATCGTTGGATCTTGATCTCATGGCTATGCTTCTCTATGATGACGTCATCTTTTGTTGCAAACTCGTCTTGTTATTTTTTGTTTTTTCTGTAATCTTGGACCTTGGACCTTGGTGCAGCAATTGTGCTGGGGCCCTTTTTACTTTGGTTGTCTGTGGGCTGTGGCCCCAAACTCATTATCGTACAAATTTTTTACATACGATAAAATAATATATACATGTGGTTAAATTTGAATAATTTAGTATGAAGTTTATATTTGTCCGCTTTTGTGCACTGCCTGTATGAAGGCTCTTTAGTACATTTGAAATTTCATTTTCTATCTTTCTTGGCTCATAGTTTTACCTTTAAATTGAAACGTTCTATAACAGTTTGTTTAACATATTTACCCTAGTAAAGTAGTAATATAGTTAAAAAAAATACATATAAATGAAAAATAAATGGATGGATGGCAGCTACAATGTGTAAACAAGGAAATAAGAAAATAAAAATGAACATGAGAGCAGAAATAAACTTATTTTATTAATAATTAATTTTGATACAAAAAATGGGTCGAACCGGCTGTACAAAACTGTCTACAAAACTTGACTATTCTACCCCTCCCCAACCTCCGCTACAAAAGCCCCTTCTATTCTGCATTGTGTCAAAAATTTTCTAATTTTTGCGTGCAGAATGGTAGAGCTCCATGTAATCCAAGGCTGGTCGGTTCCATGACCAGTCTTGTTCCATCACTCTCTTGCACAGCGAGTTGAACCAGTCCCTTGCATCATACCATGTCGATAGTGCCCTGAAAAATACCCAAAATAATAAAATCAGTTGGACAGCTAAGCAGATACCATATATTGTTTGTTTGTTTGTTTTTTTAAAATTAAGGGTACCTGTTTAGGGCGTAATCAACACCAGCGGCATCAGCACCTTCAAAATTAAACCCATTGGGTTCAACTCCTGCTGCTTGGGCTCTCTCCTTGTCATTATCAACGTCAAAAACAGTGTCGTAGAGCCCTATATTAAAATAATGATAATAATAGTTGGTTAAACTTCACATTGATGGATTGAAAAATAGTTAGAACACACGATGCTCTCTCTCTCTCTTTCTTTCGTTTCTTTAGCAGAAAGGTCTCAAATAATTTAGAACTCTCTAAGCAGGCAGCTGGCCGCCCTAATAGCTGCCATCTGCCCTTTCTTCTTTCTTATTCTCTTCCTGGTCTCCTCACCTCCTCTTCTAATACACGCACTGGGTCTATCTCCAACTTAACTTTTGGATTTTGGTTATTTCCTTTTTGCTTGTTTATGAAAAAATATCACAAAAATGTATTGAAATAAAAATAAGACATAGTGTGAGGGGGGAGAGAAGGGGCCAAACTAACCTCCAGTTCTTCGAACCACAGGAATAGACCCATATCTCATGGCTATGAGCTGGGTCAATCCACATGGCTCGAAAATAGATGGAACTAGTATGAAGTCTGCTCCTGCATATATCTACAACCATTTAAACCAGAAGAGTTAGAAATTCATGCATCAACAACAACAACAACTAAGCCTTTTGTCCCAAACAAGTTGGGGTAGGCTAGAAAGAAACCCAACAGGAGAATAGTAATAGTAGAAACCTAGACCTCAACCGTGACCTAATAGAGGGACCTACAAACCTATGGCATTGCTCCTGCCCCTAAGTTCCTACGTCATGGGTCCGGTACATGAATTGCTAAATTCATGTATCAAGGTATAAAAAAAAATGTTACACAAAATATTAAAGAGAACATACCAGATGGGAGAGAGGCTCATCATAAGTCAGACAAAGTCGGGCCCGGTCAGCATGAGACGAATGCAGATGGTTCTTCAAATTCACGAAGTCATTTTGAATTCGTGGATCAGGAGCTGAACCCAGCAAAACCACCTAAGATTTAAAAAAAAAATTATTAATTTATGGTTTAGATTTCCCACGACGTGCTTTAAAAAGACCGAAAATATAGGAAATATTGAGAGAGAATGTTTATACCTGGCCGTTACGTTCTAATGTCCGCGAAATCGCATGCTTTATGAGGTGAATTCCTTTCTGCACAGTTAACCGGGTTATAATTCCGACGAGTGGGTAATCTGCTACTCGCAGACCCAGTTTCTGTTGCAGCGCAATTTTGGCCGCCTTTTTTCCTTCTTCTACATTTTCTGATGTATAAGGCACCTAAATTTTCAAAACAAATGTCATAAAATGCAATTCGACATTGCACATGTTCAACAAGTACTAGATCTATCAAAAAACTTAAGGTTAGATCATCAGAAATCCTCGTTCCTTCATGATACCCAAATCAACAAGAAAAAGCAAACCACATGCGATCAGGGCATGTCAATGCCATTACAGTCAATACCTTGTCCAATTCTAGCTATACCACATCTGACACCTTATATCGAAGCATGAAAAAAATTCAAAATCCATATTTAAAGGGGAACAAAATCCAAATCTAAAGCAAAAAAATACAAGGCAAAAGAGAAAGAGTTAAAACCTGAAGACTAGGAAGGGGAGCCAAAAGGTATAGAGTCTCAAATTTTGGTACCATACAGATTCAGGACAGATCAGAGATCAGATCTGTGAGCAAGACAGAATGGTTCATAGTCTGAAAGAGAAAGAAACAACTAGAGATCAAGGGAGGTTTGATGGCGGTGATGGTGGGTGTGGTAGGTGGCAAGTTAAATAGGATAGGAATTAGGGTTTGCGTGGTAATCTATAAAAAGAGAGAAAGAGATATTCTAATTTTACAAGAAAGACCAATTTACCCATATAATTATCTCTTTAACTGAGAAAGACAAAGGGTAAGTGAGGTACTACAAAGACAAAAGCCACACTGTGTCCTAAAAACTTCCTAAAGGGTAATTACCATTATCCATCTCTTTGCATCCCCTCAAAACAACCCAAAACCCAAATTGTGAAGTGGGCCTGATCGGGGAAAACCGTAACCAGCCCAACACAAAAAACAAAAGGATTTGTAAGCTTATACCAACTAACACAATTAAGGGATGCATGCCTGATCCATCCAGAATCAAAATGCTTTATTAACCATACAAAAATGAAGAGGAATGAAGGACAGAGATAGAGCGAGAGAAAGAGACATACAGGGATAAAATTGTCACTGTAAGGGTCCCAAATATCGAGGTCAATTCCATTAACGATTCCATGGAACTTGTACAGATGAGGGGCAATTGCAGGATTTCCAGAGACCTCCCTAGAATATGTTTGTGACACCTACAGATTATATTTTAATCATGGATTACTGAAATGTGGCATAACTGACATGTAAGTGCATTCTACAGGAGTGAGATAAAGCAACTGACAGTGGTGGCCTTGTCAGCAGAAGAAACAGCTTTGCTAATTTGGTGGATGCCGAATTCAAGGTTGTGAATAGTGAAGATAACTTTAGCATTACTCAGACCATAGTGCATGTAATGTTCCTTGAATAGCCATGCAACTGGTGCACTTGACCAGTCATGACAATGTAATATATCCTGTAAAAAGAATATAATGAAATGAAAAGGAGTGTTTCTCAATAGTCTATTTGATAATAATAAGTCAAGAACACCATATTTGTACAAGGCCTTACAGGGCAGGACCCGCTTTGCAAGAGGAACTCAAGAGCAGCATGGCAGAAAAAACCAAATCTATCACCGTCATTTCCTCTTCCATATACACACCCAACCCAAAACATCCTTCATATTTTATTTCATTTAAAGAAAAGTTTAAAATAAGAAAATTAGTATGTAATTTCACCTAGAAAAATAAAAGAAGGATTAATGATTAAAAGCAGTTCTATTACTAACCCATTTTGAGGCTCCAAGAAGTACACTGGAAGTCCTTCAACTTTGCCCAACCAAACCTTTATCTCCGTCCTTCCCCACTCGAAGCTTCTTTGCAATTGTAAGTCCTGCACCTATACCGATAGAAGTCTAATGCTCAGTAAAGAATTTAAACAAAAGATTTAAGTTTGAAATTGAAGTGAAAGTGTAATTTTTTTTTTTTTTTGAAGCACAGATACCCAAGAAGGGTATCCTGCATTTCATTAAACATAAAATGCAACATACAGCAGTAATAAATATCAAGTCACCAGCTGTGACTCAAAAATGCTCCTTAAGGGAGGCTTCGTGAAAGTGTAAATGTTAAAACTTACATGATCGAAATTGATACAATCATATTTTGGAAGAATAATTTCCACATTATGACCTAAATCTTGTACAGCACGAGAAAGGCTCGTCACAACATCACCTAATCCTCCAACCTAAAAAAAAAAGTAACTAAATTAACTAATAGGTCAATTTAATAGATAAAAATGTCCAGCTCCTAATATAAAGTCTTGATAACTATATAACGTGACAATTCAGTCAAATATGTTGAGATCAATGGAATTTAATATGTATTTTGGAGGTGTATCTTGAATAAGGTTTCAGAGATTGTTATAGCCTAAAAGAAATTTGAAGTTAACCTTTGCAATAGGTGCCATCTCAACAGCAATGTGAACAATATGCATTGGGGGCTCCTTTGCAACTCCACCCAAAACAGGAATGTGGTAATCCATCCCGTTTCTGTTGTCATAAATCCCACCATCCTCTCTTTCCGAGAAAACAAAATCCATCATGTATGCATCCAATGGAACCTTAACTGCAAAGGAAAATAAATCAAATCAAATTCAAAATTGTCAGCAATGAGATATTTGTTTACTCCTGAAAAACAACATCAGAAAGCATTGGACTAAAAAATCATTTTAGATTAGTATTTTCTTACCAGAGGTTTTCAAGTGGGTCCCATTCTCTGCAGTGACCATCTTCTGGGGTGGCAAAGGACCGCTTCCATGGGTCCAGCGATTGAAGGAACCCCTGAACCATACCTCTCTCTTTCCATTTAAGACTGTGTTAGAAGGGTTGTAAAATACAGTAACAGTACTTCCTGCTTTAACCTCAAGCGGGTCGGTGTAGACTATGTGCTTCTGTGAAAGCAAAAACGCTCTCATGGTACGCTCTTTCATTTCAGCCTTCATTCTTGCTGTTCTCTCAGCCTGGAATGAAGTAAATAACAAAAAGATTTAATAAAACATTCGGGTTTTGATAGCAATAGGTGCCATCAAACTGGTATAAAATAACATATTAATTTCATAATATTACATCTTTCCTATTATTTTTTCTTTCTTATTCTTTTGTGCTCACTCTGTACTTGTTTTGTGCTTAAATGAACAATTTAGACTGAGTCAGGATAAATTTGGTTTTCATGACACTAAATCTATTGGTGATAAATCAACCAGAGAAAATTTGACCATTTAAGAGAACACCACAGTAAACTAATTTCTGTTTTTTTTAAATAATTTCTGCAAGGACTGAGATGTTCTGCTTTAAGCTCTCAAAAGAAACGGAGACCTTTCTTTGGGCAGCCTCCTCCTTAGATTTCCTCTCCTGTTGGAGTCTCTTGAAGATTCTGACCTCCTCTTCAACCCAGAACTGCTCTTCTGAGATGGAATTCGGCACAATTGCATGAAAGTCCTGGAAATTGTTGTTATCATAATTCCGCGCCTCTTGTGGGGGCCCATCAGCGAATACCCAATCTAGTATCAGTGCCTTCTCAGGAATTACAACTGCACAACAGCACCAACGATATTAAAAAACAGGAATTATAAGTGCCATCAGCAAATATACCATCCCAGCCATTGCTAAATACAAAGTGAACATATACAGCAAATAAGGTGAACATATAGACGATCTAAGTGAACACTTACAAACAAATAAGTGTTGTCATCACTTGTTCAGAAGTTTACATGCATATTTAACTTATTTTCATTGAACTTATTTATTTGTATGTGTTCACTTAGATCGTCTATATGTTCACTTTGTTTACTGTATATGTTCACTTTATATTTAGCGATGGCAGGGATGGCAAAACTGCAGATGGCAGTAATCAATTTCCATTAAAAAATAAAGAGAAAAAATATTGTGCAGTGTTCTTATATATTGTTAGTATGCATACCAGCCCAGTTTATCCCAACCATGCAATATGTAAATGGTACCAGTATGGTATTAGTCAGTCAATACCAACCTGTGTACAAGTTAATTAAGAATGAGACAGTACAGCAATCATTGGAAGTAACAAACTTACATCACATAAATAGTAAATTTGTTTACATACCATCAGCATACCACCAATCTCCATCCCTCTTATCAGTCTTCACAAGTTTCTCAGCCAGAGACAAACCGTCACACCAATTGTTATACCCGCCATGCAACCAAATATTTTGTGCATGCTCAAGAGGTCTTGAGCTCCTGCTATAGAACAGCCTCACACGGTCCCCGCCTCTGAACCCACTTGGCTCAAACTCCCAAAGACCGCTGCTACTTGTCCCTGCAAGCTGTACTGCACGACTTAATACCTCCTTTTTCCTTTCCACATCAGCCTTGGCCTGTGCCAGGTCTGCATTCCTCGCTTCCTCTTCTCTCTCTCTCCTCCTCCTCTCCTCCTCTGCTCTTTCTCTCTCTGCTTGCTCCTGCGCAATTCTCTCTAATTCTCTCTTTTTCTCCTCTACTAAAAACTCTTCAAAAGAGCTCTCATCCATGTCATTTTGCACATAGAGCAAAAAGTCCCTTGAATTGTTGTTTTCATACACATTATCCCCATCAAAGAAGACAAAGTCAATTCTATAAGCTTGTTTAGGAACAAATAATTTGCATGACCACCAATCACCATTAAATTCAGTTTTATGCAACCTCTCTGTAAAAAATTTCCACCTCCAACCATTGAATGCACCCTTTATCTGGACATCAGGCTTGTCTCTTAGAGCAGACTCGCCGCGGTTCAAAAATATTTCTATCTCTTGATTGGGCTCTACATTTTCAGGATAAACAAAACAGATGTTGCCTTTTCTCACATTTTCTTCAGCAAGGATTTGAACTCTCCTTCTATATTCTTCTGGATCTATTTTTGGCTTTTGTTCTGTTTCTGCTTCCTCTACTATGGGCTTCTCTTCTTGCATTGGCTCTTCTGTAAACCATGCTTCTTCAATTCTGGCATCATTTCCAGCTGACTTGACTTCGCTTGATTTCATAATATGTTGTTTGTCCTCCTGTATGGTGTTACTTATGGCACTGTACCGGCTTCCAACATGAACTGTTTGCTTGTCAAGGAAACTCAATAAATCAGGTTTCTCAATCCCGTCTTCTTCATCATATATTGAAGGTTCCATTTCATCTTCTGTTCTACTTTTTCCGTTATTAGAAGTTTGGGAAGATTTTTCTTCAATTTCTTCTTGTGGGCTAACAGGGGCAGCTCCCTTCACATAGATGTCTCTGATCTTTGGTGCAATACTTCTCTTTGGCTTTCTCCTAGGACCTAAAGGGGCAATTAATAAAATATCAGGGTCTCAATTAGAAATGAAAAGGATTAATCCAACTATACTTTTATTCATGAAACCTGGACTTGATGAGGCACAAGTGAAAACTCGGCTTCTTGTTGCTCCATTGAATTGCACTGTCTGCTGAACGTAAAAAGTGTGATGTATTATCAGATAAAGGGAAATGTGTTATACATACACAGGTACACTACACTATTTAATCAACATACCATTATACCAACAATGTCAACATAGGTCAGGATATGTACAGTGTGATGACTCAATTAGAATACACACAGACACAACTATTTATCAGAATATGTGCAGCGCAATTACTCAATTACAATACAATCTAATCACCAATAACATATAAGGTGAATAGCTGCAAAACTTCATGAAAATTTAACACAAAGCCATGCAGGGGGGAAAAGGAGGAGGGGGGGGGTCTGGATTTCTGGGAGCCAAAAACTCTCACGAAAACTTTCATAACAGAAAATAAGAGAAAACAAAAGAGATTGAAGCACTTACTTGACTAAAAGCTGCCATATTAGGTCTAAGCTTCAACTCCATCTTCCCTCTTGAGCTAAGAGGCCTATTCAATTGAAGAAGAGCTGTCTCCATCCTGTCTCTGTCTCTATAATTCTCCTTTTCTCTCTGTCTAAATGAAAATGGAACAGAGATGCAGTGCTTATTGTGATAGGGGAATAGAGAACTAGAAATTGCCAAACTGTCTGTTTATGAGAGGAAAACTCTACTGTACCTTTTTTAACAGCGAACTATGAATGGTTGCTTAATTCATAACAAGCCCAATTAAAAAACATTTGAAAGAACCAACAAAACTTGAATTGTTGTTTATACCATAACTTAATTAACATTTCACAGAGAAACCATAAAAGGGAGCTGTTTGTCTTGTTGTTTTATTTTTCTAAATTTTATGTCATAGCCAAGTTTACTTTAGTATGTTGGATAGCTTACTTCTGATAATGTTGTCAGGTTATATACCAATACCATCACCATTATTATGTGGTATCAAACTGGCCAGAGAAAACAAAATAAACCAACAAATAATTATAAGATTAAGACTAAGAAAAGTGTATAATGTAAAAACATGAGATTACGAGTAAACTAACATCGTCTGACTAGAACGCAATGTTTGAAATAAGATACAAATAAGTTTACAGTCCAACATATTCTTTCATTTCAACATTGGATAAGATACAAATTTAACTTTTCACAATGAAACCAGGAATAAACTGAAATAGAAAATTGGAGCCTGCTGAGTCCAACATAACAAGCAATGTTACATTTCTACAATGCTTCTTTTGTTTATCGAGAATATTATGAACCAATGGCAAATGAATAGTGCAAAATTTACCTTCACACTGAAGCAGAACCAATTTCTCCAGTTGGTTGCTTTTTCTCACTGTGACCTATGCACCATATAAAAGAAGTTAAACGGTTAATTGATACTAAGGAAGTATATAAAATGAGAAACAGGTAAGCAGATAAAGGACTTTGTGGTAGCAGCAATTAATTCATGCTTACCGGTACATAGTACCAGTACAACAGTCAGGAGAGGGTACTGAACTTGTGCCAGCCACCAACAACCTCACAATCAACTTGTCTACCAATCTGACAAGGAAATTCAATTTGTACCCAGACAGTTTTACAGTAATACCTGACAAATAAGAAAAGTTTAGAAGAAATGGGGAGGAATCCAATAAAATTGTGGGAATATGGGAAGTTAAATTGAGGGCAAAAAAGGAGACAGTGAAATTGACATAACTTTCCCTTGTCTTATTTTGAATTACATGCAGCTAATGGTCCAACTAACAGAAGACGAGATTAAAAAAAATAAATCCACAAAATGACATGAAATTACAATTTTCCTGGCAATTTCATTCTTTTCCAAATTTTCTTACATACACAATTATCTTTAAAAGCTACTGGTTAGATGAATAGAATCAATGGGACAATAAGAAAGAAAACCAAGGAATTGTGTTTGAATACACCGAGATACACCTCAATTGCTTCAGAGTTAGTTCCCTCATCAGATAATTCTACTCAAACACACAGTCTCAGAGCTCAGAAGCAAAGAGAGAGATAAAAGGGACATGTGCACGGTCGAAGAGAGCTCAAAATAAAAATCGAAGAGGAAGAAAAGAGCACTATTCACCTCTCTTTGTCGAAGATCAGAACCCTCCTAACGGTCTCTCTCTCTCTCGATTTTTTTTGATGACGAGAACACAGGGTTTGGGGAGATATTGACTGATCCAAAAGCAATTGAAGAAATTGATGGGAGTTCAATTCAATTCAATTCAATCTGAGAGGAAATGGCAGTGGGGCTCAATGGCCTTCCTCTCTGGACTTTGGTGGCTATGGATGCGCTGCGATCCTTAAATAGGCTAAAATAAAATAAAATTTATGGTTCCCACCCTTCTGTTTTTTTCCACAGCTGTCCAGGGAGTGTTGCAAATTAAAATTTTACTTTTGCCCAATTATCTCCTTCACGTCCCCACAAATTTCTGTGCTTGCATGTGCACCGTTATGAAGCTATGGTTGTGGAGTGCAATTGTTATTTGTCACACGAGTAGTTCAGAAATTTGGTTAAAAATATATTAAAATAAATTATATAAGTATATTTTCATATAAGATAAATGTTACACGTCTCCATAAAAACTTGTCTCTTGGTCTATAAAAGTAAATTATATTAAAGTTTGTAGGTTTTCAGATAGTTGATTTACAATAATAAGACCAAATTTAATATTAAAATATCAAAATATCAATGCAAAAGATTTTAAAAAAATTGTATTTTTCTTAATTCCAAATATACCCATAGAAGATAATGTTTATCAAGATAATTGACGCAACTATAAAGTAAACTAACACGTCGGTTAACTTTTTACTGTCCGTATCTTCTTACATGACTCTTTGTGTTTTAACCTTCCACGTATGTTTTTTCCTCGACACGCGTCATCTACATCTATTATTTCATGGCATTATAAGAGATTATAATTCAAAACTTTAGAATAACAAGATTTATTACGTAAAAATTCAAAAGTAATTGTAGGTTGGCGGTTTTTTTTAAAAAAAATTAATTATATGGAAATAATACTCTATGAATTATCTTCCTTCTATAATCACAGAAGCGTCTTATATTCCCTGCTTTTCCAAATGAAAATCGTAAAATGCTTCGGATAAGGTACACCGTGATTTAAAATTCTGACACAAACCAATTTGTAATTAACACGGTTAAGAAGGATAGTTTGGGTGGCCTCATTTCTTAAATGCACCTGTCAAGAAAGTTATTGAGGTTCGCTCTTTCGAAAACAAGCGAAAAAAAATTCTTCTCCCTCAAACCCTAGACGGGGGAGGCGGCCGCCGCCGACCTCCCCCCACTCTCTTTTTTTTCGTTCTATTCTCCCTTCTGCTACAAGTACAGTCGGTATAAGGCGGTGATCTGTTGATTCGGCGGTTCGAGCGTCGGATGTCGTGCGATTTTCAGTCATGCATCGTGGGCTCCGTTTGGATGCGTTGAGAATAAAGTAGGAAGAAGGAAGAAGGGAAAAAATTTATTGGGAAGGGGTAAATTTATTGGGAAGTGTGTAACTTTTGTGAAGAGTTTGGATGGTTAGAAATAAATTTATTGATAAAAAATGGTTATTCCTTATTCCTTATTCCAGGAAGAAGCCATCCAAACGGAGCCGTGGAGAAGTGGTTTGTTGTCGAGATTATGCAGTCAAGGTGCCGTGCGGTGCGGCTTCCAAGGGTGAGCGACTGGAATCGGCGTCGACCTCCCCGCCAATCTCTTTTCACTTCTTCCTTCCCCTTCTCCTGAAAGCACAGCCAACAGAAAAACAGTGAGATATGTTGATTCTGTTGTCGGGTGTCGTGCGATTATCGACCGTGCACAGTGGATACATGATTTGGCTGTTGAGGGTGCACAGCAGCAGTGTCGGATGGCCGCCAGGGGAGCACAGCCGAGATTTGCGGCACGATCGTCGTGGATTTGCAGCCGATGTGTGGTGCGACGTTACGGTGCACGGTGGAGGTGTGCTACGGCCATGTAGTTCACAGCCGAGTGCGGCATGGACGTTGCGGATGCCTAGCTTGTGAAGTAAGCACGTGGGATTTGGCAAGAGGCGGTCGTCGTAGGTGCACTTCAAGGTTTTGTTCCGGTCTGAGTTTTTACTGTCGCAACAGTGGATGGTGGAACTCTACTCCAAATCTGGATAGAGCCTTAGTGCCAGTCTGTGGTGAGACCAGAAGCATCAATCATCCTTTTCATTTGCTTTTCGGAGGTATTGTTTTGCGGTTCTGCATCAAGCGTAGTCTGTAGGCACTTGATAGGTTCTGGATTGGATTTGCATGAGTTTACATCGGTGTTAGGTATAGACATTGTTAGGAGTTTATACCGTTTATTTATTGTGACGTATCAGTTTTGATACTGGTATTTATTTTCAGTTTTTATTGATATGTAAACTTTTGTTTTATTAATAGAAAATTGTCAGCAATTGCTGACCCTCAAAAAAAAAATTAACACGGTTAAGAAACTTTGGCGTTTTAAAGCTTTGGATAATATATTACGTAGGTTTTGCAATTGAATTGAGCCTGAAAATGCAAAAACAATAATTTAATTTGGAGAAAAAAAGGAGGGCCTACGTTCAAATAGTTGCTTGCTTGCCGCATTTTAAATCCTAGTCCTTGAGAGTAGTTATTAACGGATTTTCCATGAGCGTGATATGAAAATTCTGGCCTTGATTATATTTTTGGTATGTTTTTTTTATTTGTAATGTGAAAACATATATATACGGAATTTCAACTTTTGGTTTTTGAAATTACTTCATTATTTTCTATTTATCTGAGTATTTAAATTTATTATTAAGAGTTTTGTTTGGATTAAGATGATGATGAATTAGGAGAAGTTGGTAAATTTTGTTTGGAGTTTACCATTTGTATTTGTTTTGAATTTTGTTGTGATTCTTCGTAAATATTTTTTCTTTATTAAAAAAATTGCCAGTATTTTGAGGGCCCTTAAAAAAAAAAAAGATGATGATGAATGAATGAAATAAAAATCGGGCCGTTTTGCATTCTTTCGCGGTCTTTTTTTTTTTTGAAAAAAGGTGGGACCGCCACCCAGTTTCATTTTCAAAATGAAACAAATTACAATTTAAAGAAACTAAACACCAGAATCAACTCAGCAACGGTAAACTAATCCTAACGAAAGTATCCAACACTACTTTACCCTTCTACAATTTAGTGCTCTTTGTTCAGCTTGCTAACTACAAGCATGGCAACATACACAAAACAATTTACTAAACAACCAGTTGACCCATAATAAAGGAATAAAAAGCAGCATAAGAAGGAATAAAAACTTGAGTAGGCCACCAAAGTCTTCCAGTCTAACTTCAACATCTCCACATCTTCTGAACATTTGCTAATACCAAATGCTAGTCACTAAACAGACTCTAAAATCTTGAGCTCCTTCTAATCGTTACCCAATACGAGTTCACAAAAACCAAGTAAAAAAGCCCCTAAATTAACTGAACAAAACAGACCTTCAAAGCAAAGCGTCCAACTATTACACACAAATAAACGAAGTTTCTAGTACCATCAAAAAGCATCAAAAAGCATGAAAAACCATTTTAACAACCTCTCAACCTGAAATTTGCATAAGACAAGATCACATCTTAGTCTGTCAGTCCCTCCGGCAGGGTCAGTATTGGTGGAGCCACCTGAATAGGGATGATATCCCATTCCATTGGGAGCCACTGATCCACATCAGTTTTCTTCACTTCTTTCCAGGTCCCTGTCCAGTAATGCACCAAATGAGTGATTATCAACAAAATTTGTCTAGTAGTCTTAATAGCAATATTATTAAACACAAAGTCATTTCTGACTTTCCAAATGCTCCAACAAGCTGCACTAAACACCGTTAGGAAAGCATTTCTATGATTAGAGTGAAGAGAGAATGCAAAATTGAAAATATCTTTTATGGTAGACCATTGTTGGAAATGAGCTTGACTAGAGCCCAACCAAAACCAGATTTTTTTTGTATAGGTGCAATGACAAAACAAATGATCACAAGATTCAAAACCTCCACAAAAAATACAATCAGTATTACCTGACCAACCTATTTTACTTAAGTTTTCTTTAGATAAGATCCTATTATGAGTCAAAAGCCACATAAAAGCTTTAATTTTGTGTGGCACATCAAATTAAGTTTTACTTAAGTTTTCTTTCGCGGTCTATAGAATACCACTTGTTCAGTTCTTCCTGAGCCTCCGCAGTCCGCACTCAAAAATTGTTCTCCACATTCTTCTTGAAATACGAGGAGAAACTGCTAGAAAGAGAGCCGAGCGTACAAATGGGATCTAGTCCCGCGCGGACTGTCCAGCGGTGTGATTTAATCTCAATGGCAAAGAAAGTTCCGTGCATGTAACCAGATTGATAGATCCAAACCGTAGACGGTTCAAAAACTGCGCTGGACGGTTCCGCGCGGGAGCGGATACAAATTCGGCGAGCGTACGGTGATCCACCTCCAGACCTACTACCTGCCTATCTGATTTTTTTTTTTAAGAAAAATGTTACAAAACTGGTGCTTGTTTTTGAATGCTATAGGACCACTTAGGTTGTCCTTTACGAAAGAGGACCGCCACGTAGAGTAATAAGAAATTACAAATTTATTCAAAAAGGGGGGAAAAACCATTACTGAGCGTCTGAGCCTATAGTATGTTCGGATCTATTTTCTCATTCTTACACAAATCGTTTTAGTAATTTTATTTATATTAGACAATTAAAACAATAGAAATTACAAATGTTTAAGAATGAGAGAAAAACTATCATTACCGAGCCTAAAGTATGTTTGGACTCTTGTTATCATTCTTTTGTAATCGTTTTAAAATTTATTTACAATTAAATATCTTTGTTTTCTTTACCTCCATCATAACTCAATTTTATAAAACATATAAATAACAAAAATTGATAAATTAAAACAACAGAATATTAATTTCGAGATATCAAAATTTAATCAAAGTATAGTAATTGTTTAAATGCACTTTTGTGTTTCTCACCGTCAAATACTAAAAATAAAAGAAATTTCTGATCGTAGTCTCCGTTTGGATGGTTGAGAAGAAGTAGGAAGAAGAAAGAAGGAAAGAAAAAAAATTATAAACAATCCAAACTCTTCACAAAGTTACACTTCCTAATACTTCTTCCCACTTCTTCCCTTCTTCCCACACCTATCCAAACGGAGTCGTAAGATATTTTTGAAGATTCACAGGCTTGAATTTTGGACCGAATATCGAGATTTAAGATGCCAAAGACCGAAAACTTAAAAAACAACACCTACAGGCCCGTACCTCATGGCCTCTTACCGCACTGCCACTGCCACAACAACAGATATCAATATATCATATACGGAGCTGATAAGTGCCATTAACATTTCAGGCAATCAAGCAATCATACTCTAAAAATAAAAAATAACTTGTTCTGATCCCTGCCAAATACGAAAATCGTGTCTCCCTTCCACCTCACCCGCGTCTCCCTTCCCCCTCACCCCGCTTCACCCCTCTATTCCATTTCTCCTCTCTCTCACCACACGTCACTACATGAAAGTGCAGCAGTTGCATGGGCAGTTCTCAATTGCAACAGCAGCACAAATTCAGTTGCATCGGCATATATGTTGCATCAATATGACCAATGCAAAAGAGATGATTGCATCCGAACTTCCAATGCTAATGATTTATATTCTATTGCATAAGCAGAACTGATGCAACTGACCAACTGTTGCATTGGTTTAGGCCGATGAAACTGAATGGGTCATGTCGTACTTTCATATACTTTGTTGCATAAGCGGAAGTGATGCAATTGAATATCGATAGCATAGGCGACATCCATGCAATTGATCTTTTTGAGGTGCATAGACATAGCAGATGCAATCGAATATGAATTTATAAATGAGTCAAATATAGTCAGATGTCTTGATTTCATTGACAATATTATGAACTAGTGATTGTATAGAAAACTAAATTTTCAATTCATGAATATTAAAAAATATATATATTTTCTTTCTAGAGATTTGATCGAGGTATAAACCAAGGTCAAACAAATAAATTCTTGTACTCGACTAGTCGCTCGTAGTAGAGTAAAGGTGTCGAACCCACAGAGATGGATATGAATATTATTCTTATTATTTCGTTAAATCTAGACAGTAAAAATTGAGAGGAGATTTGTAACTCAAATTGAACAAATTAAAGGAAGATAAAATTATGCAATTGCAAGTAACAAGAGTATGCAAAACAATTGAAATAAATATTTTTGGGGTTTTCTAACGGATAGAGATATGATAATAAAAACGCCTTAGGGTTCGATTTCACTTAGAACTGGCCACAGGGTCGCAAGACCTAGCACTTTCGTATTCGGCCTTGCTAATCCACTGTGTGAATGCTATGGTTTACCGTTTCGTTGATTTATTCAAGCCAAGGATCCATCTAGCCAAACCTAACTCCCTAACCCTCCGCTTTCGCCTATCGGGTACGGTATTTGGAATGGGATCTAGTGTTGAATAACCCTCATCGAGTGTATTGCACCCCCAACTTTCGTTGTTCGGTGGACTTACTCGAGTTTACCAATGGTTTTCTACGAGGTATCTAGTTAGATTTTCGCCTAACTAGAAACGTTTACTTTTGGTTAATAATTGGTCGACTTTCGCCATTGACCTACCTCGAAATACTTGCACAGGACTCGATTAATATAATGTAAAGAAGTTCCCAACAAATGCGCGCGTACAAAAGTCGAGCAATACAAGTAGTAAACAGTCCAAACACAAGCAATTTCAATTAAAATCCCAAGGGTAATTGACTTCATCCATCAACAAAACAAATAAACCAAGCAAAACCTAGATCTAAGCTACATCGTTCCCTAAAGCAATGAGTTTTTAGCCTAACATACTAAGAGTAACGGTGCAAATAACAGAATATAGAACTAAACAATCCATAAAACCAGAAAATAGAGGAATCAGTACTAGAAATGCACAAATAAACCAGTTTCTGAGATAAAACCACTGCCAAATGCACACTAGAAGGTAGGGAATCCGTCGGAGCAGCAAGCAACAGCTCTTACTTCGTCTATGTCCCCTGTCCCAGTCGCACAAGCCAAGGAAAGGAGCCAGAAACCAGATCCAGATCTGCTGGGGAGGAAGGAGAGAGAGAATGGAATGAAGAATGCCCCCCTCTATACATGGAAGGCGCCTATAACATCCCCAGCAGCTGTCACATTCAATTCCCTTCAATTTGGGCGGAAATCGAGGCTTCCAAATGGAGAAAACGCCTCCAGAATGCTGCCAGAACGCTTTCCATCTATAGCAATTCGGTCCGAATTAGGAGGAATTCGGACCGAATTGATGTCGCTGGATTTCAGAAGATCAGTCTGCACAGGAATTCGGTCCGAATTCAGGGGAATTCGGTCCGAATTGCAGGGTCTGGTTCGCGAAACGCCTTGATTCGAGCGGGGCTACTTCATTGGGCTGAGTTGGGGCTTGGTCTAGGCTAGGCATGAGTCATCTAGCACCTGAATTGCTGCTTTCCTTGCTGGTTTCCTTGGATTCCTACAAATAAGATCAAAGTGCAAAAGGCAGCGCCAAAACTGGCAAAGAAAGGCAAAAACAGCAATAAATCAAAGCTTTAGTCACGATTTCGATGTAAAGTCTGGTCAAAATAGCAATATAAATATGAGATATCAAATCCCCCCAAACTTAAAACTTGCTTGTCCTCAAGCAATACTCTAAACTTAGAAGAAATGACAAGACTTAGGCTTACGATCGAAATTGACATTTGGAGTTTGGAAATTGATTTAGTGCACAGTTCAGTTTGATTTCGATTCACGCTTTTCGAGAAATGCTCAATTGGGGTTCTCAAACTAGGGTCAAGTTGTTTTGATTCTGTTCAGGCAACTCTTGGTCCTAAGGAAACCTTCACCGAGGGCTAAGGGTCCTAGCTTCTATTCATTTAATCACAATGCAAACCCGAGCTTATTCACCCGTTCATTCCCATGACCCGGAAGGTTTTGCAAAAGAATTTTTGTTCTAATTAGAAATCTTATAGTGGCTCCCTTCTCAAAACAATTTTCGATCTTTCACCAATTTTTGATTCTGCAAGTCGAGTCGTGGGGCTTTGCACCCTAGAGGATTAAGCGCGAATCATTGACTTCGAGTGAGCTACTGGCACATGTCGCACCAGTGGGTTTGGTCTAGTTTCTTTTGCAATTTATTTGCTACGGTCCACTATGAGACTAGTAGGGACTACCCAATCGTCCTCGAGAGCTTTGAGGTATCGATTCCTGACAGCCCGCAACTAGCCCCACCCTCCAAGCTTAGCTACTGGCACATGTCGCACCAGGGAGGTCGGTCCGGTTTTTACACAATTTTTGCTACTAGCTCCGCCCCCAGAGTTTGTGGTTAAGTTGGTGTAAAGAAGTCTCAACGCTCCTCGTTTTCACAACTATTTTAAATTGTCCAATTTGAGGTTGCTTGTCGGTGATTCAAGCCTTAAAGCAATTTCATTCACGAGACAGGGTTCACTTTGCAATTTCTAAGGATAACAAAGTCTTTCTTCAAAATCAAGCGGTTTCACAAGTTCGTTCACTCGGCGAAACAATTCAGTTTTGACTAACTTGTGTTCAAACGACTCTTAAGCAACCAAATTTTTGGACCCAAATACCCTTAGTTTTGAAATCCCTCGGCCCATTGGTACTTGGACAAACCCAAAACGCCTCAACAACGAGAGTTTTTGAAATCCAAGTTAAGATTTGAGAAAAAAAGTCAAAAACCAAGTTTTTGCAATGAATCAGTATCAAGAAGAGCTTAGCTATGCTTAAAATCAAGTTCCTAACCCTCAGAAACAGTTTAAAAGCGATCGTGACTCATTTTAGAGAAAACAAGGAAGAATTCGGACCGAATTCAGATGAATTCGGACCGAATTGGACGTTCTGTTAAAATTCAGCTTAACAAATTCGGACCGAATTCATCTGAATTCGGACCGAATCCGAGGTTCTGTCCAAAAAAATTCTCAACACGCACAGGAATTCGGTCCGAATTCAGATGAATTCGGTCCGAATTAAGGTTTTTTGTTTTGCGAAAATTTTTCAGAAAACAAGCAATTTGACGAATTTTTCAAGAGAATAAGGGCTTGTTTCGTTTTTCCTCCCCCCCCCAAACTTAAATAAGGCATTGTCCCCAATGCAACACAGAGAAAAATAAAATAGGAGGGAAAAAGGAAACCAACCGGATCAGAAGAAAGAGAAATCATGCCCGCCTGAGGTGCGCGCGAGCTCATCATCCGAGTAATGATGGGGGTTGGTGAAGATGTCGTAGGGGTTGACGTCTTGCTCTGGATAGTACGGCTGCGGGGCATTGTCTTGCCAATAGCCGTGCTCGTAGCGGAAATTCCATTCGGCTTGGTTTTGTTCGATGACATCAACACGCTCGTTGAGACGAGCGATTCCCTCTGCATTTTCTGCTGCTAGGCGTCTTGCCTCACGTGCATCTTCTCTAGTGGAGATAGAGAGGTTCATGAATTGAGAGAACCAAGCCGGTTGGTCCTGAGGCATGCCATGTGCTTGGGGCATTTGTGGCTCGGCTTGAGGTTCTTCTTCCATGTGCACGGGTCCGTGGGCTTCGGCTTGAGCTGCCGGTTCTTGGTGAGGTGGGAGGAGCCAAGTATGAGGCCGGTAATCAACCGGTGCGTTGTAGGGTAAGTCAAGGTCGGGACGACCTTCCATCTGCAACTTGTACAGAATATGTCCACCTTCCCTTACAATTCTTATGAAGTGGACATCGGAGAAGTATTTCAGGTTCATGAGGCGGGGTCCAGAACACGTCTCTGTGGTATTAATCTCAATCCCCTTGTCTCTAGCAATCAAAGTAACATACGCCCCCATTGTAATGCTCCCCCCGGTCCTTCCCTTGTCCCGTACATTACCCCAATGCATAGCCATTATCATGGAGAGATAAGGCTTGACGGGTTGCAATCTCAACATATGGTCGATCAACCGACCCTCATCATCATTCAATTGATTAGAAGACTCACCGCGTGCGAAGATGGTTTGAGCTAAAACCCTTTGCATGATGCGAATGGTGGGGTGTTGAATGAATCGTGCCTTGTAACGCAGCGGTAGTTGCTGCCCAGTAATTGCCTTCCACAAGTCAAGTTTACCTTGCGGCCATTCCGCCCGGTAGAGAGGCGCTTCGTCCACGGAGTCGGCGTGAAATCCCATTATCAAGTCTAACTCATCCGAATCAATGCGGTGAGTTTCGTCAGAAAGTCGGAACTTGATGTAATTAATTTTCTCTTCATTGTTGTACTTGATCCTCAACGAGGACAAGAATTCAAGGGTCGGTAAGCGGTAAGTTTGGAAATTGTGATTCCAAAACTTGAGGCTGAAGCCGAGGGCTTCGGTGAGATGCACGAAATCATCTACGACACCCAATGTGTCCAGGGTGTTAAGGCATACGAGCCGGGTGTTTTCAATGGCTCGGTCTAGAAGAGCTTGGAGGGAGTGGAGCATGCGGCGGGTGGGGATGGAGAAGCCAAGTTGCCGCTCGAGAGGCCGTGCCTCTGGGTCATAGTGGCTGTTCTCGTCCTCCGGGTCGGAGTCGTAGTCGACTTGGAGTGAGGGTCTCGGTTTCGGTTGCTTGGAAGGGGTGCGGCGAGAAGACTCGCCTTGGGCTTGTTTTCTCTTGCCTTTGTCTTTTCCGGAGCCAGAAGAACCTCGAGTAACTCGGCCCGACATTGTTTAGAGTAAGAAGAGAGGGGCAGACGGGTCGGGTGGGTCGGGTTTGTTTCGGCTAAGGGAGAGAGAGATAGGAGGAGTGGAGGGTACCACGAGAGAGAGATTGGAGAGGAGAGCAGTTTGGCGGTCCGATCTAGTGGAGATAGAGAGAGGAGGCGGCGGCGCTAGGGTGGTGTCGGCGCCGAGAGAGGGAGGTTTTAGGAGAGGGGTTTTGGTTTGAGTTGATTTTGGGTTCGGGTAGGGAGAGAAGGGAGAAGAGAGGGAGAAAAGAGGGGGGGTAACGGGTCTGGGTCGGATCCGAAATATTTTTTTTTTTCAATTGGGCCTGGGCTTGCCTTTGTTTGTTGTTGGGCCTTTGTTGGGCCCCCCCCCCCCAAACTTGAATTTTCCATTGTCCTCAATGGTATTCTAGGGTTGTCCTCAATGGAATTGTCGAGATTTGAGATTCAAGACTTCGATTCGGACTGGATTCAATCGAATTCGGACCGAATTCACCCCCTTCTCTGAAAATCGGAAAATAAGATTGGCATTAGTTTCGGATGTCTTGGCAGGAAACCCAAGCTAAATAAGTGTACTATATTAAGCGTTAGAGCAAAAAGATAAATAAGAGATAAACGTTAGCGTTAGAGAAATCTAATAAATAATTTAAAATGCGAAGAAATTTGAAATAATGAAATTAAAATAAAGAGAGAGAAAGTGAGAGAAAATCTTGGGTTGCCTCCCAAGTAGCGCTTCTTTAAGGTCATTAGCTTGACCCTCAGTCGACTCATAATTCGGGTGGATCGAGAAGCGAAACGACTCTTGCTTCTCCTATTTCGTGATTGGCGATGTAGTGCTTCAGGCGCTGTCCGTTGACCTTGAAAGGTTCGCAATTCTTGTCGCATATGTCCACCGCTCCAAAAGGATAAACTTTCACGACTCGGAATGGTCCGGACCATCTTGATTTGAGCTTTCCCGGGAAGAGCTTGAGTCTCGAATTGAAAAGCAACACTAGATCGCCTTCTTTGAACTCCCGCCTTGAGATATTCCTATCATGCAACAACTTCGTTTTTTCTTTATACAACTTCGCATTTTCATAGGAATGGAAACGTACCTCATCTAGCTCATGTAAGTCCAGGATTCTCTTTTGACCTGCTGCGTGCAAGTCCATATTGAGGGTGCGGATCGCCCAAAGCGCTTTGTGCTCGATCTCAACCGGTAAGTGGCACGGCTTGCCATACACCAATTTGAAAGGGCTCATGCCAATCGGGGTTTTGAAAGCGGTTCTGTATGCCCAAAGTGCATCGTCGAGCTTCATGGCCCAGTCTTTTCGTGTTCGTGTCACCGTCTTTTCGAGAATGCTCTTGATCTCACGGTTTGAAATTTCGACTTGACCACTCGTTTGCGGGTGGTAGGGAGTTGCCACCTTGTGCGTGACCCCGTGTCTCTTTAAGAGGTTGTCGAATTGACGGTTGATGAAGTGCTTGCCTCCATCGCTTATCACGGCCCTGGGGACACCAAAACGAGGAAAAATTATCCTTGAAAAGAGTTTGATTACCGCTTTTGAGTCGGCTGCCTTGCATGCGATCGCCTCGACCCATTTGGATACGTAGTCCACCGCCACCAAGATGTACTCATTTCCGTAGGAGGAAGGGAAGGGTCCCATAAAGTCGACGCCCCAAACATCAAAGACTTCCACCTCTTGAATTGGGTTGAGAGGCATCTCGCTCCGCTTGGATATGTTTCCTGTCCTTTGACACTGGTCACAAGACAAAACAAAAGAACGAGCATCTTTAAACAAAGTGGGCCAGTAGAGACCAGATTGCAATACCTTAGCGGCTGTCTTGGAGAAAGAGGCATGTCCGCCATAAGCTGAGGAATGGCAGTGAGCGAGAACGGGTCGGACTTCCTCATAAGGAATGCATCTGCGATAGACATCATCGATGCCCAACTTGAACAGGTAGGGCTCCTCCCAAAAATAGTACTTGGCATCCGATTTGAGCTTCTTTCTATGTTGGTAAGTCATTTCGGGAGGCAGCGCACCGCTAGCCAAGTAATTTGCCAAGTCTGCGTACCAGGGTGCATTGAATTCGGACCGAATTGGCTGGAATTCGGTCCGAATTCCATGCTGAGAGATCCTGTCGGCAGCTCCAGAGGAACGAATTCGGTCCGAATTGGGTGGAATTCGGTCCGAATTCTGACATGAGAAAATTTCTGAAAATCCAGGGGCTTCATATCGGTCCGAATTAGGGGGAATTCGGTCCGAATTACAATGAATCATCATCAGATGTTCGTCTGGGAAGGATTCGTTGATCGGTAGCTCTTTCCCTTCGCTATTTTCAACATGTAATCGCGACAAATGGTCGGCCACCGAGTTTTCTGAGCCCTTTTTGTCCCTTATCTCGAGGTCGAATTCTTGGAGGAGTAAAATCCACCTTATTAGCCTCGGTTTCGCATCTTTCTTGCCTAAAAGATAACGGATTGCAGCATGGTCTGTGAACACTATCACTTTTGACCCCACAAGGTAGGATCTGAATTTGTCGAGGGCAAAGACGATGGCAAGCAACTCCTTCTCCGTGGTGGTATAGTTCAGTTGAGCTGGGTCAAGCACCTTGCTCGCGTAGTAAATAGCCACGGGTTTCTTGTCTCGCCTTTGACCGAGAACGGCTCCCACCGCATAATCACTGGCGTCACACATGAGCTCAAAAGGCATGGACCAGTCCGGAGGTTGCAATATTGGTGCGGTGATAAGTGCTTTCTTTAGTTCCTGAAAAGCATGGAGACAATCATCATTGACAATAAAATCGATATCTTTAATCAATAGATTAGTGAGAGGTTTAGCAATTTTTGAGAAATCTTTGATAAATCGACGGTAGAAGCCGGCATGTCCCAAGAAACTTCGCACGTCCTTTACGTTGGATGGCATTCCGAGCTTCTCGATCACTTGAACTTTCGCTTTGTCGACCTCGATTCCGTTTGCCGTGACCACGTGTCCCAACACGACTCCGTATGTACCATGAAATGGCATTTTTCCCAATTCAAGACAAGATTGACTTCTTCACAACGCTGCAAAACTTTAGAGAGGTTAGTCAAACAAACGTCAAACGAAGTACCATAGACGGAAAAATCGTCCATGAATACCTCCATAACATTCTCAATCAAATCAGAAAATATGGCCATCATAGCACGTTGGAAAGTTGCTGGTGCATTGCACAGCCCAAAAGGCATTCTCCTATAAGCAAATGTACCGTATGGACAAGTGAATGTGGTCTTTTCTTGGTCATCAGGGTGGATGGGTATTTGGAAGAAACCAGAATAACCATCTAAGTAACAAAAATAAGAGTGAGAAGCAAGTCTTTCGAGAAGTTGGTCGATGAATGGCAAGGGAAAATGATCCTTGCGAGTGGCAGCATTGAGTTTACGGTAGTCGATGCACATGCGCCATCCCGTCACCACTCGGGTTTGAATCAGCTCGTTTTTCTCATTTTTCACCACGGTCGTCCCGCCCTTCTTTGGAACGACATGGACTGGGCTGACCCACTTGCTGTCCGAGATCGGGTAGATAACTCCAGCATCGAGGAGCTTGAGAATCTCTTTTTTAACAACCTCTTTCAGGTTGGGGTTAAGCCTCCTTTGAGCCTCGATGGTCGGTTTGTGGTCGTCTTCCATCAAGATGCGATGTGTGCAGAAGGATGGATGAATGCCTTTCAAGTCCCCAATCGAATACCCGATCGCCTTTCGATGTGCTTTTAGTTCCTCCAAAAGCTTCCCTATTTGCTCATCATCCAAAGCAGCGTTAATAATAACAGGGTAGGTTTGATTTGGTCCGAGAAACTCATACCTTAAAGTGTCGGGCAGGGGCTTTAATTCGACTTGAGGTGGCTGACCAGGGGCTGGAATTCGGTCCGAATCAGGAGGAATTCGGTCCGAATTCTCACATGAAAAAATTGCAGAAATTCCAGAGCCATCAATTCGGTCCGAATTGGATGGAATTCGGTCCGAATTGATGGTGTTTTGTGGTTCTGGCTCTTCTGTCGCCTCTCCTGTCGATTCCTCCACCGCTATTACTTCCTGTATTTCGCTGAGGAACTCGTGGTAAGTCGTGAGAGCATCAAGGTACCGGTCTTCGAGTCGCTTTTCGACCGGAATCTCCTCCACGTCGATTTGGTAGCAAGACTCGAGCTGGTTTGAGCATTTCATAGCTTGGTCGATGGAGTATTCCCATTGCTCACCACCGACTCTCACCAGAATGGTCCCGTCTCTTATGTCCATCAAGATGCCTGCAGTTCTAAGGAAGGGGCGTCCCAAAATGATGGGAACATCCTCGTCTTCCTCCATGTCCATTATCACAAAATCACCAGGTACAAAGAATTTACCGAGCTTGACCGGGATGTCCTCGATCTCACCAATGGGCAGTCGGATCGACGAATCTGCGAGTTTGAGAGTGGTGTTCGAAGGTTTCAATCTCCCAATGCCGATCCGGTCGAACACGGATTTGGGCATCAAACTCACGCTTGCCCCGTTGTCACACAGGGCCCTTTTGATCTGAGCTCCGCCAATAGTGCACGGTATGGTGAATCTGCCCGGATCGTCCATCTTAACGGGCATCTTCTTTTGAATCACCATGTTGCAATGCTCTGTAATCCCTGCACTTTTGAACTCTTCTAAAAGAAATTTGTGAGTAATCAGATCTTTTAAGAATTTGGCATAAGAGGGGATCTGAGTAATTGCATCAGTGAAAGGAATGGTGATTCTCAAACCCCTAATTACCTCTAAGAACCTTTTGAACTGCTTGTTTACCTTTGCCTTGGCCAATCTTTGAGGAAATGGGGCCCTTATGCGTTGATCGGGAGCCTTCAGCAGTGGATTTGGGGCAGATGTACGTTTGGCCCCTTCGAATTCGGTCCGAATTGGCTCCGATTCGGTCCGAATTAGAGGTTCTGGAATTTGCTGCGCTCCAATTCGGTCCGAATTAGGTGGAATTCGGTCCGAATTCGCTTCAGGTCCAGCTGCAGGTGCAACTTTCGGCTGGACTTCTTTGGGCATAGGCGGGTCCTTGTATTGGGTGCCACTCCTAAGTGTGTGCACCGCGTTGATCTCCGCGCGAGGGTTTGGCTCGGGTTGACTTGGGAGCTTCCCTTGTTCGCGAGTGTTTTGAGATGCAAAGAACCCCTCGATCATCTTTTCCACTCGCGAGGCGGCTCCGGCTTCTTTTTGGAGTTTGGCCATTCCATCAAGGAGCTTCTCATTTAAGGCATTTTGAGTCTCAACAAAGTGTTCGAGCTCAGGTGTAACGAAGGGTTTTCTTTGAAAATTCTGCCCTCGATCGTTGTTGGGCATGGGGCCTCGATTTTGATTCGGTTGAGGTGGGTTTCCAGGACGGTTGTTGTATATCCTCCTCGGGACAAACCCGCGGTTTTGGAAATTGCCTTGGTTACCCCCTGTCTCATTATTCCCATTAACTCCTTGGTACCAGTTACGGACGTCTTTAAAGGAATTGACTTCCTCTGGTGCGGGATCTCCATACTGGAGAGGGCAATCTGGAGATTTGTGCCCTTCCTCCCCACACACTCCGCACTCTTTCGAGAGCAAGTGAGTGCCACTAATCGATTGCATCTTAGCAAGCTCGGCCTCGAGATAGGCGATCCTGTCGCGAGTGTCTTGGACTTCCTTAACCTCGTGTCGAATTAGGTTGCCTCTTGACGGGTTAGGCGCCGGCCAATTGTAGTGCAGCGCACATCTCTCAATGGCTGCACGTGCTTGCTCCGCATCGAGCTGCGTGAAACTTCCACCTGAAAGAGCATCAACATTCACTTTAATACCATCATAAAGACCGTTATAAAATGAATGGATGGTTAACCAATCCTGAATTCCATGGTTAGGACAAGAATTCTCTAGGTCTCTAAACCGTTCCCAAGCTTCCCTATAAGATTCATCACCCCTTTGTTTGAAATTTGTGATTTCCCTCCTAATTTCAAAGGCTCTTTTTGCTGGAAAATACCGTTCAAGGAAAATACTAGCCATGGCTTCCCAACTATCTATTGACCCTCTTTTCAGTGTATTGTACCATTTTTTTGCCTTATCCCTAAGAGAAAAATGAAACAAGAGAAGCCTAATAGAATCCGGGGAAACCCCGTTGAATTTCAACAATTTGGTGCAATCAAGAAAAGCTTGTAAATGTGCATGTGGGTCCTCTTGGTCAGCCCCATAAAATTGGTTTTGTTGCACGAGCGCGACATGCGCAGGGTTGATCTGCATGTTGTTTGCGGCGATTCCTCTAATAACAATCGGTCCATCTACGTCTTGGACTCGAGGGGCAGAGTGCTCGCGGAGAGTTTTGTGTGGCCCCTGAGCTTCGTCGGGATTAACCGGTGCTCCATGGATGCTACCGCCGTCATTGAAATTTCCATTGCGCTCTTCCTCAAAGACGAGTCGCTCTTGCTCGAGGGCGAGTCGTTCTTGGAGAATCCTTTGCTGTGTGGCCTCTAACTCAAGACGTAGAGCCTCAAGTTGCCTAGCTTCATCAGTTCGATCGGCCATTGGAACGCTTGTTCCTTCGCCCGTCTGCAGATTCTGCAGGAATTCGGTCCGAATAGGTTGGAATTCGGACCGAATTGGACCTTCTGGAATTCGCTGAGTTTCGATTCGGACCGGATTGGGCGGAATTCGGTCCGGATTCGGTGCTGGTTGTTGTTGCTTCTTCCCCTTGCGAGCAACGGCTTGCGTCGTGCTCGAGCTAGAAGCTTCGTGAGGGTTGTCTCCCTTACCCCTTAGGTTGTATTCGTGTGGAATTTGGGGTTGGGTGTTTCTTGATCCTCTAGCCAGCGTTAACCTACACACAAGAGATACAACAACAAATGTACCGAATGAGTAAAAAGAATAAAAGAATGAGTCTAGTCTCTAATTACTTTAATAAGAAATAATATCATAACGCCATCCCCGGCAACGGCGCCATTTTGATCGAGGTATAAACCAAGGTCAAACAAATAAATCCTTGTACTCGACTAGTCGCTCGTAGTAGAGTAAAGGTGTCGAACCCACAGAGATGGATATGAATATTATTCTTATTATTTCGTTAAATCTAGACAGTAAAAATTGAGAGGAGATTTGTAACTCAAATTGAACAAATTAAAGGAAGATAAAATTATGCAATTGCAAGTAACAAGAGTATGCAAAACAATTGAAATAAATATTTTTGGGGTTTTCTAACGGATAGAGATATGATAATAAAAACGCCTTAGGGTTCGATTTCACTTAGAACTGGCCACAGGGTCGCAAGACCTAGCACTTTCGTATTCGGCCTTGCTAATCCACTGTGTGAATGCTATGGTTTACCGTTTCGTTGATTTATTCAAGCCAAGGATCCATCTAGCCAAACCTAACTCCCTAACCCTCCGCTTTCGCCTATCGGGTACGGTATTTGGAATGGGATCTAGTGTTGAATAACCCTCATCGAGTGTATTGCACCCCCAACTTTCGTTGTTCGGTGGACTTACTCGAGTTTACCAATGGTTTTCTACGAGGTATCTAGTTAGATTTTCGCCTAACTAGAAACGTTTACTTTTGGTTAATAATTGGTCGACTTTCGCCATTGACCTACCTCGAAATACTTGCACAGGACTCGATTAATATAATGTAAAGAAGTTCCCAACAAATGCGCGCGTACAAAAGTCGAGCAATACAAGTAGTAAACAGTCCAAACACAAGCAATTTCAATTAAAATCCCAAGGGTAATTGACTTCATCCATCAACAAAACAAATAAACCAAGCAAAACCTAGATCTAAGCTACATCGTTCCCTAAAGCAATGAGTTTTTAGCCTAACATACTAAGAGTAACGGTGCAAATAACAGAATATAGAACTAAACAATCCATAAAACCAGAAAATAGAGGAATCAGTACTAGAAATGCACAAATAAACCAGTTTCTGAGATAAAACCACTGCCAAATGCACACTAGAAGGTAGGGAATCCGTCGGAGCAGCAAGCAACAGCTCTTACTTCGTCTATGTCCCCTGTCCCAGTCGCACAAGCCAAGGAAAGGAGCCAGAAACCAGATCCAGATCTGCTGGGGAGGAAGGAGAGAGAGAATGGAATGAAGAATGCCCCCCTCTATACATGGAAGGCGCCTATAACATCCCCAGCAGCTGTCACATTCAATTCCCTTCAATTTGGGCGGAAATCGAGGCTTCCAAATGGAGAAAACGCCTCCAGAATGCTGCCAGAACGCTTTCCATCTATAGCAATTCGGTCCGAATTAGGAGGAATTCGGACCGAATTGATGTCGCTGGATTTCAGAAGATCAGTCTGCACAGGAATTCGGTCCGAATTCAGGGGAATTCGGTCCGAATTGCAGGGTCTGGTTCGCGAAACGCCTTGATTCGAGCGGGGCTACTTCATTGGGCTGAGTTGGGGCTTGGTCTAGGCTAGGCATGAGTCATCTAGCACCTGAATTGCTGCTTTCCTTGCTGGTTTCCTTGGATTCCTACAAATAAGATCAAAGTGCAAAAGGCAGTGCCAAAACTGGCAAAGAAAGGCAAAAACAGCAATAAATCAAAGCTTTAGTCACGATTTCGATGTAAAGTCTGGTCAAAATAGCAATATAAATATGAGATATCAAGATTATTTTTTGTCCTTGGAAATATAATAAAATTTACTTGTTAAATTTATTTAGTTTAAAGAAACCTTAAAGAATGGAACGTCTCCAAGGAGTTGGCGATCGATAGGAGCGCTTGGAAGTTAGCAATTCATGTACCGGAGCCATGACGTAGGAACTTAGGGGTAGGAGCGATGTCATAGGTTTGTAGGTCCCTCTATCAGGTCACGGTCGAGGTCTAGGTTTCTACTATTACTATTATTATTAGAGGTATTATTATTAGTATGGCTAGTCTTACTATTAGTATTTTTTATTTTTTATTTTTTTTTTTTTTTTTTTATTTTTATTTTATTTTTTTATTTTTTTTTTTTTTATTTATTTTTTTATTTTTTTTATTTTTTTATTTTTATTTTTATTTTTATTTTTTTTTTTTTTTTTTTTTTTTTTTTTTTTTTTTTCGATGTGTTCTCTTATTGGGTTTCTTTCTAGCCTACCCCAACTTGTTTGGGACAAAAGGCTTAGTTGTTGTTTGTTGTTGTTGTTGTAACATATTATTATATATTTTTGTTTGATACGTTAATTAGTCAGTTGATAAGTTTTTGTTCCAATTTAAAAACAAAATTTTAATTTCGCACCTGTCAGTCTCTTGCTCTCCACTATTCTTCTTTACCTTGTGTATTATTTCTCTTCAGAATATGGAACTCTCTCCATTGTTTCATTCAGTGCTTATTTTATTTATAATTTTATATATATTTTTTTAAGCCAAATTTCAATGTTTTAGGATGAGTATAACTTATATAAGCTTATTGATCGATATGGGCTTTTGCAGGAAGAAAAACTGTATTTATACCATATGGTAATATCATATTTTCCATATGACTAACATAATAGAGCGCTGAAGATACGCTGAAAATTAATTACATAGATTTTCTTATACCCTCAAGATACGCTATCCAAAAAAGTGACAACTAATTAATACCTAGGGCTATTATTTCCAAACGCGGTATTACCTTAAAAAATAAAATAAAATTTTCTCATATCCCAATTTCCAGGATGCCATCCAAGAAAGAAGATCAATTGATCACAAAAAATAATCCTCATGATGTGTGAATCAGATAATCAATGCAATTGCCGTCAAGATGTTCATATATTATTGCTAGATCTAGCTATATGATACATAAAATTAGTTACCATTTACTAATTAATTTCCACAATTGACAAGCAACGGAATATGTTTGCAAAAGTTCTCATTGTGGAAAAAAAATATCTTTGTATCATTAAACAAAAACACAATGACATATTGTAAACATATTAAGATGCATAAATCAATTTTTATAATTAACATACTAGTCATTAACATATCATTAAAAATAATGAAGTATATATATCTTTTAATATACGTATTTCTCGTTCCAACCCAATAAATATAAAGTAGAAATCAAAATTGCATAAGAAGGTATGCTTTATTATTTTTCTTCTCTTTTCTAATTTTGTAAAATAATATAAAATATTATAAATACACATGTGCTTGCATATCATTTAGAGTCAATTTGAAAAAAAGTAAAAAAAAGGGTAAATCTAGTAATATGTAGTTTTTTTTAATAGTTGATATGTGTATTATATTTTTTTAAGAGAAATGCTAAAGTCTAACATATAGATCATATTTGGTCCGTCCAACATGATCAAATTCACGAATCAAATTTAAAATGACCGATCCAAACTATTAGATTGAGTCTTTATATTGAGAATTGTATGAAACTAAATTTTATATCTCGTAGACTGATTTGAAACCGCTCAATATTATCTCCATAATGAAATTTCTTTGAGACCAAAATTTTTTTAACTATTACTTTAAATTTCTTTAAAATTAGAGGGTCTAAAACTATTTAGATTGACAATTTTCTAAAATTCAAAAAATATAGTAAATATAGTAACTAATGCATAACACATGTTGCATCCGTATAGCGGATGCAACCAGCCCATGCAACTGTTGCGGTTTCCTGTAGTGCACGTCGGCGCGCAGCCCTGCCGTCACCGTCGAACAGCCCTGTCGTCGCCGTCGTCCAGTCCAGGTCTACCGTCACCGTCGCGCAGCCCTCTCGTCGCCGTCACCCAACCTCAGCCCTGCCGTTATCAAGAATCATAAATTAAACATTATTTACTCCCTCATTTGTATTAAATACTTCCTTACTATTAATTATTTACTCCCTTATAGTTATTTAGTTACTCCCAAGCAACAGTAGAATCAGTTATGAATGTTATTTACTCCCTTATACATATTAGATACTCCTTTCATACTAGTTATTTACTTCTTTATAGCTATTTAGTTACTCCCAAGCAACAACATAATCAAATATGAATATTATTTACTCTCTTACTTGTATTAAAAACTCCCTTACTACTACTTATTTACTCCCTTATAATTATTTAGTTACTTCCAAACAACAGTAGAATAATATTATTTACTCCCTCATACATACTAGATACTCCCTTTATACTAGTTATTTACTCTCTTATAGCTAATTAGTTACTCCCAAACAACAGTAGAATCGGATTTGAATATTATTTACTCCGTTGTATATATTATTTACTCTCTTATACTGATCAATTTCCACCCTTATAGTAATTTAGTTACTCCCAAAAAACAACAGAATCAGGCATGAATATTATTTACTCCCTTATCCATATTAGATTCTCCTCTATACTGATTAATATCATCCTTTATAATAATTTAGTTACTCCCAAGCTGTAACAGAACTAGATCTAAATCTATTTTCTCTTTTTATTCTTTTCGATTTCTACTTCTTTCTTCCTCAACCAGATCTGATTGGTATAGGAGAGGGAGCAGTGAGGGGAGGCGAAGGTGGAGGTGAGGCGAAGGAGACGAGAAGCGGAGGAGAAGAGAGGCTGAGGTGAGGCGGCGGCGGTTGCGAGGCGGAGGAGAGGTGAGGCGAAGCAGAGGAGAGGTTGAGGCGGAGGAGAGGAGAGGCAAACGTGAGGAGAGGGAAGCGAAGGAGGTGGTGGAGATCTGAATCGGATTTTGTGATTGTGATTGTGAGGAGATCTGAATCGGAGGGAGGGAGGAGACGGAGAGGATAAAAGAAAGGAAATGTGAGACGAGGGGAGCGACTCATTCTGATTGCTTGATTGCATAGATTGTTGATTACTCTAAGTAATTCCCTATCATATATACCATCCTACTTACGGTGTCATCCCGCCGTCCTTCAGGCCCTCGCATTTGGCATCCAGTCCAATATCCTCTCACGTGAGATGTACATGCATTATAAAAATCTTTTGATTTCCATTTTCGACATCCATCATCTCTCTCTCTCTCTCTCTCTCTCTCTCTCTCTCTCTCTCTCTCTTACTCCCTCTTCTCTCTATCAGATCCCTCCTCTCTCCAACTATCGCTCTCTCCCAAATCTCTCCACTGTCTCTATTGCTCTAGTTATTGCGACAAACATCACCATCAAATTCGTCTCTTCAATCGACATTGTAATCCATCATATTTGTCTCTTAATCACCGTGCAATGACGGATCTTACATCATTCTTCAGGGTATTGAATGCAATACTCATTCATTTTGATTTGATATTTGAAATACATGCTGAATTTTGGTTTGATTGGTTCAATTAAGTAATTCATCATTCGAGCAGTGATTTTAAATCAAAATTTCTATGCTGAATCAAAGATTGATAATGTTTGAAATAGATCAATTTTATAAATCATGGATTATTCTCAACGTTTGAGCATATCACGATGAAGCACCACTAGTTTGAAGCAGATGAGACTTTTAGGAGATTTTTTAAGTCAAGTTGAAGCAGATCTGATTACAACACCAGATCAAGTTTGAAATCATTTATATATTTTATTTTTAAAATAAGATTTGACCATATCACATGTATTTGTTTTATATAATTAACTTCATTTTTTTAAGTACATGTAGTTTTATTTTATTTGTAACTAAGAATTTCAATTTATTTGGAATTTTTTATTTGTTTATTTTGTAACTACATTGGTTTTTTGGATATATTGTTTAAGAGAGTGAATATATTATACAAGAGAGTAACTATATATGTAAGGAGTAAATATATAGATTAAAAAAGGTGTATATCTAAATATGCTAAATAAAGAACACGTATCAGCTAATTTTACTAAGAGAGTATTTTAGGATTAAATATATTAATTAAGGGAGTATATATCTAAGTATGCTGAATAAGGAACATGTGTTAGCTATTTTTATTAAGGGAGTATATTAATCAATGTGGATTATTAAATATAATGATTAAGGGAGTAAATATTTAAGTATGCTAAATTAGGAACATATGTTAGCTATTTTGATTAAGGAAGTATATATATTCATCAATATAGGGTTAAATATATTGATTAAGGAAGTATATAAAAAAATGTTGAGTAAGGAACATGTATCAAGTAATTTTATTAAAAGAGTATATTCATCTATATGAGGGATTAAATATATGAGAATGTTTAATATACACCGCAGACTCTTTTAGGGATATTTTTGTAAATTATAAAATATAATTTAACCAATCTAATCTACATATTGAAATCTCATAGCAAACCAAAATTTGCAATTTTTTAGATTTTATTACTATTTTTTCGAATTTTACAGTTTTTGAAATGTTATACTGTTTACAACATTCCAAAAATGGCATGTTTTAGAAAATTCGAAAAAAAATAGTACTAAAATCTAAAAAATTGTAAAATTTTGTTTGCTATGAGATTTCAATATGTAGATTAAATTTGTCAATTTTAAAAAAATATCCATGAAAAAATCCGCGGTGCATAGGAAAGCACTATAGTGCATATTAAACTTTCTCTTAAATATATTGATTAAGAGAGTATATACCTAAGTAGAATAAGGAACATATGTCGGCTAATTAAAGGGAGTATATTCATCAATGTAGGGATTAAATATATTTATTAAAGGAATATATATCTAAGTATGCTGAATAAGGAACATGTGTTAGCTATTTTGATTAAAGGAGTATATCCATCAATGCATTGGGTTAAATATATTGATCAAGGGAGCATATATCTAACCATGCTGAATAAGGAACATGCGTCAGCTAATTTTATTAAGAGAGTATATTCATGAATGTAGGGGATAAAATATATTGATTAAGAGAATATATACCTAAGTATGTTGAATAAGGAACATGTGTTAGCTATTTTGATTAATGGAGTATATTCATCTAGGCTGTTAAATATATCAAGCAATACATATCTAAGCATGCTAAGTCATTTCATCACAGTAATCTATCATTAAAATCTTTATACTATCTAGAATATGATTCATATGTCATTTATTTAAAAAGATTAGATTATACATGGTAATTACGCATATAAAGTTCAAATAATGAAAATTCAGAAAATTATTTGAGCATTTCAATCGTTTTCGGATTAATTCTAAGACATTTAATCACAAAAATTCACATTTAAGCTCTTTATACTGTCTAGAATATGATTCATATGTTATTTATTCAAAAAGATTGGATTATACATGGTAATTACGCATATAAAATGCAAATAATACAATTTTGAGCATCATCTCTGCATTTTAATCATTTATGGATTTATTCTAAGTCATTTCATCATAATAATCTACATTTAAACTCTTTATATTGTCTAAAATATGATTCATATGTTATTTATTTAAGAAAATTGGATTATAAATGGTAATTACGCATATAAAGTGCAAATGATTCAATTCTGAGCATCATTTGAGCATTTCAATCTTTCTTGTTTCATTCTTAGTCATTTCAACTGAATAATCTAAATTTAAACTCAGGATATTGTCTACAATACGATTCATCTGTTATTTGGTCAAAAAATTGAATTATACATGGTAATTACGCATATAATGAGCAAATAATGCAATTCTAAACATCATTTGAGCATTTCAATCTTTCTGGACTCATTCCATGTCATTGCAACATAATAAATCTACATTTAAACTTTTTATATTGTCTATAATAGGATTTCATATGATATTTATTAAAGAAGATTGGATTATACATGACAATTATGCATATAAAGTGCAAATAATGCAATTCACATTATCATTTGAGCATTTCAATCGTTTTTGGATTCATTCTAAGTCATTTCATCACAATAATATATATTTAAACTATTTCTATGGTCTAGTGATGAAGGCTTAAAACCTAGGAATCAAATAAATTTGTAACCTATAGCTAACCTCACTAATCGTTCAATGAATATAGCTTTAGGGTCGAACCCAAGGGACGGATCAATGAATACCGGACTTGTCTTTTCTTAAAATCTAGATGAAAATATTTTATGGGATTTTGAGTAATTAAATAGTGCTCAAATTGTAAATGTTTTTGGTTATTTTTGGACTTGGAATAAGATGTTCAAACAAACTAAAGTAAAATATTAAAGTAAAGTCTTTTTGAGGTCTTAACAGAATTTAAGGCACCTTAGGAATTGGATTTCATCTATGTTTGGCTGTTAAATTAGAAACTCAAAATACTTTCGCATTTTAATTTCTCAATTTAACTACAGTTAACCCTCTGGTCAATTCGAACACAAATCTGTTCGATTCGAACAGTGGTCTGTTCAGCTCGACCAGAGGGCAAAGGTGCGTTGGGTTTGTCTACTATGTTTACTAATGTTTTGAGTTAGGTTTAATTGGACGAACCTAGCTAACCTAAACCTCAGCCTTCGCTTGTTGGAACAGATTCTGGTTTGTTCACAATCTAACCTATTTAACTCGATTAGTTCACAACTTTTGGTATAGAATTCAACTCGTTAAACCAGTTTATCAGAGTTCTTAGGAGTATTTAGAAGTCTTTTGTACTAATCTAAAAGTCGCACTTTTGATGCAAACTAATCTTCCCTTTCGGTTCTAAGATTTACCCCAAATACTTAAATCAATCTAGACTTGCTATTCCTAACTTAGACTTACTAGATGCAGCTGTTCAACTAGAAGGTAATTAGAGAACTCAACAAGTAATTGACTCAAGCAACTAATTAATTCATAATAAACTAGGTCTCAAAACATAGCAATTCATAGCATATCAAACTAACTTCATCCAAACATAGAGTTACTCTCCTAATCCTAAGGCTATAAAAAGGACTAGCCTGACATAGTATCAAAGCAAACAACAAGAGATAAACAACAATAAAGATACAAGCCCATCGAATCACAAGATAAAAACATAAAGAAATAAAACCAAATACTCCTTATGCTTTTGATCACGATCTTCAAGGCGATGGAGTGATGCTAGATGGAGATATCACGTGAAACACTGCTGCCGTCGTCACAAGGATGATGATTCCCAAGGATAAGAGAGAACTTGACCCTTAGAAAAGTGGAAGATGGTATTGAGAAGCGAATCCCCTTTTCTTCAGGCCTCAAGGGTATATATAGATATCCCAGGTCACAAGGATGGAAGGCTAGGGCACCAGGGCGCAAGAAATTGCCATAACAATTAATTTCCATACAAGAAATACTACCATAAGTGATATGGCGGCAACCTGGTCGGATCGAACAGGTGGGCAGTCGAACCGAACAGGAGAGAGAGAAAGCAGCCACGCAAGCATGCCACTGTGAGGTCCAGTTGGATCGAACAGCCAGGCAGTCGGATCGAACAGGAGAGAGAGAAAGCAGCCACGCAAGCATGCCACTGTGAGGTCCAGTCGGATCGAACAACCAGGCAGTCGGATCGACTGAACGAAGGAGATGTCGCCTGATAGCCATGAGTCTAGGTTGATTCGAACAGGAATCTGTTTGGGTCGACCAGAAGAGAGAATAAAGCCTCCAATGTTAGGAATGAGTCATCTAGCGTGCGTAATACGTCGGGAATCCATCTATACACTTCAAAGTCATCAGAAATCATCAAAAAACCTGTACATAGAAGAGAAGAAACGACGGCAGAACCAAATCCTGGAAAAACATAGCAATTTATCAAATAATTCATTGGTTTGAGTCTATTTTGAGTGCTAAGTACGGTCCAAATAACAATAAATATTGACTACGTCATCTAGAATACGATATGTTATTTATTAAAAAAGATTGGATTATACATGGTAATTGCGCATTTAAAATGAAAATAATGCAATTCTGAGCATTTCTTTAGTTTCTGATTCATTCTAAGTCATTTAAAAAAATAACCTATATTTAAACTCTTTATACTGTCTAGAATATAATTCATATGTTATTTATGCAAAAAGGTTGGATTATACAAGGTAATTACATATATAAAGTGGAAATAATGCAATTCTGAGCATCATTTCAGCATTTCAATCATTTTTGGATTTGTTCTAATTCAAGTAATCACAATAGTTAACATTTAAACTCTTTTATAATGTCTACAATATGGTTCATATGTTATTTATTCAAAAATATTGGATTATACATGGTAATTACGTGTATAAATTGTAAATAATGCAATTCTGAACATCATTTGAGCATTTTAATCGTTTCTGGATTCATTTTAAGTCATTTCATCATAATAATCTACATTTAAACTCTTTATACCGTCTACAATATAATTCATATGTTATCTATTCAAGAAGATTGGATTATACATGGTAATTACGCATATAAAGTGCAAACAATACGAGCATCATTTGAGCATTTCAATATTTTCGGTATTCATTCTAAATATCTTTGCTCAGAATATGATTGATATGTCATTTATTAAAGAATATTGGATTCTACATGGTAATTACATATTTAAAGTGCAAAAAATGCAATTCTGAGCATCAATTGAGCATTTCAATCTTTTTGGATTCATTCTAAGTCATTTCATCACAATAATCTGCATTTAAAATTTTTATTCTGTCTAGAATATGATTTGTATGCTATTTATTCAAAAAGATCGGATTATACATGGTAATGACGCATATAAACTGCAAATAATGCAATTCTGAGCATGATTTGAGCATTTCAATCGTTTCGATATTCATTCTATGTCATTGCATCACAATAATCTACATATAAAATCTTTATTCTGTCTAGAATATGATTCGTATGCTATTTATTCAAAAAGATTAGATTATACATGGTAATGACGCATATAAACTGCAAATATTCTGAGCATGATTTGAGCATTTCAATCTTTTCTGGATTCATTCTAAGTCATTGCATCACAATAATCTACATTCAAACTCTTTATATTGTCTAGAATATGATTCATATGTCATTTATTGAAGGTGATTGGATTATACATGGTATTACGCATATATAGTGCAAATAATGCAAATCTGATTATTATTTGAGCATTTCACTCTTTTCTGGATTCATTTAAGTTATTTCATCACAATAATCTACATTTAAACAATTTATATAGTCTAGAATATGAATAATATGTTATTTATTCGAAAAGATTTGATTATGCATGGTAATTACTCATATAAATTGAAAATAATGCAATTATGAGCATCATTCGAGCATTACTTTAGTTTCTGGATTCATTCTAAGTCATTTCATCAAAATAACCAACATTTAAACTCTTTATACAGTATAGAATATAATCCATATGTTATTTATGCAAAAAGGTTGGATTATACATGGCAATTATGCGTATAAAGTGCAAATAATTCAATTTCGAGCATCATTTGAGCATTTCAATCCTTTCTGGATTCATTCTAAGTCTTTTCATCATAATAATCTACATTTAAACTATTTCGACTGTCCAGAATATGATTCATATGTAATTTATGCAAAAAGATTGGTTTATACGTGGCAATTACTCATATAATATGCAAATAAAGCAATTTTGAGCATCATTTGATCATTTCAATGGTTTCTGGATTCATTCTAATTTAAATCATCACAATAATTTACATATAAAATCTTTATGCTGTCTATAGTATGATTCATATGTTATTTATTCAGAAAGATTGGATTTTACATGGTAATAACGCATATAAAGTGCTAAGAATGCAATTCTGAGCATCATTTGAGAATTTCAATCGTTTTTGGATTCATTCTAAGTGATTTTATTACAATAATCTGCATTTAAAAATTTTATAACGTCTATAATATGATTCATACATTATTTATTCAAAGAGATTGTATTATACATGGTAGTTAAACATATAAAGTGCAAATAATGCAATTTTGAGCATCCTTTGAGCATTTCAATCGTTTCTGGATTCATTCTAAGTCATTTCATCACAATAATCTATATTTAAACTCTTTATAAAGTCTAGAATATGATTTATATGTTATTTATTCAAAAAGATATGATTATAAATAGAAATTACGCATATAAAGTGCAAACAATGCAATTATGAGCATCATTTATGTGATACCTTAGATTTTCTATTGCTTTGCATTTGATATATATTTTTTTTTGGTTCGGTTAATTGAATTTTTTTTTAATGCAAATTGGTTGATTTCATTTATTGAAGCTTGAAAATTATTTTTAATATCAGATCTCAATCAGATTTTAATTCTGAATTTTTTAAAAATACAATTAAAAAAAAAAGTAGTTGCATCTTTCTTTAAATTTTCGTGCATTAAACGTAGTTATTAGAATGTTAGAATTGAGAACTAATTAGTTTCACAAAGGAATTGGATTTCAATTTTTGGACCGGTTTTTAGAAGTTCAGAAAATTGTTCATCAATTCCTATTTCTACTTGCATCTAGTGTATATATTAATATTTCTCTGCCATGTGGGACCTCCTTGTAAAAAATGTCTCTCTAGCTTTCATTTAAATTGGTGCACCAAGTTTATAAGAAAATTTCTTAATTTTTTGGAGAGTCCACACGTTTTAATTCCTTGTGGCTCGTGAATCCTTGTTTCCATCGCCTCTACTTGCTCCCTTCATCTTCCGTGCTCGAACCCATGTCCAGAGGAGTCGTATCCTCTGCGTGTTTCTTTTAAACTTGTTGACTGCGTGTCCTGTAATCTGGAGCGTCCAACCTCAATGGACGGTAAGATCTCCTTCTCTATTAAAAAGTCATAAAAAATAATAAAAAAACACGCTTAAAGTTTAAGAAATTGTATCCTTTCTGGCGCGCAACCTCAATTTTTTCGTCGCCGATCGTTTCATCTTCATTTCCAATCGTTTCTGGCGTGCAACCAATCAATCCATTTAGGCGTACCAGTAAGAGATCAGTCCCTCGAGCCATTTAGGCATACTAGTAAGTAGTAAGTAATAATACAAAAAGAGAAACGGTGACAATTCAAATCCAGTAAACTAATCAAGCCAACAATCAAATATATCTCAATTCAAATCCTGTACATAGTAATACAATCAGTTCATACACGCAAGTTCAAAAATAGAAGAAAGAGAGGAGGTAGACAAAATGAGATAGTAAAAGGAAAGAGGAAGGGAGGAGATTGCGAGCTTCAATTGCTGCCGTCGGCTACCGTCGGTGATCAGGTAGAAACTAGAAAGGGAGGGGGGAGAGTGGCAGTGAGTTCTAGGGTATGAGACAGTGGAGATGGATTCGGTGCGAGGCGGTGATAGAGAGAGCGGCAGTGAGCGGTGTCGCGATGGAGAAAGGGATACGATTTCGCATATTAAGGGCGTTTTTCCTTTTTTTTCCTGATGGCTTTTTTTTCATCGAGGTTGGACGCTCCAGATTACAAGACACGCAGTCAGCGTGTTTAAAAGAAACACGCAGGGCATACGACTCCCATGTCCAGAACCTCTCTTTCCCCTAGAATGCTTGTTAAATTAGTACAAAAATTTATCTAAAATTCCATTAATTTATTAGAAAAATCAGAAATTGAGATGGAAGCAAATTTCTCTTGAGTACTAGTGTCTAAATGGAGGTGATTGGTGTATGGCCGAGTTAGCATCTTCTTTTCTTCTAATTGTTACATCTTTAGGGTAAGTGCTGTCATTCTAAGTCTCTTTTACACTTTAATTTCAGCATTGTGTGAAAAATATGAAGTTCCTGAAAAAGTTTTAAATTCTAGGGTTTCTTGCAAATATTTTTCTTGGCTGAATTCCTCTTGTGCAACATGAAAGTTGTTAAAGGTTTACAGATTAAGTTCAAGCTTGAAATGTTTACTAAATTTCTTGAGCCATTCTTTTTAAAACTGGCCTTGTCAGTAAAACTTCCAGATTTGAGTTTTATGTGAAGTTGCTCAAGTACAAAGGTTTCGTTGCATACTTATAAAATCAGATTTTGAAAAAAAAAAGAGTACTAAGTATTTTGGATATATTAAACCAGCCCTACATTATGAGTCAATTAATTAGACATGGTTTTATTTAAACCTGGAACCTTGGTTTTAAAAAAAAAAGATATAGTATGGTAAATGAGTTTCAAAACCGACCACATCTTTATTCAAAATTTTATGGCTGTGTTGAATATAAAATTGTTTCTTCAAATTCTGTTTTGAGTCGAGACTTAGGACTAGAATTTGTTCTTGTATTATCAGGACTTGTGTCGGTGTCGAAGACGGTCGATACTGTTGACGCTTTTAAGATTGCTTGTTATTGCTTGCTTGTTTTATTTTGCTACCAGGTACGGATTCCGTACGAAACTCAACTATATGCTTGTTGGAATAATTATTTGTATTGCAAATTTGAATAGTTGATCATCGCATCATTTTGCATATTTATATAGTGTCATTAATAGTAATTGGAAATATGCATATTGAATGGTTGTCGATTGGATTAAAATGTGAATAATGGAATACTTGAAATCTATTGTCTGAATTGAAACTGAATTGATTTGGTTTGTGAGTTCCAAGTAAAATAAAACTCAATGACCAAGAGGAACTGGTTTGGGAGCAGCCGAAAGCCGAAAAACTCAATGTCCAAACGGACTGGTTTGTGAGTAGCCGAAAAACTCTCAATTGTGTATGCATACATTGGTTTGTGAGCAACCGAAAAACTCTCATTTGACTCGACTGATTGATCTGATTACCAGGATTGCATTTAAAATAGATTGCCAAATTTGAAGCCATAAACAAAAGTTGCTTTACTTGTAATTGTATGTGATCTGAATTTGATTAGTATTGGCTTCTAAGTGCATTTCATATTGGTATGATGTCTGACTGATCTGTACTGTATATCTGTTTGTAGATCTTACATTATTATTGTTCTTCTTGGTCGTTAATTAGTTCCAACACATGTAACGTTGAATATCGTGTGACTGAAACTAAATACCGTACTGAGATAAATTTTATTTATCTCACTTTTTCCGCTTCTTGTGGGTTCCAGGTTTGGATCGAGTTTGGAAAGTACTTGCGAGTAGATGACCACTTTGTTTCTTTCAAATGTACTTTGAAATTGCTTCATGTAAATTTCTACTTGAATAAAATGTGATAATATATTTTATAGATTAATAAAGTATAATGTTAAAGATAGTTAGGACTGTATAACTGAAAGTAAGCCTTGCGGGTGCATGGTTAACAACGTGCATTCGCGACTGCGGCATCCTAGTCTTGGGGTGTCACAATTTCAGCATTTCAATCATTTCGAGATTTGTTCTAATTCAAGTAATCACAATAATCAACATTTAAACTCTTTATAATATCTACAATATGGTTCATATGTTATTTATTCAAAAAGATTGGATTATGTAAGTACGCATATAAAGTGTAAATAATGCAACTATGAGCATTATTTTGAGCATTTCAATCATTCTTGGATTCATTCTAATTAAAATCATCACAATAATCTACATTTCAAACCTTTATTCTGTCTAGAATATAATTCATACATTATTTATTCAAAAATATTGGATTATACATGGCAATGACGCATATAAATTGCAAATAATGCAATTCTGAGCATCATTTGAGCATTTTAATCGTTTCTGAATTAATTCTAAGTCATTTCATCACAACAATCTACATTTAAACTCTTTATACAGTCTATAATATGATTCATATGATATTTTTTTAAGAAGATTGGATTATTCTTGGCAATTATGCGTATAAAGCGCAAATAATGCAATTCTTATTATCATTTGAGAATTTCAATTGTTTCTTGATTAATTCTAAGCCCTTTCATCACAATAATTCATATTAGAACTCTTTTTATGATATCTAGAATATGATTCATATGTTATTTATTCAAAAAGATTGAATTATACCTGGTTGTTACACATATAAATTGCAAATAATGAAAGTTTGTGAATCATTTGAGCATTTCAATTGTTTCTAGATTCATTCTAATTCAAATCATCACAATCATCGACATTAAAACTCTTTATACTGTCTAGAATATGTTTCATATGTTATTACTCAAAAAGATTGGATTATACATGGTAATTACGCATATAAAGTGCAAATATTGCAATTCTGAGTGTCATTTGAGCATTTCAATCATTTCTGGATTCATTCTAAGTCATTTCATCACAATAATCTACATTTAAACTCTTTATACTGTCTAGAATATGATTCGTATGTTATTTATTTATGAAAATTGGTTTATAAATGATAATTACGCATATAAAATGTAAATAATGCAATTCTGTGCGTCATTTGAGCATTTCAATCTTTGCTGGTTTCATTCTAAGTCATTTTATATTAATAATCTACATTTAAATTTTTTATACTGTCTAGAATATGATTCGTATGTTATATATTCAAGAAGATTAGATTATACATGAAAATTTCGCATATAAATTGCAAATAATGCAATTCTCAGCTTCATTGAGTATTTCAATCATTTCTGAAACTAAGTCATTTCATCGCAATAATCTACATTAAAACTCTTTATACTGTCTAAAATATGATTCATGTGTCATTTACTCAAAAAGATTTGATTATACATGGTAATTACGCATATAAAGTGCAAATAATGCAATTCTGAGTGCCATTTGAGCAATTCAATCGTTTCTGGATTCATTCTAAGTCATTTCGTCACAATAATCTACATTTAAACTCTTTATACTGTCTAGAATATGATTCGTATGTTATTTATTCATGAAAATTGGTTTATAAATGATAATTAAGCATATAAAATGTAAATAATGCAATTCTGAGCGTCATTTGAGCATTTCAATCTAAGTCATTGTATATTAATAATCTATATTTAAACTCTTTATACTGTCTCAAATATGATTCGTATGTTATATATTCAAGAAGATTAGATTATACATGAAAATTTCGCATATAGATTGCAAATAATGCAATTCTCAGCTTCATTGAGTATTTCAATCATTTCTGAAACTAAGTCATTTCATCGCAATAATCTACATTAAAACTCTTTATACTGTCTAAAATATGATTCATGTATCATTTACTCAAACATATTTGATTATACATGGTAATTGCGAATATAAAGTTCAAATAATGCAAATTCAGAGCATCTTTTGAGCATTTTAATCTTTTCTGATTTCATTCTAAGTAATTTCATATCAATAATCTACATTTAAACTCTTTATACTATCAAGACTATGATTCATATGTTATTTATTCAAGAATATTGAACTACACATGAAAATTACGTATATAAATTGACGCCGTTCGGATCGGGAGACTTAGAGAAACCAGCAAGCATAATGGTACATCACTAGAAGAGGAGTAAGAACTCGACCCAACAGTGGATAAAAGAGGAGATAAACTCAACTCAAGTAAAATTCGTAATATTTCAATAATCTCCTTATTACATCATGATATTCAGCTTATATAGCATTCTACTACATTGAAAACCCACTACACATTAATATAGGGAACAGGGGACGAACTAGAAGAAGATGGGAACTGGGACGAACTAGAAGTTCGGGAAAAATGAGAAACTAGGAATTGGGCCTAGTTCGGGAAAAGTGATTAAATTGTTTCTTGTTTGGTTGTCCACAACTTTGGGTAGTTCATGAACAGCCTTGTTCGCGTGTGATCCAAACATACCCATAATATCTCAACCACTTTTTCTAATACCAAAACACATTAAATAAACTTTTAGAAGACCACAAAGATAGCACAAATTATCATAACAGATTATTAACTCATTTTGACTCATTAAGACTCAAAATAACTCTCAACTAACTTATTAATTATTGTTGACAGTTCTTGAATTGATGACTCAGTTCTTTTGCTGATTTTGCATCTGACATGGCATCTTGATCGGTGTCATACGCTTCTGCTGTGCTGAAACTCGTCCTCGAGTTTAGTTCTCCTTCTTATTCTTCTTCTTCTTGTGATCTTTGTAAACATCTTCAAAATTGACAAGGTTTATGGCACACGAAGAGGTCTCGGTTGACATATTGATGGATATATGCCGTCAAAATTTAAACCATAGGTTCAAACCATAACAATTAAAACTCAAACTGGGCTCACCACATTACCGTTGCGATTTTCTCAAAATTCTTCTCCATGTTACAAGAACATTTGCCACTCACATGCATGTTACTGATGAAATAGAGCAAGTTAAGGAGAACCACGTTCGTCAAAAATATCCACCTTTGAGGCTAGAAATTGGCTTAAGAAAAATGTCATCTTTCTTGATTGAATTCACAATGAATTCTCTACCAAAGTTTCAGACAAAACCTTCTCAAAAATGTTATCACCAACATAAATTCTTGATGAGAAAAGTGAGAATTCAAAGCTTGAGCATTGTTGATGTTGAGCTCAAAGCTTGGTCGGACTTTTTTGGTCAAATTATCAGCTTGTAATTGTCATGACACTCCAAAATGATCAGCAATGAAGTTGTAACTCGCAAGCTTTAGCTGATCAAAATAGTCGAGGTTGTGATAGCTTCTGTTGTTTTGAAAGCACCTTGAATTCAGCCAAAAGAATGTCAATTATTGAGGGGCTGAATTTGTCGATCTTGTTCAGTCCAATGCATGCTTTAAACACCACGATTGAGAGTGTAATATTGCAGCAAATTGGCATCAAGTTATCGTAGTATGAACACCTCAAAGTTTTCTTGAACCAATCTATCCAATTCTGTTGTATTCACCAATGTGTTGTTGCCAAAAATCTGAAAAGATATAAAATCTAAAAGAGTTGTCAGGTTAGTTTTCAATTGGGCACGAGGGCTTTGACTTGGGATTCCTCCATGTGGTTTTTGTTGATGGTTCGATTTTCACAATTGAGATCATATTGCTTGTGCATTTGCCATAAAATTTTTTGTAGCATCTTTCAGATTCAAGTGCTTAGCATTTCTGTTGGATATGTCGAGATCAAACAGAAAATGCATTGAGTTTAATCACTTCCCAAACTGCAAGCAATTGTTGTAGAACCTCCCAAACAATAAGATTTCCAATAAACATGATTGTTTTGTGTCAAGAGTCAGTCTGAAGCATATTATAACTTCATTTGCATTGTAAACTTGAGAACACCAATCCATCTGTGACAGCCACTTTGAATGCACCAACAGAGCAAGAAAATGGTGCTAAGTACCACAACAAAATCATTGCCAACTTCACAATTTTAGAAATTTTGAATTCTCTAAAGAAGAGATTCATTCAAGCCCGAAATTGAGCAACACAAGCTTGCTGTCATGACTTCCCCAATAGTCAATAAGATATAACCACAATATTCACAAAACACATTACCAGCTTCTCAAATTCTTTTTTAACTGAAATTTTTTATTGAACACCGTTGGTTTATTTGAATCAATTTTCAGCCAATATTGCAACAAGAATTTCTCCTTTCAGATTGAGATTACAAAATTTCAACCACGGTTTCCAACATCTCTCATTCAAACTTTCAGAAATCAACTCGAGTACATACCACATTCTCAATCAGTTCAAAATCTGTTGGTTTGAGCTTTAAAACACCATGATCAAAAACTTTTTCTTGCTTTCCATAACACACAGGTTTTGGTTCTTCTTAAAAGGTCTAGCATACACTCCAGAGGATAAAACTTCAGAAACTTCAGTGCTCAACAATCAACTTCATAGTTTTTCTTTTACATTGCAGCAAGTTCTCTTTGTCAGTTATTGCTGCAAGGACTCAATCTTTCTCATGTATACCATGTCATGTCCAATTGCATTTATGGTAATGAATAAAAACACTAAGCTGGAACCATTTTGACAAGTTCATTGCCATGCACCTTAGCACATGTGAAACCAGAATCGAGTGGTGCAAACCACAAACGGGTAATCTTATACATGGTTCTACCATGTGATCAAAAACAACACAAAATCGAGTATTGTAACTGCTCAAAAATGTAAAATACCTTGCATTTGTTGACATAGGACTCAATTGCAAGAATGGATCGCTAAATTCTGAACTCATGATCTTAATGCGAGTTAAATACAAAGTTTCCAGCTCAATCAATGCACTCATTGTTACCAAAAAATTGATCTCCAAGTTTATACTCTTTGCAAAGACTATAGGAAAGGTTGGAGGCAGCGATAGATCATCAACAAGTTCTTCATCAAAGATTATGGGTCTGTCAAAAGACATCACATTTCTCTCCGGTTCACCCGTCACATTAAAGACATCATCCTCATTATCGGGATACTCATCAAAGATTGGTGGAGAATCAAATGACACATCACTTTCAGAAATTTCAAAGACATTATCATTTCTCAAGTTAATATTTCCTTCATCAAAAACAGAAATCATTTTCTTTTCTGGACAGCTTATCAAGTTATGCCCAATGCAACGACATTTGAAACATATTATGTTTTTTGTTTGGGGCTGTTCCAATTTATATTTCTCAGGTTTTAGGGACTGTTTTCGAAGCCTTCTAACTAGCTTAACCACTGGTTTATTATTGCTATTCATTTTGGTCCTTTTATCAAATCTCAATTTTCGACAAGAGGGCTTTTTGTTGCTGGTGGTTTGTTTCTTTTTAAATGGTTCCTTAACCCTCATATCAGATTTCAAAGAAGAAAGAGAAGAATATGATGTAAGAGAATTTTTTTGAAGAAACGTCTCACAAATTTTTCTTTTACAACCTGTGGCCCATTGGGAAGAAATGCTCTTTTTGGTGTGGAGTTGATGTCGAGCCGCTCCAGCACAAGACACAAAAGTTGATTTGTTGTCATGGAAGGGTTACTCTCTTCTTCTATACCACTAGAATTCGAGTCAGTTGAAACACGATTCAATGTATCGTATTTTGTTCCAGAGTCCAGCACATGAATAAAATGGTTGTTTCTCTGCTGGAGGTGAGGTGGTAGAGAAACATTGTCGCTGGAGCTGAATTGTTGTCGGTGGTGAGAAGAAAAGTCGATGTAGCTTGATGAATCGTGCCTCGGTCGGCGATCTCGATTCACACGAGTGTTACTTGTGGAAGAACCGTGCCTCGGTCGGCGATCTCGATTCTCACAATTGCTACTAATGGAAGAACCGTGCCTCAGTCGGCGATCTCGATTCTCACAAGTTGTGCTTCTCGAAAGGCCATGCCTCATTCGGCGGTCTTGGCTTCGATTAGCCTCCAATTGCGCAACACGCTCATGGAGTTGTTGTACAAGCTGTCTCAGCTCTCGCACCTTCGTAATGCATTGATTTTCGCCTCCTTGGTGGATGTTGTGCTGTCTACAACGATCAGCCATCAAACCTGAAGAAGCTCTGATACCAAATGACGCCGTTCGGATCGGGAGACTTAGAGAAACCAGCGAGCATAACGGTACATCACTAGAAGAGGAGTAAGAACTCGACCCAACAGTGGATAAAGAGGAGATAAACTCAACTCAAGTAAAATTCGTAATATTTCAATAATCTCCTTATTACATCATGATATTCAGCTTATATAGCATTCTACTACATTGAAAACCCACTACACATTAATATAATATCTCAACCACTTTTTCTAATACCAAAACACATTAAATAAACTTTTAGAAGACCACAAAGATAGCACAAATTATCATAACAGATTATTAACTCATTTTGACTCATTAAGACTCAAAATAACTCTCAACTAACTTATTAATTATTGTTGACAGTTCTTGAATTGATGACTCAGTTCTTTTGCTGATTTTGCATCTGACATGGCATCTTGATCGGTGTCATAAATTGCAAATAATGCAATTCTCAGCATCATTGAGCATTTCAATCATTTTTTCGGCATTAATTCTAAATCATTTCATAACAATAATCTACATCAAAACTATTTATACTGTCTAAAATATGATTTATATGTTATTTATTCAAGAAGATTGGATTATACATGGTAATTACGCATATAAAGTGCAAATAATGCAATTCTGAGCATCGTTGGAGCATTTCAACCGTTTCAGAATGCATTCTAAGTCATTTCATCACAGTAAATTACATTTATACTCTTTATATTGTCCAAAATATGATTCATGAGTTATTTATTCAAAAAGATTGGATTATACATGGTAATTACGCATATAATCAAATAATGCAAATTCAAATAATTATTTGAGCATTTCAATTGTTTTTGGATTAATTCTAAACCATTTAATTACAATAATCTACATTTAAGCTCTTTAGACTGTCTAAAATATGATTCATATGTTATTTATTCAAGAAGTTTGGATTATACACTGTTATTACGCATATAAAGTTCAAATAATACAATTCTGAGCATCATTTCCACATTTCAATCGTTTCTGGATTCATTCTAAATCATTTCATCATGATAATCTACATTTAAACTTTTTATGTTGTCTAACTTATGAATATGATTCATAAGTTATTTATTCAAGTAAATTGGATTATACAGGGTAATTACACATTAAAAGTGAAAATATTGGAATTTTGAGCATCATTTGAGCATTTCAGTCATTTCTAGATTCATTCTAAGTTATTTCATCACAATAATCTACATTTAAACTATTTATACTGTCCAGAATATAATTCATATGTTATTTATTCAAAAAGGTTGGATTTCACATGGTAATTACACATTTAAAGTGTAAATAAGGCAATTCTGAGCACCATTTGAGCATTTCAATCGTTTCTGGATTCATTCTAAGTCATTGCATCATAATAATCTACATTTAACTTCATATGCTATTTATTCAAAAAAATTGGATTATACATGATAATTACGCATATAAAGTGCAAATAATGCAATTCTGAGCACCATTTGATCATTTCAATGATTTCTGGATTCATTTAATTCAAATAATCGCAAAAATCTACATTTAAAATCTTTATGATGTCCATAGTATGATTCATATGTTATTTATTCAAAAGGATTTTATTATACATGGTAATGAAGCATATAAAGTGCATAATGCAATTCTGAGCATCATTTCTACATTTCAATTGTTAGTGGATTTATTCGAAGTCATATCATCACAATAATCTACATTTAAACTCTTTATACAGTCTAGATTATGATTCAGATATTATTTATTAAAGAAGACTTGATTTTACGTTGTAATTACACATATAAAGTGCAAATAATGCAATTCTGATTTTTATTCGTGCATTTCAATCGTTTCAGGACTCATTCTAAGTAATTTCATCACAATAATCAAAATTTAAACTATTTATACTTTCTAGAATATGATTCATATGTTATTTATTCAAGAAGATTGGATTATAAATGGTAATTATTACTCATATAAAGTGCCAAATAATGCAATTCTGAGCATCATTTGTGCATTTCAATCATTTCTGGATTCATTCAAAGTCATTTCATCACAATGATCTAAATTTAAATTTTTATACTGTCTAGAATATGATTCATATGTTATTTATTGAAGATGATTGGATTATACTTGGTAAACGCATATAAATTTGAATTAATGCAATTCTGAGTATCATTTGAGAATTTCAAATCGTTTCTGATTTCATTCTAAGTCATTTCATCACAATAATCTACATTTCAACACTTTATACTTCTAGAATATGATTCATATGTTATTTATTCGAAAAGATTGGATTATGCATGGTAATTATGCACAAAAAAGTGCAAATAATGTAATTCTGAGCATCATCCAAGCTTTTCAATCGTTTCTGGATTCATTCTAAGTCATTTAATGACAATAATCTACATTTAAACTCTATATACTGTCCAGAATATGATTTATATATTATTTATTCGAAAAGATTTGATTATACAAGGTAATTACACATTAAAAGTGCGAATAATGCAATTCTGACTATCATTTGTGCATTTCAATCGTTTTTGGCTTCACTTAAAGTCATTTCATCACAATGATCTATATTTAAATTCTTTATACTGTCAAGAAACTCATATGTTATTTATTAAAGAAGATTGGATTATACATGGTAATGACGTATATAAAATGCAATTAATGCAATTCTGAGGATCATTTGAGCATTTCAATTCTTTCTGAATCCATTCTATATCATTGCATCACAATAATATATATTTAAACTCTTTATACTGTCTATAATATGATTCATATGATATTTATTTAAGAAGATTGGATTATACATGAAAATTACGCGTATAAAGTGCAAATAATGCAATTCTTAGCATCATTTGAGCATTTCAATTATTTCTGAATTCATTCTAAGTCATTTCATCACAATAATCTACATGTAAACTTTTTATACTGTCTAGAACATGATTCATATGTTATTTATTCAAGAACATTGGATTATACATGGTAATATCGCATATGAATTGCAAATAATGCAATTATGAGCATCATTTGAGCATTTCAATCGCTTTTGTATTTATTCTAAGTTATTTCATCACAATAATATACAATTAAACTCTTTATACTGTCTAGAATTTGATTCACATGTAATTTATTCAAGAAGATTGGATTATACATGGTAAATACGCATTTAAAATAAAAAATTAATGCAATTCTGTGCATCATTTCTGCATTTCAATTGTTTCTGGAGTCATTCTAAGTCATTTCATCATAATAATCTACATTTAAACTCTTTATACAGTCTGGAATATGATTCAGATATTATTTATTAAAGAATATTAGAGTATACATGGTAAGTACTCATATAAAGTGCAAATAATGCAATTCTGATCTTAATTTGTGCATTTCAATCATTTCTGGATTCATTCTAAGTCATTTCATCACAATAATCAACATTTAAACTCTTTATACAGTCTAGAATCTGATTCAGATATTATTTATTAAATAAGATTGGATTTTACATGGTAATTTCGCATATAAACTGCAAATAATGCAATTCTGATCTTTATTTGTGCATTTCAATCATTTCTGGCTCCATTGAAAGTCATTTCATCATAATTATCTATACCTAAATTTTTTATGCTGTCTAGAATATGATTCATATGTTATTTATTGAAAAAGATTGTATTATACATGGTAATTACACGTATGAAGTGCAAATAATGAAATTCTGAGCATCATTTGAGCATTTCAATTATTTCTGGATTCATTCTAAGTCATTTCATAACAATAATCTACATGTAAACCCTTTATACTGACTAGAATATGATTCATATGTTATTTATTCAATAAGATTGGATTATACATAAAAATTTCGCATATGAATTGCAAATAATGCAATTCTGAGCATCATTTTAGCATTTCAATCTCTTCTGTTTTCATTCTAAGTTATTTCATCACAATAATATACATTTAAACTCTTTACTGTCTAGAATATGATTCACATGTTATTTATTTGAGAAGATTGGATTATACATGGTAAATACGCATTTAAAATACAACTAATCCAATTCTGAGCATCTTTTCTGTATTTCAATTGTTTCTGGAGTCATTCTTAGTCATTTCATCGCAATAATCAACATTTAAACTCTTTATATTTTCTATAATATGATTTATATGTTATTTTTTCAAGAAGATTGGATTATAAATGGTAATTACGCGTGTAAATTGCAAAATATTGCAATTCTGAGCATCATTTGTGCGGTTTCAGCCGTTTCTGGCTGCATTCAAAGTCATTTCATCATAATGATCTATATTTAAATTCTTTATGCTTTATAGAATATGATTCATATGTTATTTATTGAGGATTATTGGATTATACATGGTAATTATGCATATAAAGTGCCATTAATGCAATTCTAAAGTCATTTCATCTCAATAATCTACATTCAAACTCTTTTTACTGTCTAGAATTTGATTCATATGTTATTTATTGAAGAAGATTAGATTATACATGAAAATTACGCATATAAATTGCAAATAATGCAATTATCAGCTTCATTGAGTATTTCAATCATTTCTGTATTAATTCTAAGTCATTTCATCGCAATAATCTGCATCAAAACTCTTTATACTGTCTAAAATATGATTCATATGTTATTTATTAAAAAAGATTTGATCATACATGGTAATATTACGCATATGAGTTCAAATAATGCAAATTCAGATCATCTTTTGATACATTAACGTCTATAATATGATTCATACATTATTTATCCAAAGAGATTGGATTATACATGGTAATTAAACATATAAAGTGTGAATAATGCAATTTTGAGCATCATTTGAGCATTTTAATAGTTTCTGGATTCATTCTTAGTCATTTCATCACAATAATCTATATTTAGAGGTGGGATAAAGTGCCATAGATGGCAATGCCATAGATGCTTTTTTTGAGTCATTTTTTGAAAATCCGAAATTCAATCGGTCAATCCAAACCGTTCAAATTGATCAGCATATTGAAATACCATTATAGACCAAATTTTACATTTTTTTGAATTTTTTTGGTATTTATTTTGATATGTTCAAATTGGAGGGTCTGAAATACTCCAATTATAACGTTTTTTAAAAATATCATAATAAATAGCAAAAAAATTCGAAAAAATGTAAAATTTGGTCTCCAAGGATATTTTAATGTGGTGAATAACTTGGATGGTTCAAATTGAGCATTTGAATTTTGGATCTCGAAAAACGACTCTATGGCACGGGACCCTCTGTGCCATCTATGGCACATTAGCCATCCTCCTATATTTAAACTCTTTATAAAGTCTAGAATATGATTTATATGTTATTTATTCAAAAATATATGATTATACATAGAAATTACACATATAAAGTGCAAACAATGCAATTATGAGCATCATTTCAGCATTTCAATCATTTCGAGATTTTTTCTAATTCATGTAATCACAATAATCAACATTTAAACTCTTTATAATGTCTACAATATGGTTCATATGTTATTTATTCAAAAAGATTGGATTATGTAAGTACGCATATAAAGTGTAAATAATGCAACTATGAGCATCATTTTGAGCATTTCAATCGTTTTTTGGTTCATTCTAGTTAAAATCATCACAATAATCTACATTTGAAACCTTTATTCTGTCTAGAATATAATTCACATATTATTTATTCAAAAAGATTGGATTATACATGGCAATGACGCATATAAAGTGCAAACAATGCAATTCTGAGCATCATTTGAGCATTTTAATCGTTTCTGAATTAATTTTAAGTCATTTCATCACAACAATCTACATTTAAACTCTTTATACAGTCTATTATTTGATTCATATGATATTTTTGTAAGAAGATTGGATTATTCTTGGCAATTACGCATATAAAGCGCAAATATTGCAATTTTATTATCATTTGAGAATTTCAATTGTTTCTTGATTAATTCTAAGCCCTTTCATCGTAATAATCAATATTTAAACTCTTTTTATGCTATCTAGAATATGATTCATATGTTATTTATTCAAGAAGATTGAATTATACATGGTAGTTACACATATAAATTGCAAATAATGAAATTTTGTGAATCATTTGAGCATTTCAATTGTTTTTGGATTCATTCTAATTCAAATCATCACAATCATCGACATTGAAACTCTTTATACTGTCTAGAATATGTTTCATGTGTTATTACTCAAAACGATTGGATTATACATGGTAATTACGCATATAAAGTGCAAATAATGCAATTCTGAGTGTCATTTGAGCATTTCAATCATTTCTGGTTTCATTCTAAGTCATTTCATCACAATAATCTACATTTAAACTCTTTATACTGTCTAGAATTTGATGCATATGTTATTTATTCATGAAAATTGGTTTATAAATGATAATTACGCATATAAATGTAAATAATGCAATTCGGAGCGTCATTTGAGCATTTCAATCTTTGTTGGTTTCATTCTAAGTCATTTTATATTAATAATCTACATTTAAACTCTTTATACTGTCTAGAATATGATTCATATGTTATATATTCAAGAAGATTAGGTTTATACATGAAAATTTCTCATATAAATTGCAAATAATGCAATTCTCAGCTTCATTGAGTATTTCAATCATTTCTGTATTAATTCTAAGTCATTTCATCGCAATAATCTACATAAAAACTCTTTATACTGTCTAAAATATGATTCAGATGTTATTTATTAAAAAAGATTTGATTATACATGGTAATATTACGCATATGAAGTTCAAATAATGCCAATTGAGAGCATCTTTTGAGCATTTCGTATCAATTATCAAAATTTAAACTCTTTATACTGTCAAGAATATTTATTCATATGTTATTTATTCAATAAGATTGGATCATACATGAAAATTACGTATATAAATTGCAAATAATGCAATTCTCAGCATCATTGAGGTTTTCAATCATTTTTTCTGTATTAATTCTAAGTCATTTCATAACAATAAACTACATCAAAAGTCTTTATATTGTCTAAAATATGATTCATATGTTATTTATTCAAGAATATTGGATTATACAAGGTAATTATATGCACATAAAGTGCAATAAATGTAATTCTGAGCATCGTTTGAGTATTTCAATCGTTTCTGAATTCATTCTAAGTCATTTTCTCGCAGTAATCTACATTTAAACTCTTTATACTGTCTAGAATATGATTCATGTGTTATTTATTCAAAAAGATTGGATTATACATGATAATTACGCATATAAATTTCAAATAATGCAAATTCAGATAATTATTCGAGCGTTTCAATCGTTTCTAAGTCATTTAATTATATTAATCTACATTTAAGCTCTTTATACTGTCTAAAATACTATTCATATGTTAATTATTCAAGAAGATTGGATTGTACACTGTAAACGCATATAAAGTGCAAATAATTCAATTCTGAGCATCATTTCTGCATTTTAATCATTTCTGGATTCATTTTAAGTCATTTTATCTCGATAATCTACATTTAAAATCTTTATATTGTCTATAATATGATTCATATGTTATTTATTTAGGAAAATTGAATTATAATTGGTAATTACGCATATCAAATGCAAATAATGCAATTATGTGCGTCATTTGAGCATTTCAATCGTTTCTATATTCATTCTAAGTCATTTTATCACAATAATCTACATTTAAACTCTTTATACTGTGTTGAATATGATTCATCTGTTATTTAATCAAGAAGATTGGATTATACATGGTAATTAACCATATAATGCGCAAATAAAGTGCATTGTACTGTCTATAATATGATTTCATATGATATTTATTCAATAAGATTGGTTTATACATGGAAAATACGCATATAAAGTGCAAATAATGAAATTCTGATTGTTATTTAAACATTTCAATCTTTTCTGGATTCATTCTAAGTCATTTCATCACAACAATCGATATTTAAACTCTTTTTATAATGTGCAGAATATAATTCATATGATATTCATTCAAGAAGAATGGTTTATAAATGGTAATTATGCATATAAAGAGCAAATAATTCAATTGTAAGCATCATTTGAGAATTTCATTCATTTCTGGACTCATTCTATGTCATTGCATCACAATAATCTATATTTAAACACTTTTTACTGTCTATAATATGATTCATATGATGTTTATTCAAGAATATTGGATTATAAATGGTAATAACACATATAAAGTGCGAATAATACAATTCTGAGCATCATTTGAGCATTTTAATATTTTCAATATTCATTCTAAATCATTTAATCACAATAATATACATTTAAACTCTTTATAATGTATAAAATATGATTCATATATTATTTATTCAAAAATATTGGATTATATATGGTAATTACGCATATAAAGTGCATATAATGCAATTCTAAGCATCATTAGTGCATTTTAATGGTTTCTGACTTCATTATAAGTCATTTTATCACAATGATCTACATTTTAACTCTTATGTCTAGAAAATGATTAATATGTTATTTATTCAAGAAAATTTGATTATGCATGGTAATTACACACATAAAATGCAAATAATACAATTATGTCATTTGAGCATTTCAAACTTCTCTGGATTCATTCTAAGTCGTTTTATCACGATAATATGCATGTAAACTCTTTATACTGTCTAGAATATCATTCATATGTTATTTATTCAAGAAGATTGGATAATACATGGTAATTTCGCATATAAATTGCAAATAACGCAATTCTGATTATCATTTGAACATTAATCGCTTCTATATTAATTTTAAGTCATTTCATCACAATAATCTACATTTAAACTCTTTTTATACTGTCTACAATATTATTCACATGTTATTTATTAAAAAAGATTGGATTATACATGGTAGTTACGCATATAAAGTGCAACTAATACAATTATGAGCATATTTTGAGCATTTCAATTGTTTCTGAATTCATTCTAAGTCATTTCATCACAATAATCTACTTTTAAACTATTTATACTGTCTGCAATATGATTCATATGTTATTTATTCAAAAATATTGGTTTATACATGCTAATTACGCATATAAATTGCAATAATGCAAATTCTGAGCATCATTTGAGCATTTCAATCGTTTCTGGATTCATTCTTTGTCATTGTGTCACAATAATCTACATTTTAACTCTATATACTTTCTTGTAGATTATATATTTCTTAATCTAGAGTTGATTGTACAATTCACTAGCAAACAATGAGGGATATACGATTGAATAAATATCATCACTCATTAGGTATACTAATGAGGGATATACGGTTGTTTTGATGGATAATTTTTTCTCGCTTAATTGAAGAAAAATAAATAAAGTCCGTATAGCAGCTATTATCCGGAAACAACGTTAGACGATATTTATTGAATATTTTCTCATGTGAAAAGCTGAACCATCTCAAATTCAAAATCAAACTCATATGAAATAAATAATGACACATACCACAATCCATATTTATTGAATAATTAATCATCACTTAACTTGCATACTAATATTTATGCTAATTAATGTTTTTTTGTTAATTATCAAAATTACGGAAGATTTGGATTTATTATTGTCAGATCCTCAACCTTATGATTCGTCAATAATAAAATAAGAAACAAAAGATAAAATATCGTCAATAACATAAACTAAAAATACAACTATCAAATGATTGGCTTTTAAGACATATCTCTAATAAAAAAATTAGGATCACACTTATCAGCCCCGTTTTGCAAATATGATTTTTTTTTTTTAAGGTTGGTATTTATTTGTTGTTCTGCTAACGCAATATAGACGGATGGAACATGGGGTTGTTCCGTAAACTTATTTATATTTTCTTTAATTTTCTAATAATACACCTTGAATGAATAGAAACATAAATACTTCAGATACGGCATTAAAAATTGTTACAATATTTAATAAGAAAAATAATACGTTTTATAATTTATGACTGCCATTCAATAAATAGTAACCGTCCTTTAGCAAAATAAATTATTATTACCTCATTTAATTTAGTTTTGTCTAATCTCTCTTTCTTGATAGTGTATAAACGTCAAATCCATTTATAGTACTTTTCTTAGTGCCATGCTATGTGCATGAAGACGATCGGTGAATCACACAAAAGATCTAATTGATTGGCTGATTGCTTTCAACATTTGCATGATAAAAACAAAATTTCGCATACTGTTCTAAAAAAGAAAAAATTTCGCATACTTCTTTTAGCATATAACTTGAGAGCGGATGGTAAGTAATATATAATAAGAAAAATTTGATAACTTCTATATGCATAATACGAGGAAATTGTGGGCGTTTTGTTCAACAATATATAACTGAAAACCCCGAAATAACTTAATTATTTCTGTATGATTAGTAGGTTAAGTCTTCCAACTTGAAAAAGCGAAAAAAAAAACTCTAAATCCGAGGGTCACATCTTTAATTTAGATCTTCTTTATAATTTTTCTTCATCGTTTGATTTATTCCATTAGTATTTGTGTTTCTTAATTTTCTGTTTTATTTTTGTCTTCTCTTTAATTTTTTTTTATTTTTCAAGGATTTGTTAATCATGTTCAATGATGTCTTTCTACTCATCTTCTATTCTCGACGTTTCTCTTCTCCTTTACTATTCTTTGGCTTCTCGTTTTTCTACTATTCTTTTCTGATATTCTCTCCATTTCTTACATGAACGGTTTAATAAATATATAGTTTGTGATTATATTATGGTTTATGTGGTTGTTTTTTCAGGTTTTTTAACAATCACGAAATGATTATTCTTATTTGACGGTGAAGCGACATTAAAAATAAGAAGCCTATGAAGAATAAGATATTCCATATTGGAAGTCTTTTGAATCTTCATTTTTTCTTCTTTCTTTTAATTTTCAATAATTGTGTGATGTAATTATAGTTTATTTGCTTATGTGTGCTTTTATGTGTGTATTAATAGGTTATTTGTTTGAATTGATATCGTATGATGTCGTAAATCAAAGAAGTGTATATGGATAAGTAATATTGATTGTAAGATTTTTATTAATAAAATATTTAGGCTACGGGCCTTTTCCTAAAAAAAAAAAAAATCTTCCAACTTACTTCAAATTCAGATGTCCGTAAAAACCCCGAACTTCCTAAATTAATATCTTCATAATCCAAATGACAAATATTGTAGCGGGTCATTATCACACTACTATATAATTTTGATTTTCTGTTCATGTAATCCATACGAGAGGCATTACCATCCTGCGGGGAAATTTCGGCCTTTTCTTATTCTTCCTAAGGCCCAGGAGTCCAGGATTCCAGCCTCTAGGAGTGATAGGCGGTAAAATTAGATTGTATTCTTTATGCAAAAAAATGCCCTCATTTTCTTCGCTTGACATCCAAATAAAATAAGGAAAATAACCGCGCGGAGAAAATTTTAAAAGTGCTTACCATATCAATGTAAAAATTCTTAAGTTGTCGGTGATTGACAAATGACAATATCACGAATCAACACTATTAGCGACAGCAATAACTTGTTTGTATTCGATAGACAAGCCACTGACCACAAACGCTCCCTTTCTATCATGGATGTTTACGAAGGGAGTAAACGGACGAATAATTTTTAAAGTCTTTTCTTCAAAAAAAAATAATAAAATTTAGTATACATTCCGTAAAAAATCATATTTGGACTTTATTTGTTTTTAGATAAACTTGGTACTGGCTGCCAATAAAAATGGGACTTTATTTTTGTTGGCATCGACACTAAGAGGAGTATAAGCGTGCTTGGTTGCTCAAAAAGAAAAAAAAAAGAAAAAAAAGATAAGATAAACCAATAATAAGGTCATTTAACATATTTTCTCTCCACACAAACACGTGGTATTAAAAATAAATATGTTTTTTCATCTCTTTTCTCTTATTTTTTTTTTGTCCAACCAAATGCACTCTTATGTATGTGAATAAAACAAGTTGCATCAAAGTTTATATAATTCAACCACGTACATCAGTTTAAATCAATCGTTGTTTATCAATCATTTTTTCTGTTTACAATTTTGATCTTTAACGAAAAACGTGAAGTGGTTGCTCCACTCAGCTTTAAAAAAAATGATAAAAATAAAAAAAATCATAATAATTGTTACTTTGTTTAAGTTAAATCAACTGAAATTGTATTACCCAACAATAATTGCAACAGTAAATGGTTAGATATGCTCAAGTGAATAGTAGCCATCCATCGTCCCTTACTACTTAGAAATCAGAAATGAATAATTGCAATTTGCAATTTTGTCATCGACTCATCGTTTGTCATTGCTTGAACGTAGTGAACATATAAAATAGACAAGTCAACAGCAAATAAGTTCAAAAAATAAATAAGTTAAATACGAATATAGAATATGAACAACAATAAAAATAAAATAAAATCTAACTCAAAATTGAATAAAGTGAACAAACAGATAAACAAACTGGACATATAAATGAATAAATTGAATAAATACAAATGTGATGATATGAGATGACGCGTGAAGAGATGTATATAGTAATTTCCTTAGGCTCCGTTTGGATAAGGTATGGAAAGAAAGGAAGAAGGGAAGAAGTGAAAAGAAGTATTAGAAAGTGTGTAACTTTGTGAAGAATTTGGATTGTTTATAATAAATTTATTTTCTTATTCTCTTGTTCTCTTTTTCTCTTGGAATCCAAACGAAGCCTTAGAAAATAATCCTTCAATTGTAATCCTTCAAATGAAAATCTCTTGGGGGCCGTTTGGATCGCTTAGGAAGTTGGGGAATTTGGGGAAGTTGCAATTTCTAGGAATAAATTTATTGGGAAGTGTGTAATTTTGTGAAGAGTTTGGATTGTTTATAATAAATTTATGGTAGGAAGATGAAATTCCCCAAAATCCCATGGGGATCCAAACGGCCCCTTGATTGAGACGGGTCGAAGGGGACCCCGAATCTGTCTATATATCTATACCATAGTTCGCATTGTCCACATGCACTCTTATACTTATCTATTATTATGCTATATTACGCTAGTACTGTTATCTGCCCTAGTTGTATATTTTTGTTGTCGGCATACAATTAATTAGCAAATTTGTCGGGGACCGGTATCAAGCAAGGAAGCAGGGGATCCGACGTGTGCATGAATTAATTAGCAATTTTGTCGCGAACTGTTATCAAGTATCAACCAAAGAAGCGCCAGATTTTGTTTCATGGGCAGTTGGAAGTTTGGAACCGATCGATGCACAATCAGATATCTGTAATCTATAGTATTATTACACATTAAAACCCGTGACTTTTTTCCTCTAATTTTTGCCGCTTATTTGCAATTTTTTTTTATCTGCTTTGCAACTAAAATGGTCGGGAAAAGTCTGTATTATAGTTAAAAGTATTTTTAATTGTTGTATTTTCTATAATTAAATTTTTTTTTCTTTTTTGGTTAAATATATTAAAAATAGTTGTACCAATTATTATTTAATTTATTTAAAAATTAAATATATTTGAAAATCATGCTAAATTATTGTCATCTGAAAAAAAATATATATAGTCGCTGCTTTCATGCCTAGTTCGTTTAATCGTTTTTTTATTTTTTTTTTCATGGAGCGGAAAAGGTCAATCAAACTCAAAGTCATCCAATTAAACTCCTTTTTTTTCGATAGAACTAGATAGCGGCTATCTAGGTCATCCAATTAAACTCCTATCATCACCAGATCTGATTTCGTATCGGACGGCTCTGACCTTCTCTTGAACCAAGTTTGGTCTTTTGGTTATTGTCGGACTACCCTTTTCTATCCAACCTAGCTTGGTACATACTGAAGCAAAATGCTTTTGACAATTATATAGTAGTCTGGTTCAGTGATGATTTAATATTTTTTTTGCGCTTCCGCTGGCCAAAGCTAGTTTAGTGATGGTTTGATTTTTTTTTTTTTTTACTATTGAATTCTAAATTTTTTTTAACGATAAATCACATTATAACTATGGATTTGTCCAATTCATATACCGAACTCAATCCATCGAATCGATCGAAACATCAAATTACGTGCATTCCTACAGATTTTTATGGTGTCTATATATATATATATATATAGCTGTTGTATTACTTTTCCTCGGTCAGAAACTCAGAGTTTGGCCAGAAAATTATTTCGAGAAAAGATTACTAGCTAGGCAACATGACCAATAGAATTCAGTGTTGAGAGAATGATTGGATGAATTATTGGAGGGTGAACTGGTTGCCTGAATAATAGAAACTAACAACAAAGCATGCACCAAACAATTTAGGAGACTTATTCAACGAAAGACTGGTTGAAATTTAATTAGTTTCCATTTTTGATGTTGATGTGTCTCTATTTCCTTCCAGCATTCATTTATTAGTTTCCATACGTAAACAGTGAACTAAGAACGCGACAACAAAATTTGTCAAATAAATTAAAAAATAATTTGAGTGAATAATTTGGGAGAGTCTGTGACAGTTGCGTTAGGCAGTTGATGGAATATATATGTATTTGATGACTGACTGACTGAGATATAAAATTAATTGATGGGTTCATTCAGTATTTTAAGTAAATTTTCTTTAAAAAAAATATAGTTCGATCGGGTCATTATGTTACTAATTTGTACGCATACTCATTACTGCATACAAGCGGGCCGCGGAAAATAATAATAATAATAACAATGAAACTTGCTTAGCAATAGGTCTTAGGAGATTTAAAAAAAAAATGAATTTGTCCTCCAACTTATATAACTCCAATTATAAATGCTTTTTCATAAAAAAAAATTTTGCTCGTACTTTTTTCGAATTAGCTAAACCGTATTTGCTTTTTCATAAAAAAATGCTCTATAGAATAAATGTAATCTGCGTGTATTTGAACACATATGAGTATGCTATAACTATTTTCTGATTTCTTGCTAGAATGTTATGCATGGTACGAATGGGTCCATACTACATATTTGTTCTTAAATTGTATACTTCATATTGAAATCACATTAGAATCAAATTTTATATATTTTTTTACTAAAATTGTTATTATTGCAGGGCTCAAAACTAATTAGATTGACAAAATAAAAAAAATATAAAATTAGCTTCCTATAAGATTTCAATATGAAGGTGGGATTAAAAAATTTTGATCGGTCATTTTAGTTATAAAATACATAAACGAACAAGTAGCAAAGCGACACATCTGTGTTACGCGTAGCATTCTAACAATTAGGGCTGTCAATGGGTACGGTACGGTACGGTATAAGGTATTTTCATATCCGTACCCGTACCCATACCCGTTAAAAAAGACTTTACCCGTACTCATTAGGAATTAACGGTAAGGATAAGATAACGATACATAACGGATAATGATAATATTAATAATTTATATAATATGATAAATAAATAAATAATATCAAATAAATATATAGATAAAGTAAAATATTTAGATAATATTTTAGATATAACAAAAATTATGAAATTTATTCTCATATCAATTGAATTCAAAAAAATCTATATATATAACTAATTATAAATTATAATATAATATAGAATGAGAAATCATCATTATAAATAAATTTGGATGAAGATCGAAATTAATAACATATCTTACGAAATATGCTAAAACATGATAATATATACATATATGTTTGTAAAATATTACATGTTAGATAATGGATACGAAATAATCTTTACCCGTACCCGTATCCGATAAGTTAACGAAAATTTTTCTTTATCCGTACCCGTCTTATCGAATACGATATGAATAGAGTAAACGGGTAAACGAGTTTTATTGACAGCCCTACTAACAATCCTCCACTTCACTTGTGAATATAAGAAGCGAGGCATATATAGTCGAAGGTTGATCTACATATATGTGTTATATGTTAAGAATGCGAGATGATGTGGTCTGTTTTATTTTATTTTCAATAACTTTGAGGCTTTGAGCATATGTTTCAACGTTAAAATGAACTAACCCCCTAAAACTTGACACAATGTTTCACTGTTGAGCCTCATTAATTCTAAAATTTATAAATATATTTAATGAATACTCTAGAAAAGTATTAAAATATGATACCGTACCCACCATCAATTAAATTTCTGGTTAATTGTAATTGTAAAGTGAGTCGATCATTATTTGGATCTCACAACTGTTAAAAATATTTTGTCAATATTATATGAGACATTATAGACGGCGTCTCTCCAATTTTTTAATTCGGATCAGCAATTTCTAGAAATTAATAATATACAATTGTTAAATTTAAAAAGCGTATGTTTTCTTTATCAGACGCAAGTGGTCTAATAAGAGGACCACAAACAGAGCTTACCATCAACCGCATCCAATAAACTGGGGTAACTAATGGCATACGCATGTGCGCCCTTGATAATAAATTCATGAACCGCCTTAAAGAATTGGAAGACAAATGGTGAAATGCAGCTTTAAATTAATCAAAGCCATTAAATTAAAAAATTAATGCGGGGATAACTTCCATTGAGGTTTGTTGAAGGTATTTAAAACAGTATTTTAATTGAAGGTTTGCCTGACAGGACTAGTTCATTGAATGAAAATAATAAATTAGACCCAGTAATAACCATTCAAATATTCAATGCACTTCTGCGCGTAAATATTTGTCAGTTAAGAAGTGAAGAATAAGGGATACACTACCGAGAAGAGCGAGGATTATCTATGCCACAAGCTCAATGATAATTTAGTGCAGCAGTAAATAAGTGATATATAAATTATTCTGTCTATCAAAAACAAAAGAAGGCATTCAAATTCGAAAATTATACAGTAACATATAAAATCGCATAATCTGTTATAAATAAAATTGTCTCCCTTAAATAAATGACCGAGAAATATAAATTGATTTCTTCAAATTATTTTAGCTCATAAAAATAAATTTCAAGTATATATGAATATCAAAAGTTTTGTTGTGTTTGACAGTTTTCAACCGAGGCATATCTATTTATGGAATCATATAGTCAATTGATTGTATTCATCCGTTTTAAAATTATTTGATACTCGACTTATGATTTCAAGCAGACCAATTTAGATTTACATTATTATTATTTATATTAGACATCTAAAACACATCTTTTTTATACTTTTTTTTTCTCCATCTATAGTGAAATTTTTAATTGTTAAAAGAACATTTTCGTCTAACTTGGTTAAAACTTAACTGCATCTTAGACAATACATTACATAAATGGACATATTTATTATTTAGAATCGAATATTTAATATAATATGTTCACACCTTAATTTGAATCCACATTTCAAATTAAGTATCAGGCAGTAGACATAATTTATGGAATACAATATTGTAGTAGCTAAATCGACGGATTATAGACTAATTAATTATTACTCTGTCAAGTAACTTTTTTAAACTTATGTCATTCATTATTTCTGAAATTTGGTGAGCGACAAATGCTCACTCTTAAATCTTAATACCATAGTAAGCAGCACGATAGTTCAGACACATTGATGTAGAAGATCCCGGATCTTTCCAAGAGTTTTACTTCAAGTTTAAGATCTGGGTCGCTTTCATTATCCTTCAGAAATTTGGTTTTCTGTGAAAAAGTACTACCTTGCCTAAGGTACAATGGATCACCGTGCTCCCAGCTTCACGCACTAAAAAAATGCATAACACCACCAGCAAATAATTGTACAACGTGCCTTGTGCTTTGCGCAATCTCCAAGTCATAGGGGATTTTAACTAAAAATTTGAGAAATCCCATTTTTTAAAATTCACACAAGCATTCTATTGTCAGTAATATGACTGATGATAATATTAAATAGCATTTGTTTTTCTTATATCAAATGACTCACTACATTAAAGTGACACGAAGTGTTCATACTCCATACCCATCTCCATTAATATAGGATTCCTCCTTCCTGGACAAAAACAAAGGACAGGTCCTGACCTTTGACTAAGAGAGGTCAAACACAAAATTAGGGACGCGCGACACATGGTGTAGCGCAACACATGGTGTAGCGCGGCATTCTGACCGTCTGATCAAGATCTAATGGACAAGAGAGTTCCATGCTTGTAACCTAGATTGATAGACCCATAAAAAATGAACCGTTCGATTAAAATCAGACGGCTCGTAGTGCGCTACACCGCGTTCCGCGCTACAGCGAATTCGGATTGGGGATAAGGGGGAATACTCAAAGACTGGATTAAACGAACTGCTGACCATAAGGGCAGGGAAACCCTAAATTGCTCCTCCCAAACGATAAACTTATTATGGTGCGTTTGGATAGGTGTGGGAAGAAGGAAAGAAGGGAAGAAGCGAAAATAAGTATTGGAAAGTGTGTAACTTTGTGAAGAATTTGGATTGTTTATAATTTATTTTTTTCTTCTTCCTTTTTTTTCTTCTTTTTTCCAACGATCCAAACGCACCCTATAGTGAAAAGAAAGAAAAAAAAAAACTGTTGGATTCTATTTTTTAATAACAACTAAAAGTCTACAACTTTTGCGCAATTTTGGAAGGAAAAATGCATGTTTCTACGATTCTATCGTATATATAACGAAGTCGCCAACTTCTTAACCTCTTGGAGGGATGATATAGAAATAAAACTAAATTGTTGACATACTTAAATAAATTAATGTCGAAAACATTGTCCAATGATAAACAAATATTTTTTTATTATTTTGTTTTCCTTTTTAAGGAAGGATGGGGCAAATAGTTCTGTAAGTTTGTGTCGTGCGTGAAATAATTGGGGAAATGTCCGCGCATCACCAATTCACCCCTATAAGAAAACTGTCTACATCTAAATATGAAAAAAGTGTTGGGGTTAAACTGCAAAAACTAATGTGAATTTTTAATTTGTAAGGAGGCAACGGATATGGCGCCTAGGGGCCCAAGAAAACATAGGTAGATTCGAGTGTACGTAAGCGGTAATGACCTAAACATTTTTTGTCGGGCTATGCGCCAGTAACTCAAATATTTTAGGCCCATTGTGAGAAAATGAAATGGAAAGAAAATAAGAAATATTTCTTCTCAAGTCCGTAGAACTGGACGTATCCATCGAGTTAAAAGTAGTTCAATATCCACGACTCACGAATCCACATTAATTAAATTAAAACAATTGCAAAAGTATAGTTTATACTTTATAATAAACCTGGCCACGCTAATTCTTAAGACAAAGGAAATTTTTAAGAACATATTTGGTGAACAAGGGATCATAAAGAATGAAATTTTATGGGTATGGAATTTTAATAATCAATATACAGAAAAAAAAAACCAAGAGCATGAGAATTTATGGGAAAACACAGCCATAAAGGATCAGTTTAGTAGTTCTATGAAAGAAATACTATGGAAGACTAATATTATGGAACTTTCAATTGAACAACGACTATTTAAAATAGAGGTGAAATTTAATTGTATAATGGCTAATCAGAATCGTTCTCCATATTGCAATTTCATTGGAGATAAAATTTTACATTTTTTCTGAATTTTTTTACTATTTTTTGAGATTTTTAAAAATTATTGTTATTGAAGGGTCCATAATTGTTTAGATTAAGAATTTTATAAAATACCAAAAAAATACTAAAAAATATTAGAAAATGTAAAATTTTGTCTCCAACGAGATTTCAATATGAAGAACGCATTAAATGATTCGGATCAACTATTAGAATCTTGAAAATTGAAATTTAATTGTAACTGACGATCTCATCCATCGGTCGCAACTGATTTTAGTTTACCTCTTTAAAATATGACTTTTTAATTAGATTATTGTTTTGATTTTTTAAATTTACAACACTTTTCGTCTTATTTAATACAAGACAAATGTTTGAGTAAAATATTGCAGGTAAACTCGTTTTGAACTAGTAAATCATTTTTTAAAGTAAAATAGAGGTAGACTAAAATCATCAACGACTGACGGATAAACTTGTCAGTCTCGATTATATCTCAAATTTTGAGGTTCTAATGGATAACCTGAACCATTCAATGTGTTGCCCATATTCAAATCTTTTTGGAGACCTAATTTTACATTTTTCTGAATTGTTTAGATTAAAAATTTTGTAAAATACCAAAAAATAATAATTTTTAAAAAAAATATATAAAAAATTTTGTCTCTAATGAGATTTCAATACAGATAACACATTTAATGGTTCGGATTGACTGTTAGAATCTCAAAAATTAAGATTTCATCATAATTAACGATCTCATCTGTCACCTGCAAATTATTTTAGCCTACCTCATTAAAATATTATCGAATATAGCTTAGTATAGTACTATAGTGCATCTTCATATCTTTAGCCTATATTCGATACAAATTATTTAACGCATTATAAAAATTATAAAATAAATAAAAGATAAAAGTCCTTCCATTATGATTTTTTTTTTTTTGAGAGAAATCAATTGCAACCTGTTATTATTTTTCTTTAAGTATGATAATGTATAAATTTTTGTTTTCTGGAACCAGGTATTCAACATGGAAAATGACTCCAGTGGCCCGACCAGACAAGGATCAAAGGGCCCACCCAAGGTCCAAAGCAAACCTTTTATAAAGAGGAGAGTTTTGGGACATGGGCCCCACGTGCACGTCATGTGACAATCATCTCACCAGCGCCTTCCGATTTGAGCAATATCCTTTGGCAAAGTTCGTGGCAAAGATCTATCATACAATTATTGCAAATTAAAAAAAATAGTTAAGAAAAATAAAAAAATGCTAAACTTTACAAAATAAATATTATGCAAAAAAATTTGCATAAACTAAAGGATTATTCGACCATAATTTGTCCGTGCTTAATGTTTGTGCAAAAATCAAATAAACAAATTCATATGGCATCAAAATAATAAAATAAGTAGTTAAAGCAGTTTTATTCAAATCGCGCTAGGTATTGTCTTTAAGCATATTCCACCGCGACATGCAAGAGGAACCGTAACCAAGATAATTCAGGTTAACGTCATTTCTTAGGGCACGATTGAAAAAGTGATCAATGAAAGCCTCCACAATATTCAATTTCATTTAGCTGAATAATATTCAAATCAAATTAGAAATTGTCGCGAGGAACATCAAAATAGAGAATTGGAACACTAGAATATTTAATCAAGTTTTCTGTATTTCCTCTTGATCGCGTGTTTGGATGCAACGGAATAAGCCGTGAATAGGGTATAAAAATAATGAATTTCGGTTTGCGTGCTTATCCTTATTCCTTATTTTTATACCATGATTTGTTAGTATAGGAATAAGAGCCCAAATTCCTTATCCTTATACCGTTTGTTTTGCACAAAAATAAGAATAAGCACACAAATCGAAATTCTTTATTCCCATTCTTTATTCCCGGCCTATCCAAACACACATAGCAACACTAGTTGAACAAAATAAATTTCAGATTTAATTGACAAAGAAATGGTACACTAGTAGTGGAAATAATGGATTAATTAGGTCACTTCATTTTGCACAATAAAAGGGCTATTGAATTTCCATTTGTTGCCTAAATTAAATAATCAGTACCTATATTATTCGGTATATTTGTTGAGCAAATCAAATGTGTAATTCAATGTATTACGAGAACGTACAACTGAATTTATTGGAAAAAAGATTTAATTCTTCAGAAGGATTTGCACATTAATGAAAATTTTGAGTTTTCACAATATAATATTTCAACACTTACTAGCTGCACATGGTTAGACAACAGCATACGATGCATATGAAAGCACACCATACTATTTTATTAAATTACTTTATTATGAGCATATTTAAGTTGATTGTGAAGAACCAAAAGTCCCAGTAAATTTTATTAGCGTCTCCTCTCTCGCTGTTCGAGATCACTGAAACGAGTAGAGTCGACATCTTAAAAAAATTTTAAACTAAATCTCTACTTCCTTATAAATAAATGCACAAACCCAAAAAGTGTTACACGCTAGTGTGTAAATAAATATTTGTGTTGTTCGATCAATTTAATTTGTGGTTGGATACAGGGGTGGATACAGGCAGGTGGAGGCATAGACCAGACTTGGCCTACGCCATGAAATTTTTTTTAATTAGTGTTAAAAATTTAAAATATTAAAAGTACAGTGGTAATTGGATTATCTAATATATCTGGCTTACTCTAGTATTGAAATTTCAAGTTACTAATGTCAAATTAAAGTCGACCTCAATAACTTGGCCTACCTTATCCTCCAATTTTGATTCTGCCCCTGGTTAGATATCGATCGCTAGATGAAATAACGATAAAATGTCAGAGTCTTTTGTCCCAAATAAGTTGGAATAAGCTAGAAATAACATTCCGACACTGGTCATTTCTTGTATATATGATTGAGTTTTTACGCTGGCTTGCCAAGCCTATCACAAATATGCGAACTTGAATCCTAAATCTCTTAGGCTGTGTTTGGATGGTGGGAAGTGGGAAGAAAGAATAAGGAATAAGGAATTTTTTTCAATAAATTTATTCCTAACCATCCAAACTCTTCACAAAAGTTACACACTTCCCAATAAATTTACCCCTTCCCAATAAATTTCTTCCCTTCTTCCTTCTTCCTACCTTATTCTCAACACATCCAAACGGAGCCTTAGAAGAGAGCCCATACTTTTATCACCTGAGCAACGTAGATTTTATCGTTTAATATTATTATTACGTTGTTTTGCCCTGTATTTGGGCAATTTATGCTAGTGTTTTTTTTTTATTAATTTGTTCATAGTTATATTCGGACGGTTAGAATTATGTCAAATGATAAATTTACAACGTAAATTGCTACAGTTGATGTGGACTTGGTCTTTTGTTCAATTATCCAGGCATTACCACGAAAGTGGAAAGGAAAATAGGAAATTCTTCGTGTGAGTTTATAGTGTATACACCGTGTCTATCTAAGAGTTCTAACGTAGCTTGGGATATCACTGACCAGTGACCAGCGACTGAGAACTGAGAAGGAGTCCGCATCCTCAGCAGTCCAAAAAGGACTGCTTGGAGCAGCCATTTCTCTTCTTTTTTAATATTTAAAAATTTCAAAAGTCAAATGGAGAATCCAAACCGTTGATCTTGTTAAATTTTATCGGCGATGCATTTTCATATAAGTTTTATAAAATTTGAAGTCGATTTGATACTTGATTAAGTGACGAAATTATGAACGTATCAGAATTAATCAAACCAGAGTCGTTCATTTGTTGACCATTTGAGTTAGTATCAAATCAATTTCAAATTTTATAAAACTTATATGAAAATGCATCGCCGATAAAATTTAACAAGATCAACGGTTTGGATTCTCCATTTGACCTTTTAAATTTTTAAATATTAAAGAAGATAAGAAATGGCTGCTCCAAGCAGTCCTTTTAGGACTGCTGAGGATGCGGATGCGAACTGAGAAGTGGACATTGCCACATTGGCCGACCCGAGAACATCTTTATGCTATATATATATATATGTATATTTGTTTTGAACAATATGCGCAAGAGTCCTCTATTCTATATGAAATTGGTAAAAATGAACACTCTTTAAGATGCAAAAAATTTCCATATAGAATATTTCGACCTTCGTCTTTGAAATAATTGTCATTTATTATGTTTAATTTTTTATCAATCCAAAAAATAATAAATAATATCAACATAGTTATAATATTTTGTTATATTGGAGTTGTTTTGCTCGAATAGGCGAACATTACAATAGAATATTGCAACTTAGTTTATTTATTGTTTATAATCTTATCGCGTGGAACGTATTTATGTTGTATTATTGTTATTTTTAAAATATTGTGCAATTATACCATTTGAATATCTTGGTACGAAACGACAAAATGTAATTTTCGAATGAATGTCGAAAAACCTACATATACAAATATTTTTCTATACTACTTATAAAGCAACCATATAAAAATGAGTAAACTTGTCATATAAAAGGAGTAAACTTGTCGGATAAAAGGATGTAAATAATTTTTATATCAATTATGGACCATTGATTTGTGTAATTTGATTTGATCAGTGGTCAAGATCAAAGTTAGACTTTTCTTAAAAAAATAATTTACTATCAAATTAGCTATTTATTTAAAAAGAAAGATTAAATTATTGATTTTAGCGTATTTTTATTGTCTAACATGTAACATTTTATATATAACAAAAAATAATATCAACATTTTGTTTTTTTATTTGCCCACGTGTTGAGGGCATCTTCAACTTTTGCTAGTATTATATAAATGTAGAATATAAATCCTGTCTTACTTGGTAGCTTATATCAAGGTATAAAAAAAAATCGATTTATTTCTAATATCTATATCGTCATGTAGATAGGTCGAAATCACTTGATAGCCACTACCAAGTGTTTTCTTAAATAGGTCGAAATCACTTGAATTCATAACAAATATGATCCAATAACTTGATAGCCACTACCAAGTGTTTTCTTAATAAAAAAAAACCAAAAATGATCAAATGCGAGAGACCATTTACGCCTCATTAACATATACTGTTATCGTTATGTTTTTTGAAAATTTCGGATAGATCCCTAGAATAAGTGGGCGAGGCCAACCGCCAACTCCATTTATTACCACAACTGTTATTTTCTGTAATTTAAGATTTTACAGATATGAAGAAAAATCGGAAGAGACCTAAGTACTAACGTTCATTTGGTTCCAGACTGTCAAGATTCCACCAAAAAAAGAAATAATTTTGTGGATTGAAACTAACTATAGGTGAAATTTCAGTTTTGGAGGTACAACATAAGACTCGTTGACAATGCTGAATTGCGGTCGAAATTACTCTCTCACTTTTGGTATAGGTAGCTACTCAACCTTGACTACAGAAGACTTTCCTCACTTTTACAAAAACTAGCTAATGCATCGCGCTCCGTGCGATGTAAGATTAACCTACAACAATTAATATTATTTATTTTAGTACATCATCATTTTTTTTATTGTGCCATAAACTGGGATGCTTCAATCTTCATATGCACGTTTTCTACTGTCAATACAATATTTTGAGTACCGTACTTATGCCCCTTACACTCATTCAACTTTTCATATTTACGTGCAGGTAGGTAAATTAATTTTGCAGAATATTTCTGAAAAATTGAAAAATTAATACGATGAAGCTTTACATTGCCATAAATAGATCATTATTTGAAGATAAATTAAATCTACAAAGACTGAAACTTCCCATCTTGGAAGAAGAATAAACTGGCATCTGTTCCCTTTTGGCCTAAAACAAATAATGATCGACAATTAAGCAAACACACCACAAAATGAAAAGCAAAAATAGCAGAGCTAATAAAACATCCAACGACATCTAATAGTAGACGTGAATTATTATATATAGCTTTAAATAATTTTAACATATGAAGGCTGTATGCAAATCAAAATCAGAATAGATGTGGTCACAACACTATTGGCCAGAACTTGGTACAGAAATGGAAAAGCAACAAAAACGTCACAATTAGAATGGAAATGAAATCTTTGTAAGCTAGGATCCACAGCACCAACTTTAATAAGCGTTGTCAAAGTGCTGATATTAACAGAAATCCAAAGTAAATTGCATTCCATCATTAAATTTTTTTCTGACATTGGTCAAATAAGGAACTAAAATATTTCTGTAATTTTAGCGCACATGATTTTTTCACCATGACGAAAACTACAAAATTGTTTGCTCTAAAATTTTTTCCCACACTTAAACTATGACTATATATAAATCTTTTTTTATTTTTATTTTGTTAGATTTTATTTTATTTTTTTTCTACTACTGCTAAGCCCTTAAACTGAAACCAAAACACTGTACTGACAAATAATTTTGCTATAATCTGTGTCCAATAGTATAAAATAGTGATCTAGTAGCTGATCGGCAGATAAGACGATAGGACGCAATTTCTATAATTCTTGATATCATTTTTCCCAATAAATCGTGAACAAAATTAACCAAAATGATGCAAGATTTTCAATCGAAGTTTGTTCTACGACATGACATTGTAATCTATAAAAATTCACATGCCTGACTAAATTGTAAAAAAAAAAACACACAATACCTCATGTAATCCATCTATCATAGTGCCTTAAAATCACAGAATTATTCCTCTGTTGAGCAGATTGTTCCTAGAAAATCACCTACAGAACATGGAATCCAATTAAGAGCAAATTATCCACAAACCATTGTACTATATCATTATATATCCTACACATATACAATACATATATAGATATATCAGCGTGTCAATATATTCAATCTATTATGGAAAACTAAAGATGATAACAGCTCCATTAAAAAATGAAAAATGTAACAAAGTAGAATTTTGCTAATTATCTTAGGGTGTGTTTGGATGAGCATGGAATAAGGAATAAGAATAAGAAATTTCGGTATGCGTGCTTATTCTTATTCTTGTACAACCCAAACAACACAAGAATAAAGAATTTGGGCCCTTATTCCTATACTAACAAAACCATGGTATAAGAATAAGGAATTTGGATAAGCACACATACCGAAATTTCTTATTCTTATCCTTATTCCATGAACATCCAAACACACCCTTAGTTAATAAAATAGCCCAGATAGCTCTGAAGCCATCCTTATGCATGCAGATCAGGCCAGAGGATCGTAGCATTGCTGAGATAAAGAAGGTATTGGTGTGTGTAAAGAGCCATACAAAGAGGAGCAGTAACAATGGTAGGTAGGTTGGTAGGCTTTTTGTTGCAATGGTTTTGTTTTTCGCAGTTCTGGATGTCATGTATGAGGGACGGAGTTGTCTTGGGAGTGCTCGTTTTCGATTTTGATTTCGAACACTTAATTTGTAATTGGTTCGGCTTTTAATTTGACTGCTGGATGTTTTTCTTGTTGGAGATTGGTGGTCCATGGCTACTTATTTTGCTAGAAACAAAGAGCATGAACATTTAAAGATTCAAATACATATACACAAACCTGGATGTGTCTCCATGTTGATCATTACGTCCCTTGACATCTGATCACATTTTTTGGGTAGAAAAGAAAAACTCAGTAGCCTCATTAATCCCATTTTGGTCTTTGATCCCAGAAAACTACAAAATAAGGCACATATATAAGGAAAACCTGCATTTTAAATTTTTAATAAATTTATACATTCAGGGCATAGAACCTTACCATTCCATAATTGCCATTAAAGTATCGTCATAGAAACTTATAGTCAAATACCTAAATAAACAAAAAAAAAACATACAGGAAAATGAGAGAGCATGTTAAGGATTATATTAATAGCCAATTCAATTGACTTGCAAGAAAGATATCACAAAAGCAGAAAAACATATCACTTCGCTTATTGTGCAGGAATTAGTGGAGAAACCAATCCAATTGAAAAAAAGACCAAAAAAATAACAAAGAAAAAAGTTAGCTCTTTGTTGTTCTATGTCAGTATTGTATAGAAATTTCCAAATAAAATAACATAAAAAAAGGCAAATAGAGGTGCTATCGAAATAATAAGGGAAAAAATACCTTTGAATTTGCTACATTTTTTCCCGAGCATCTTTGTGGTGCAGGTACAGAAGCTGTTTGGTGAGCTACTGCAAATGCAAAAAAAATTAAAACAGTAAGAACTCCTGAATTTTTACATCGTTACTTAACATTCGCAGTAATAGAGTTCCTAACTAAGCAACAACAATAACACATTAGCAGAAGGCAAAAGTGTAAAGTTTTTCTTTGAGCTAATTTGTACTAATTTACACCATCAATTAACAACAAATCTCGTACCAATTAATACTCATGGAACTGCTAATACTGATATTTTTGCCAGACACTTTCGGGAAAAAAAAACCTCATTGTAAAGTAGAGCTAAAGTTTTACATTTAAGAATAACGCACTCAACCTACGGTAATAGAAATCGACCTAAATGAGGCTCCATAGCTATAAAGTTGCAGATATAGCACTAAAAAAAAGGAATAACCTAAACAATCGACACAGACCTTCAGTCTTATTATGGCACATGACCAACTGGAGCTTGCTGGTACCCTTCTGATTTTAGAATTCTACACAAATACCTTACAAACAACATGATTACGTATATGGAATGAGACTGCACACTAACTCATTTGAAAACAGTGTTCTCCAAATAGAGATGGTGTTGCTATAACACTTTTTGTCAAAGAAGGCAAAAAGGAAAAATGCTTGATAAGAATCAAAATGTAGAATTAGTCTATATAAGATCAGGAATAGAGATATTGTTGTACCTTCTGTTGCCACCTTTCATTCATTGCTCATGCTCCACATGCTTATTTTCAGAAGCTTTAGTACCGTCAGCCGAGAAACAAAACAACTAAAGAAAAGAAAAAAAAAAGAATCAGCAATGTTGATTCCTCCAGTGATAAAAAGCAGAGCAATCATAAAGATGAGAAAACAACATAAAAAAGAAAAAATACAAATAAATCTGAGATTGCAAATCATAAACGCAAAGCATCCCAATAAGCATTTATATCCCTAATCAGCTAACTGGACTGCTGATCCTTAAACCCAAAGCATCCCAATCAACAAAGATAACTGAGAACCATTTGGCCTAGGACATATATCAGAACCGAACAAAATAAATAAATAGGTTGCAACCATTTCATAATTTAATAAACTGAGTTTTATTACCAAAATGCAGCATCTCTGACTTTATCGACTTCACTAAAAAGCTGAGATGCATGAGGAGAAATATTCAAGCGAGATAAGAAACCAATTGTCCAATTGTGCACGGCTACATATCACTTTTCATCTACATTTTGAATCCAATGATAAATTAAGAGTGCGCTAAACTGCGGTTTGACTTAGATGTGTACATTTTATGTGTCCATACTGCTTTATTGAAATTAAGAGTGCACAAAAATAACTAAAGACAACCGATATCACTAACCATTTACAGCAGCAACAGCAAAAAAAGCGAAATCCACCAGCAATAGCAGCAGCAAACTTGCAAAGCAAAAAAAAAAAAATCAGACACACCATAGGCAGAATCCAGACAAATAAAAAGAGAAAACCATGTAAAAATCAAAACACAACAACCCCAACAAAAGAAAAGGACACAGCAGAACAAAATAAGCACCAGCAGTACTTGAAGGTACCTTTTAAGAAAAGGACATATCTTCTAAGGGGTGAACGTGAATGGTTACACAGGTGTTTAATACTGGACACATAACCAGCAAGCACCATAACATCTCTACTTGTACTTACTTCTCGATTCAACAAAAATAGAAACAGATTTGATCCTGGGCCATTTTTCTTTTATATTAGCTCAACAGTTAAGATGGCTTTTTACATGAGATGAGACCAATATAGAGTCAAGAAAAGTCCCTGCACTGTTAACCAAAGTAATGACTATCTAGATTTTCTAAAAAGAGAAGTTCCTGTACCGCTAGCCGCATATTCATCCAGAAATTTCCAAAAATAATATATATATAAGGAAGAAATTTTAATCACCGGAACAAAACTATTTTTACTCAATAAGAACCATACATCAAAAACCTATTAAAAAATGTATACTGTTTAATGTTTATCCAGTTTAAAAATTACTTCATAATAATAAGTGTATGAAAATTTGGGAACGAAAATCAAAGGTCCATTTAGGCAGATTTCATCTTAATGTCACCCTAAGAGAAGAAAGAGCCAACAACAACTTAACAATAAGCAGATTTTACCTAAATTCAATAGAAAATATATGCCATTTCTTTCCTACAGAAGTACACTGGTACGCATTTTTCACAGTGGCGAACAAAAGAAGATAGCTTCCACCGCTGAGAAAGCAAAAAATGGAAAGGCTGAAAGTAGAGGGAGAAAAAAAAAAGAAGCAGCACATACCCAATAAAGAGAAAGCGGAATGATGTTTGGTGGAGCACAGCAGGACGATCCAGACTCTTCGACAGCAAGTAGCGAGGCCATTACAGTCCTCCGTACAGATCGGAATGGCAAAGAAGTACGAAAGATGAAGCGATATTGCGCGGAGAAAAGCAAGACAGATCCAATAAGGAGAAAGCACAGAATAGAGAACGGTATCGTCCGCATAAGGCAAGGCCGATCCGACAAAAAGCCAAGGCAAAAGACAACACAGAAACAGAAAATGCAGCAGGAAACCACACACGGATGGCATCATAAGAGCCCAACTAACGCAGCCAGATCATCAGCATCCCACGCGGAGAAGGTAGGCCAAACCAACCCAGAACAGTGAAAGCAACGGAGGGCTGAGATGAAGGACAGCAGTAGCAAGGGACGGCTGGGATCCAATATTAATTCTACAGTGTCCCCAGACTTGAAATTGAGGTATTTATGATTTCTGGATCGCTATTAGCAATTGATTATTCCTACTTTGAGTTTTTTTTTTTATTGTAACTAACAAACCAATATGGGGCCCAAATGAAAATAAAAAAATTAATGAATTGGTACAATTAATATAGAAAATGATATACAATAAATGAGGCCGGAGGAAACGCTAGTATCTTTATTTGATAATTGAAATATATTGCTTTTCATTTTAGTCTGAAGTCTGAACTCATTTTCATTTTATTTTAGGGTTTGCTCATGCCAACGGAAAAATTAAATTAAAATACTATATCAAAGATACAACCCGACATAAAACCTACTACATCCGTATTTAACAAAGATCATGATCGATCTATTTATTTATTATTTATACTTTAGTTTCGTCCTAACCTGTAATGGAATGGGGACCAAGGAAATCACCCGCTTTGGGAAATAGAAATTAAGAAATATTTTTTTTCCGATTGAGTAATTGTTAATCATTAGCCTTTTAAACTAGCAGCTGGAGGAGAAAACGGCTTGAGCTTGAGATTAGCGAAATTTTATTACTTTCCTACTGCAGCGAAGCCAACATTAATTACCATTTACTGCTCTTTTTACTTATAGTTTTGTCGCTTTTAAGCCCTCTTAAATTTAGTTAATTACCTAGAACAATTATTCTTTCTATTTTACTTCCTGACTCCCATTTTTTTATGGAATGATTTAGTTTTACTAGAAAAATCTTGTAAAAGTATTTATTTCACTAAACATATTGTCAAAGTTAGTAAAAATTATGCCACTGCTTGACAAGTGAAGGCTGAAATAAAATTTTTATGTTTTGATGTATCCACACAAGCAATTTAAAGTTAAAATAAGAAGAAGGAAAATAAAATACCTCCATTAGTAGAGTATAAAATGAAAGCATAGAATTTCTTAATTTTTTTTAGCACTTGTTTTATAACTTCATAGGCTAATAGAGGATGTGTGAATGAATGCATTTTCTCTTCTTATTTATCTACTACCAAAATTAGTACATTTAAAACTTTTCAACAGTGGGTGAAAAATAAAATTTGTATTTTCTTAGGTACATATCCGGAAAGATAGTGGCTATTTTCTTGTGTTGCGCACTTGCGCTTTAACAAAAGCAAAGCGGGAGAGACTAATAGCGTCTCTCTCGATGCGGCTGTGTTAGCATCTCTCTCTCTCTCTCTCTCATTTCCACTGCTTTTACTGCTCGTCTGTCTCTCCCACAACCTAAGCAGAGAGAGAGAGAAAGAGAGAGACAAAAAGACTTCATACTACTCTCTGGTCTCCATTGGAATCATTACACTCCTTTCTCTCTTTCTCTTCCTCCAAATTCAGGGATATCTTCTTCTTACTTCTTAGATAGACTTGTTCTTCCCCGAGGTACTGCTCCTTTGTTCCTTCTCCATTTACTTATTTTTATATATTTTTTTCTCGTTATTTTACTTCCATAAATCGCTTTTCTCTGATCCGTCTTTGAGTGTGAAATCGTTCCTAGTGTTCTTGGTGGTTTTCCAAAACTGGGTTCCAAGTTTTCAACTTTCAACTTGTCGGTATCTTTTCGGTGGTAAGTTATTTTGGGGGAGAGAATTGTGGTTTTTGTCGGAATGCAAAAGTTGACGGTGCCTATTTTTTATTTATTTTTTCTGGTTTTAAGGGTTTTGTGTGATTTGCAAAATTGTTGAGATCTAGCTAGGAGTAATTAATTGGTTAGCACATGGTTAATACTTTTTTTAAATTAATTTATATGTATGTGGAATGTATCGTTTGGGCACATTCTGGGTTTTTCTGTTTATTTTGTTCCTATTATTAGACTTTCCCATCTCCAGTCATGGCGTAATTTTCACCATGCGATGTTTTTGTACTTCCATCTGACAGTTCGATCTTAAGTTCAATTTGCTTTAGGACTGGTATTTGTTATTTTTCCAAGCAAGTTGGTTTTATTGAAGCAAATTCCGTTAAAATTTCCAGTAATATTATGATAATTTTCACCTCGATTTTGGAAATATCCAGCATTAGCCCTTTCACTGCAATCGGATGTGTATCCTTTTTACAGATTATCAATTCAAGTTGATCTTACTACCAGAAAGTAAATGGGCAAATTGCAAAAATTGCTAGCTTTCATGCATTGTCTGCTAGAAATATACTACTCGATCTCCATTGCATGTTTTGGATTTCTCCTTATTGGTTGATTGATTTTCAGCTTTGTCTAATAATTTCCTCTTTTTTTCCCTTCTTTTACCAGATTTTTTGTCTCAATGGGGCAAGATGTTATTTTGGAGATACCAAAAAGTAAGAGCAGAAGGAAAGAAAAACCAGATAAGAGATACTGTTACCAATTAAAATCATCAGATGGTGAAATTTCTGATCTGCGCCTGGACAGAATCCCTAATTTCCATTGCAGGAGCATGCCTTCTCGGGTTCGTAATTCAGAATCCGAATTAGATAACTCGATATTTAAAAGGGGTTCAGTTTACCAGTGCTCTGATGAGGTTTTTAGGATGAGAAAAGTCATGGAAGGAAGGAGAAAAGTCGACCTCAAGCTCGACAGCAGAAAAGACAGCTTTGTTTCCTTTGATATAGTGGATACCTCATTCCAGCCTAGCACCAGTAAGGGTTCAGGTAGCAGACTCATTAAGGAATCCAGACCTGGCGTGGATTCGAGGGAGTTTCTGGACCTTTCTTTTCAGGGTCTACCCGATAACCAATCCAGACCTGATAGCTCGAGGAGAGATGCTTGCTTGTTGAAAGATGATGAGGATTTAATTGAGATTTCAATTGATGAAGAGCCTCAGCAAGATGATGTATTCGAAAAAGACCCGGAACCAGATATGGTTACTGTTCTTGCTAAATCTTTCTCTACGAAGATGAGAAGTTTTGATCATGCTAATATGAAATCCCGATCAAGCCCGTTTAAAAGAATGCTGGATCCGATTAAAAGATCAAAATCCATGAAACTCCCGCCGCTTCCTGAAACAGAAGCAGTGAGGAGAAGGGGGAATACCCGCAAATCATTACTGCATGATTTTTCAAAGGTCACTGTGGATCCCCAAGATCAAAACTCACCTGTGGACCCACTATCACCAGCTCACCTGCGTGCAACTCTAAAATTGGATATGAAGTGTGGTTCCCCAGGCTTCAAATTTGTGGTCTTGGACCCAGTTGAAATTTTAACAGCCAGGAATTGGAAAACTGATAATGCATTAAATTGGGTATACACATTCCATGGAAAAAGCAGTAGAAGGGTTAGTGTGAAAGAAAAACCATCAGATGCAAATACAACTCCTATAATTGGCCAAATGCATGTGTCGTCTTATCTCTGCTCAGAGAAGGACAAACATGGACATTCATGCAACTCAGCAGTGACCGAGTTTCTTCTATATGACATTGCTCAAGCTAGACGGAACAGCAGTGTGACTGATGAAGATGGACTTTCATGCAATTTGGACACACCGGCCTGTTTCCCACATTCACAAGCCAAGTTGCATACCCAACTTGAGACGGCTGCAGTCGTGGTGCAGATCCCGTTTGAACAAAGTAAAAATGATAATGACAAGGGTGAGTTGCCTAGGGTCAGAGTGATTACACCTATTGGAACACATGGATTGCCGGGCCCTGAGGAGGCCGGCCCAACTGGATTACTGGATAGGTGGAGGTATGGGGGCCGGTGTGACTGTGGGGGCTGGGACATGGGATGCCCGATTACAGTTCTTGATAATGCATTTGATGAAAATTGGGTGGAACTTGGCACAAGCGGGAAAAAACAACCAGTTGTTTTATTTCTTCAGGTATACTTTTGTACTCAGTTTTGTTAATCAGTCTGAGTCCAATCTGAGTTAATTGAACTTAATCGGTCTTTAAGTAGATCAAATTGATGTGCCTTGCCTTGGTGTTTAGCAGTTACTTCACAATACATGTTGATTAATTGAACTGAATCAGTCTGAGTCCAATCTTGGTTAGTTGAGGATGTGCCTTATGACTAGGGTTGAGTGTAGTTTATAGAGCAAGTTTTGGGATAAAATTGATGTAATATACCATTCAAACCTTTATCCAGGCCTTCCAAGGCTCATTTGATACAATACCAACCAGATCTGTTGTAGAGTACCTTTAAAGTTGGAGAGCTCCAAATTAAAACTACCTCCATGTTATTATAATTGCTCATTTTCACTTGCCAGAGTTAGGTAGCTGGTTGGACTTGCACTGATTACTGAGTAAATGATAATAAAAAGATGTTGTAGATATAAAGTCGAATTGAATTTCTAATTTTGAAAATTACTTCATACTTACATTTAAGGTTGCATTACTTGCTGCAATTAATGACATATCTTTTTGAATCTTGGAACATTCAATTCGTTTGTGCTGTTTTTTGGTCCTGAGATTGATTTTTACTGTTCTGAACCTGTTTGCTGTCATTTTTAATTGCTTAATTGAGGTTTACGCGTTACTTATAACCTAAAGAATAGAACAATGTTATCCAAAAAAATGAATACGAACCAAATGTATGTTTAGAAAACAGTTCCATTCTGAATCATTACCTTCCAATTTTATTTTCCCGCTCTTTTTGAACAGGGAAGCAAAGACAAGGTGCCATCAATTTCCATTTTGCCTGACGGCGAAGGTCAGTTTGTGGTAGATTTTCATGCACAACTGTCAACTCTACAAGCTTTCTCAATCTGTGTCGCACTGTTGCACTGCTCCGAAGCTATATCTCCTGTTAGCCAGGAAAAGAGCAAACACAAGTTGTACTCAAAATCTCTAAAGCTTCTTCTCGAAGAGGAGGTGAGGCAATTAATCGAGGCAGTTTCGGCTGAAGACAAAAGGAAATTAAACAACAGTAATAAAAGAGTAGAACAAATTGCACAATCTTTTACCCCTGATCCACCAGATTCTCCCATGGGAAGAGTATAAAGAATTTAATGGCCAGTAAATATTAATGAATTCAATTTTGGGAGAGATGGGGTTCATTTGTAAATTCTTTGTATTGTTGTAATTTTATGCTTAATTATTAGTGATGTTAATATGCGGTTGGTTAGAATATGAAAAAAAAAAAAAGGTTTCTTGTCAGAGAGACTGTTGGAAATTTTGCTTTTGGCTGCTTTGATACTTAGAAATGGATAATAAATGGGATTCAAATTTTGTTTCTCTATTACCAAATTGGTGTTTCCTTTTTGTTCTTTCACTGGGATTAGAATCGCATCAATTTTCAATCTAATAAATGGATAAAAAAAAATTGAAAATTGGATGTGCATGGTAAATATAATCAAGTAGGAACTTGATAGCTAGAAATGCAGGGAAGTATTTTTGTTACCCAAAAAAAACCATAGAGAAAAGTATTAGACACTAATCATGAATGAGTGCTTTGAATATCTTGTAATATGTGTGCACCTTTAGAAAATAAATGCAATTGAATACCCCACGATTGTCTCCTGTAGACTTGAATTGCGTTGGTGCATTATGTCATTACATTTATTAATTATTAGATGCTTAATTAAATTCACAGGTGAGTAGGTGACAGCTTCAGCCAAGACTATAAATCAACGCTATTTTTTAACCGAACGGGATAATAGAAACGCACAAAAATTCCATAAACAAATTAAAAACCAATGCATTACAGACTTATTACAGTCTGAGTTAAACCAGACATAATTTGAGAATTTACTTAAGATTAGACATACTACCAAATATTGTTTGGATCCAGTCACAGGCAGGGAAAAAAGTGACAAAACTCCGGAACTTTTGACCAAGGGCTGGAATGAAAAAAGCACAAGCTATTACACTTTCAACCGACTAGCGTGGCCAGCGGTGGTTGGCCCGTTTCTAAAATAAAAGCCTTCCACGTGACTTCTAATCAATGTGTTGCCATTTTACAATACCAACGGGACAATATTTTCACCTAAAAGCCATACTCACCATTCACCAACGGCGAGCAAATAATTATCCATAATTACACGTAGTAGACTAGTAGTAACGTAGGGAGATTTAAAGGAGGTAACTTTTCCGGAAATTTAGAGGAACTCGACTGGCTATTAGCTTGATAGTAAATTGAGATCCACTGCAGCACGACATATGGTGTAGCGCGGCATTTTGGTCGTCTGATCAAGATTTAATAAACAAAAGAGCCCCGTATATGTAACCTAGATTGATAGGTCCGTAAAAAATGAACCGTCCGATCAAGATCAGACGGCTCGTACGTGCGCTACACCGTGTCCCGCGCTACAGCGAATCCGGATTCCTTGATGGTTGATAAGAGTAGCAAACGAAAATTAAGTTTAAATTATGCACCAAAAAGTTAAAAGAGAACTCGCAATTTAATGAAACGAGAAATCTATTGTGAACCATGATGCATAGAGTGCGCTCCGTGCACCACGACCGTTCGATCGGTGATTTTGCAAATTCACAAATCTAAATTAATCAATCCAATCTATATATTGAAATCTAAATTCACAAACAAAAATTTACAAATTTTTTAAATTTTTTTTACTATTTTTTCCGAATTTTTTAAAACTTCCCATTTTTGGCTTACGAATTAGTGTATTTATAGCAAAAAATTACAAGTTTTAAAAAATTCGAAACAATAGTAAAAAAAATTCAAAAATTGTAAAATTTTGGTTGCTATGAGATTTCAGTATATAAATTGGGTTGGTTAAATTAGATTTGACAATTTTTGAAACCACCGACCAAAATGATCATGGTGCACGAAAGCTCATATGAACCATGGTTCAAAATAAATTATATATATATATATATATATATATATATATAAACTTCCAAGTATGTAGAGAACATTGGCTTCTATATTTAAAATTAGAAGTTCGACAAACAAGTCCGTCCTTTCTTTATTAAAACCAATACTTGTTCTTAGGACATAAGCCTAAGAAGCTTATTTTTCTCTTTTTAAAGTTGTATCAGCAACGGCTATATATACATAACGAAGCAGCATTTTAAGCTTAATTATTCGTAACATCTGCATTTGAATATGAGGAAGGAATGCATTTTTTTTCCGAAATATAAATCCATAATTACCACAGAGATGCTAACAATGAGATATATCATAATAATTATAAATTTCATAACATACTTTAGAATTGCTTGTTTATAATTATAATATGCGCAGAGCAAAATTATTTTGTTCGAGTAAAACTCTATTATCACGTAAAAAGTTACATGTTACTGAATCAAAATCTGTATTAACCGATTTTAAAATATTTATATCATTTCTAAAATAACTTCTAATATAAATATTAAATAGTAATCGAATTTGATAAAAAAAATCATCATTTAATAAACGACATTCCGGTAGAAAAAACTCTTTTTTTCAAAGTATATATTATGTAAACCTGATTATATATTACTGTAAGTTTGGCAGATGTTTATTGAAATCTTTTGTAATTGTAATATCTTTTATGTTGAACTTTTTGGCTATTATAAAATCGAAACTTATTATTCCCGTCAATCATGTCCTAAAGGGTATTGTTGTTAAGTTGTTAACCTAACAAAATCGGATTATGTAATATGGTTATTTATATATTCGGAGGCGTAACTAATCAAAAGCCGGTCAAAGTCTAATCATGCGCTCCATCCCATAAGGTCTCCAGTTCGATTCCCGTCAATCCCATAAATGCGTATACAAAAGAATTACCAGAAGTCCAGAACTATCAAAGAATATATTTTGCCACTCAATATAGAATGCACTAATTATAGTATAATTTAGGCAAAATTTTCCCATTCTTTCTTCTTAAATTCAACCTTGTTATTCTTTAAACTCTTCATCACTAGTACCTTAACAAGAAAGGAAACTCAATTAGTAAGACAATGTTGTAGGATATTAAATGAATTCGATATGCATACACTGGCTAATAAAATTAAACTCAAATAATCGACTAAGTACGATTGACTCAAATAAAGTCACAAACGCCTAATTCATTACTGATTATTAGACATCACAAAAAAATAAATTAGTCAAATTAGTAATTTACCAATTCACTGAGAGTCGATTTAGCTCAGGTAAGAGTCGACTAGACTGAGAGCCGACTAAACTGAGCCACTAAGGTGAGAGCCGACTGGACTGAGCCACTGATGTAACAGGCGAGAAGTAATGCCACCGAGAAGAGTGATGCAGAAAGAGAAGTAATGGACGATTGGGATGAGTAATGTAGGGGCGTTTGGATCGCTTAGGAATTTAGAAAAGTTGCAATTTTTAGAAATAAATTTATTGAGAAATGTGTAATTTTGTGAAAAGTTTGTGAATGAGACCATAACCACCAAACATGTTAAGATTTGGGGCTTTGGGTCATTATAGGATGATATTTTTTTTTTTTTTTGAGAATTTAAAAAAAAAATTGATATCCTATCTCAAACGAATCCAATCCGTATCTCAAACGAATCATTCGCTAGAAGTTGATAACCAGCGATTAAATCATGATTTCCCCACGTAAGTTGATAACCAGCGATTAAATCATTCGCCATAAAAGTTCTATTGCATTTTGGCCATGTTCAAGGGTCACAAATTTTGCCTGAATTAATAAAATAGTCAAAATATATTCATAAAAATGACAAAATTTCTAAAATTTTTTTTCTTAGGATATGGAACTGAGTTCCACCTCTTTTATTATTGAAAGAAAAATACACAAATACAACAGCTAGCGTTAGTAGTATGTGGCATAGTGCAAATCACTTTTTGTTGCTATTATTATTTTTTGAAGTTTTTTTTTTTAAAAAAAATGCTAACCTAAGCATTGCCAGTTTTACTACGCCTTTTATTTTTTTAAAGAAATTTCTACTCTTCATTATCACTATGTAACCACTTTAACGCTGTTAAATATAAAAATTTAAATAAGCAAGACTAGCCAATTATGTCTATGAAAATTATTATTTTTTTCTTCTTTTTCTTTCACCATTTGACGAGACAAATTAGCTGTTGTTTGAGTGTTTCATGTGTAGATTTCTGTCATCTATGTCAAATCTGGTTGTCCACGTTCAAACGCTAGTCTAGTATCACTGGGCCGAGTATGAATAGAGAGAGAAGAATTAAAAATTTCCGAAAAATTAAAAAATAATATTAAATTAATATAATATATTAAAAATAATATCATTATAATAATATTTTTTTAAATAATATCACAAGATCGGAATCTGGGATTCCGACCACAATTACGGAATCTTAGATTCCGATCTTAACTAAGATCGGAATCCCGGATTCCGAATTTAGCTAAGATCGGAATCCCGGATTCCGATCTTAGGATTTGGCCCTTTTTCTTCGCGCTGAGTCCCTTCGGCCCGAAATTTAAAAAAAAATATTAAAATAATATAATCCAATAAAATTAATATCAATATAATCAGTTTAATATAAATAGTATCCTTAGATCGGAATCCTGGATTCCGAACGTTAGATCGGATTCTGGGATTCCGATCTAACGTTAGATCGGATTCTGGGATTCCGATCAAACGTTAGATCGGAATCCAGGATTCCGATCTAACCTTTACTTTATATATAAGGGGTTTCCGATCTAATTTTCTGTCGCTGCCTTTCGCTCGGACGCTCACGCTGCGAGCACACAGTAAGTTTTTTTTTGTTTATTAATTTAATTAATTATTTATTTAGTTTATTAGTTTTTAATTTAGTTAATTAAATAAAAAAATAGAAAAATATTCAAAAAATCTGAAAAAATCAGGAAAAATAAAATGTAAATTTATATGTAATTTATTAATTATATTGGATTTTTTTTGTCTTTTTATTTGTTTATTCTCTACTTAATTAATTAGAAAAATAGATAATAAATTGTAAAACTATTTTAAAAATACGAAAAAATAAGAAAAATTCATATGAAAATTTATTTGTAATTAATTTAATTTTTTTTTTGCTTTTAATAATTAAGATTTTGATAATTAAATATGGGAAAATTAGAAAAATGATAATAATTGATGGTATTAATTAAAAATGTAGGTAAAAATTATTTAGAAGAGAGTCAATTCCTTTCTACTCCAGGTTAGCTTTTTTATATGTTTATTTTATTATTGTTTGAATAGAAATGTTTGTGAATTGCTTGTAGATTGATTGATTGATTGTAAAATTGTGAAATACAATGATTGTAAAATTGTGAAATGCTTGTGAAATGCAATGTTTGAATTATTGATTCATTGATACTTGTGAAATGGTTTGTGAAATGCAATGATTGTAAAATTTGAATGATTTATTCAAATTGGGTTGGGTTGGGTTCAAATTGGAATGAAATTGGGTTGGGTTGGGTTCAAATTGGGTTGAAATTGGGTTGTAAATGGGTTCAGATTTTTTGGAAAACTCTCCCGGTACAGGGGAGATGCTGCCGAAATTTTTATAGATTTTTGACTTTATTAAATTTTAATTGCATTAACAGTCGAAATGCCACCGCGAAAAAGAAGACCAGAGGATCCACGTCGATCCACGAGGCGTCGAGGAGATCCTGGCGCATCTACATCAGGAGGAGATCCTGGCGCATCTACATCAGGAGGAGATCCTGGCGCTTCTTCATCTGCCCCCCCTGCTGCCCCCCCCCCCCCCCCCCCCCCCGTTCCTCCTCCTGCTGATCAGCTTCTGCATCTCAGTCAGTCTGAGCTTCGAGGCGTACGAGTAAGTTTTTTTTATTTATATAGTTAATTCTTTTATATATATATATATTTTAATAGTATATATAGGAAATAATTTATTATTTAAATTATTTAGTGTATAGGGTTTTGGGTTTAAGGAAATAATAAAATTTTTTATTTATGTAGTTAATTTTTGTATATAGTTAATACTATATATAGTAAATAATATGTTTTTTAACTTATTTAGGCGTGGACGTCCGAAATGCATAAGGCAAAAATGATACGAACCGAGGAGGTGGACCAGCGTCTTGTGACATTGGGCCTTATTCATTTCGTTGAGTTAGGCCACATGTCATTGGATCGTTCCATGATACAGGGTCTAGCCATGTTCTGGAGGCCCGAGACCCACACGTTCCACTTTCCCCGCGTAGGCGAGATGACCGTTACTCTTGAGGTATTATTTTTTTCAAGTTCTGTTGGTAGCTAAACAAACGACAAAAATTTTATAATATATTAATTTAATATTAAAATTTTATATATTTAATTAATGTTTATAATAGAAGTAAAATAAAATATATTAATTTAATATTTTATCTTCAAAATATATTACTAAAATTTCATAATATATTAATTTAATATTAAAATTTTATATATTTAATTAATGTTTATAATAGAAGTACAATAAAACCATGAAAAACGACAAAATTTCCTGTTACAGCACTGTTCGGAATCCTGGATTCCGATCTAACGTTTGATCGGAATCCCAGAATCCGATCTAACGTTAGATCGGAATCCCAGAATCCGATCTAACGTTCGGAATCCAAGATTCCGATCTTACGATACTATTTATTTTAAACTGATTATATTGATATTAATTTTATTGGATTATATTATTTTAATATTATTTTTTGAAATTTCGGCCCTTCGGCCTTTTCTCTTTGGCCTTTTCCCTTCTATTATTTTTTTTGTTTTTTTTTCCTTCGCTCCCATGATTTGCTTTTAGATGATGATCACGGGTGAGGCCGTTTTTCTTTTTGCATTCCTTTTCATAAATTGGACGACTCTTTATTTTTGTCATGGGCCCAAGTAATTTCTTATATATAGCTAGTGTATTGTAAACGTGTCGTGTCGTGTCAAACACGCGCGTGTCAGATCTCATGTCGTGTCGTGTCAAACACGCGCGTGTCAGATCTCGTGTCGTGTCGTGTTGACACGAGTTATTATTTTCAACGTGTCGTGTCGTGTCGTGTCAAATGAAGGAATTAGTTAACACGACACGCGTAATGACACGACACGTCTAACACGACGTGTCGTGTGTGTTGACATGACGTATTAAACGTGCCAAGCAATATTATAATTTATTCACTAAAAAGCCATTAAAAAATATTTAAATTTTTTTTAAATATAAAAATATGATAAATTATTGAAATTTCATATATTAAAATGAAAATTAATAATTGAATCAAAATATTATGAATAAAAAGTTATTAAAATTATAATATAAACTCAATATAATTTGATAAATTCTATAGAATAATATTTTTTTATCGTGTTAACTTGTGTCACGTGTCGTATCGTGTCGTGTCACGTGTTAACTCGTGTCGTGTTAAGACGTGTCAATATCTAGAAATCTCTAACACGACACGACTTTGACACGACACGCTGACACGCACGTGTCGTGCTAATTCCATAGACGTGTCGTGTCGTGTCAACACGCGTGCGGGTCGTACCAACACGGTCGTGTCGTATCATTTTGAAAAATACTATATATAGCGATATATAGTAGATTATTTAAGTCAATAGTTCTACATTCCAACTTCCAAGTAGAGTAGTAGCATAAACATGATAATGTTTGTTCAAATATTCTTAATTTTTTTATATTTCAAACCCGTAGGTTTTTTAGCCTAACACAAAGTCGTAATTACGATTTTTTTAATGGACCCCGCTTTGGAGTTCAAAGAGTATATTTTAGTTATGAACAAAGTGCTAGTGCTACAAATTTTGATGCGACAATGTCATAATTTTATCATTTTATTAACATTTCAGAAATTTAATATTCAATTATAAATTTAAATCATTAATCTTATTAAATTCATAAATTTAACCTCCTGCCTAAGGACTTGTACCGATTAGAAAAGAAAATCACCATATGCTTGTCTCTGCTACTATTTATTTATTATAATTTTTAGACCCAAATTCCATAAAATAATAGTTGTATAATAATATAGGGGAAAAAGGATACTGTATTTTTCTACATAACATGGCCAAATAAATTACCTGTTCTCACTTCTAAGATGAAAACATTATTCAAATTCGGTTAAATTTTTTAATCTGTAGAAGTCCTTGGGAATAGCAATTTCAACAATGGTTTTCAATTCTGAATAATAGACGTAAATTTTTAAATTGGGAAAAGGCCAAAGGACTCAGCGCGAAGGAAATTGGGAGAAGGCCAAATTTTAAGATCGGAATCCGGAATTCCGATCTTAACTAAGACCAGAATCCGAGATTTCGTAATTACGGTCGGAATCCCAGATTCCGATCTTGTGATACTATTTAAAAAATGTTATTATATTGATATTATTTTTAATATATTATATTAATTTAATATTATTTTAAAAATTTTCGGTAAAAATTTTAATATGACTGGAGAGGAGAGCCCAAACAGTTTAATTCGATAGGACCATTTGTGAATTTGATCTCTTCCTAGGAACAAGTCGACAGATTCTGGTGCAATCTGAAGAAATTTATAAGCATCCCCATCAATAATATAACAAGGATGTTTAAGTTTTAAAGTTGAACTCGATTCTTTTCTTTATCGGCAGCGCCAAAGCAGATTTAAATCTTTGGACTTTGTGAAAAAAAATTCGTAATCTTCGGAGGAAAATCCATTGGTTGACCGTAGGTTTCCAAAAGTTCGAGTAAGGTCGTTTTCTACCTACAAATGCAAGGGACAAGTATGTTAGACAGAGCTGTCGAGATTATTATTTTGTTATTATTTCACAAATTATTTTTCTCGGGGACTTCAAACTAGTGAAACTACTCATAGATTGTAGAGTTCGTACTTTGTACTTTGATTATCATCCATCCGACTAATTGTTTCTTTTATGAAGAATTTGGCATTTACATTAATTATCATAATATTTATATGGATTTTCTTAATTCAAATAAAATAAAATTTTGTTTACTTAAGGGAAAAAATATACTATATTTTGAGCAACGGAATTGAAATTATACATATTAAATTAATATGTAAAAATAAAATATGCTCGCCTTATTATTTTTTGGTTCTCACAAAACTTAGATAGCATTTTCACATCTGTTGTCTATTTATGTATCCCAAAATTTTTTACTTATAAAAATGACAGACTTTTTTGGAAATAAAAAAAAATATATCATTTTCCGTCCTTGTTAAATGCGTCGAAATGCCTTATTTATCGAACTAATAAAATTCTTTATCCAATAGATGTCGATGCAACGGCCTGAAAAAAACACTAAATGCATGTCAAAACTAAAAAATTCACATGCACTTCGCTTTGGGTGCGTTTGGATAGGTCTGGGAAGAAGGGAAGAAGTATTGGGAAGTGTGTAATTTTGTGAAGAGTTTGGATTGTTTATAATTTTTTTTCTTCTTCTTCCTTCTTCTTCTTCTTTCTTCCAACGATCCAAACGCACCCTTTAGTTAAGGGATTGTTTAATTTATGAATTTTCAATTATACAAAGTGTGCCGCAATGCCGCATTGGTTTGTTTGTTGCTTCGTTTTGGCATGGATTTTCAATTATTGTAGCGGGATGGGTGAACTGTGCAGCATTGTTTTGTTCTTTTATTATTTCGTTGATTCTCTGCCAATAAGAGGTCGTCTGACATGGACAGCTGTTCCCATGTCTGGGTTTAGATGCTGTCAAACAGTATAGCTTTTGACTGTCCTCTTTAATGCCGTAGGTTTCTGTCCAACTTACTATACAGATTTTCGTGTGGTGACCTTAATAAATGTATTAGTTTCTAGCAGGTTGCATGAAAGTAAAACATACATAATTATGATTGTCATGGTTACTTTCATCTCAAGTATAAAAAAAAAGTATTATATTTTAAGATTATAGAAAAATAAGTTTTTTCTATCAGCTATTTTGTTTTTCATTTTGTAAATTTCATGGTCGTCATATAAATAATTGTAAACTTCTATTATTTTTAATAGAAGTGAGGTTCTTATGCAATGTATATTAACAATAATTGTCCGGAATTATAATTTTAACTCTCAATATTTGTGCTATTTTTTTATATAAGAGAAAAAAATTCTATTGGATGTTTTATGGGTTTCATATGATTGTTTTTTATTCATGTGCAAAAGAATATATAACATTTTGAGTTTTTTCTTTTGTAAAGATTTCATTGTAGCATTGAACAAAAAGAACTCACTTTTAAACTGAAAATTCTGAAGTAAACTATGTATAACACTGATTAATCTATATTGCAATGTATAGTAACAATAATTGTCCGGAACTATAATTTTCAACTCTCAATATTTGTGCTATTTTGTTATACAAGGGAAAAATTTCTATTGGATGTTTTATGGGTTCCATATGATTGATTTATATATATGTGCAAAAGAATATATAACATTTTGAATTATTTTTTCTTTTTTTTTTGTAAAGATTTCATTGCAGCATTGAACAACAAGAACTCACTTTTAAACTGAAAATTTTGAAGTAAACTATGTATAACACTGATATCTATATCGTATAGTAACAATAGACTAAATATTTTAAACCCTCTAAAGTTAATTATAAAAAAGTTTTAATATATATTTTTAGAATTCTTGACACGTTTTTGTCCAAAATCATATATAATTGGATGTGAAGCTCCAAAATCGAGCCCCTAACAATTATGGCTATGTTTGGCATGCACTAAGAACAAGGTGTTCATGAATAGCGATAGTTCTCTTGAACCAAACGAGACGCGAACTACGCGAATCGCAAACAAAATCTCCAATTTTGAGTTCTCTCTTTTCGGCTAACTACGCAAATAGCTGGAGAGCGAACTAGGGTTCACGAATCCCTAGTTCGGCCCTTGTTCTTAGCGCCTCCCAAACATACCCCGGAGAATAATTGCCGTTGATAAAATTACATTTAGATATTGTCTAATACAATTTTTTTCACACACAAAAAGACTTAACCTTATATAATTTTTTTTTTCAAATATAGTTCTCTTAGCGTGTATAAAATAAAGTGAATTATATATTAGCTAAAATTTTAGTGAAATTTCACTAGATAGAAAAAATATATTTTCTCAAGTAAAAAAAAAGAGTCTGCATTTCTGACGCACAGGTACAGCATGAAGTATTGTAGGGAACATCTCACAGGGGCCGTTTGGATCGCTTAGGAATTTGAGGAATTTGGGGAAGTTGAAATTCCTAGGAATATATTTATTGGGAAGTGTGTAAGTTTGTGAAGAGTTTGGATTGTTTATAATAAATTTATGGTAGGAAGATGAAATTCCCCAAAATCCTTTCCCAATCCAAACAGCCCCACAGAGAATCCGAAGATGGTTATAAATGTTCCATGCGATTTTTTTCCGAGATGGGCTAAAATCAGCGACTGACGGATGCAACCGCCAGCTACGATCAAATCTCAATTTTCGAAATTTTAACAGTCGATCCGAACCATTTAATGTGTTCTCCATATTGAAATCTCGTTGGAGACAAAATTTTATATTTTTCTGAAATATTTTAGTATTTGTTTGATATTTTACAAAATTCTCAATCTAAACAATTCTGGACCCTTCAATAACTATGATTTTTAAAAATCTCAATAAAATAGTAAATAAAATCAGAAAAATGTAAAAATTGGTCTCCAATGAGATTTCAATACGGAGAACACATTGAACGGTTCGGATCGACTGTTAGAATCTCGAAAATTGAGATTTGATCGTAACTGACAGTTGCATCCGTCAGTCGTGACTGATTTTAGCCCATCTCTTTTTTCCCCTGCTAAACAAATATAAGCGATCTTTGATTCGCTCTACAATGTCTTGTTGACTGGAATAGAACATTTATTATAGATTTCTTTAAAAATAAAAAATGCTGCGTGATAGTATGTAATCGGTTTTAGAATACGACACGTATAACACAAAACAAAAATTCCATTTTGTACGAAAACTAAATTTACCGTGTTAATTATTTTAATCAAAGCCTTGTCATCTTCGAAAAAACATCCAAAGCCTAAACACGTCGGCTTTATTAGCCCAAAAGGTCTGAACGCTTTGGCCCAAGTGGAATACTTGCAGGAGCAGCAAACAAAAAGAAGTGAAAATCAACCAACCCAATTACCCAAGTACCTAATTCTCAACTCCATTGTTTGTTCGGTGGCTACTGGCTAGGTCAATATTTTTAGCTATGTGAACAAAAAAACTTATTGTGTTGGATAAATTTTAATTAATTTTTCTGAAGTTCTCAACAAAACAAATCTAGAACTTATGATAAAGGGGATTCATTTGGAGCAATCAAATAGGTTAATGGAGATATAGAGAGAGATTATAATTATCTACAAGTACAACCCAATAGTTCATTACCTATCTTATTGTCTATTTTATTTTGACTTCATTAAGGCTCTGTTTGGATGGCTTCTTTCCGGAATAAGGAATAAGGAATAACCACTTTTTACCAATAAATTTATTTCTAACCATTCAAACTCTTCACAAAAGTTACACACTTCCCAATAAATTTCTTCCCTTCTTCCTTCTTCCTACCTTATTCTCAACGCATCCAAACGGAGCCTAAAATCATCAGATTTGATAAGGATATGACACACATTCTAGGGTGCATTTGGATAGGTGTGAGAAGAAGGGAAGAAGTGGGAAGAAGTATTGGGAAGTGTGTAACTTTGTGAAGAGTTTGGATTGTTTATAATTTTTTTTTTCTTCTTCCTTCTTCTTCTTCTTTCTTCCAACGATCCAAACGCACCCCTAGAGAGTACACGCTCATAGATCAAGGTTAACAAATTTTTTTGACATTTTTTTATATTTCAATTTAATTTTGTTTCTGAGTAATTACAGGAATGTTCCTCAATGTATCACCCTTTCCCCTTCCAATTCTTAAAATTTAAAACGTATCAATTCGATCCGTAAAATTTTCAATCTCAACATATTTATCCAACGTACCTTTGAAATCCGCATAAATACTATTTGAGTTAGTAAGACTTTGCCTTCTATGAGATTCTTGCTCATATTTCTCTTCCTCCAAGTATGTCCATCACCTCATCCCGTTTGAAATTCCCTACCACATTCCGATTATACAAGAGCACTATAACACCTATTTAGAACAAAATTATAAACCAAAGGATGGATGTAATTGGATAAATTTTATTTCGGATTTTTAAAAACTGTTGTTTTTAAACGGTTCAGAACTAATTAGATTAATGATTTTCAAAAATCCAAAATAAATATCTAAAAATTTAAAAAAAATATAAAATTTTGTCTGCATGGAGATTTCAATGGCTCCGTTTGGATGGTGTGGGAATAAGAGGAATAAGAAAAGAAGTAGGAAAACAATATTGGGAAGTGTGTAACTTTGTGAAGAATTTGGATTGTTTATAATAAATTTACTCCCTTATTCCCTAATTCCTAGGGCTCATCCAAACGGAGCCAATAGGAAGATCGTATTAGACATTTTGGATCAGTCATTTTGAACTAAATTTTGAAATTTTAAGCGCGACTCGCAGACGCTTTGGTGAGTTGCAATCCCTAGCTTAATTAATTGGTATTTTCGAAAAAGATATTTGTTCTAGAATTTTATATAAACGTTCTCTATTTAATGATTTGTCATTAGCATCCGTAAATTTGGATTGACATTTCCCTGGTGTCATAAATTTTGGATATCATTTTATTTTATTCATAATAAATAAAAGAATTTCGCAAAAAAAAAAAACCTTACGGCCACGATCATCTCTAGTTGCTGGCTGTGATCTGCCAATGAACTCTCCATTTGAACAAAACTGGAGCGATTTGTCGTGCGAGGAGAAGCAGATGAAGCAGCTAGTGCGTTGTGATTCGCTCAAAGAAAATCTCCGAGGAGCCCACCCATCTCCAGCTGTGTTCCAAAATCTATATGCATATCTGATTTCGGTTGCCTACGCTACGGACCTTCGTAAGTTGTAACAACCCAAAAACTGATAACAATTAAATTGTGGGAAGATATAAAGTCATACAATTATTAATGGCAGTTCTATAAAGATGGGGTATTGTTAATTCTATGAAGTTTAAGTAGCTGTCTACAAAATTTAAGACCAAAGATTTTCGTTGTTGAAGTATTAGATCAAATTTCAATTTCATTTAAAATTTGATTTGAAGCTTTAGGTTTAGAAACGCGTGGGTGTGGCATGTGTGTTTTTGTGCTTGTACAATTTTTCTTTATATTATAGTTGTATTTCGGACTCGATCTGGAAAATATTTTTTATTAAAGAAATTTGAAAGTTGTGAAATCAAGACAATTTTTTTAAACAGAATTATTTGCAAAAAATTTGGACCACCTCACAAAATTAATTATGTAGCAATGTTTTCAATACCCTACCGGTTATCAGAAAATTCTAATAATATCAGTTATCAAAATGACAGTATCTGATATGTTAGAATATGCTCAATTTTTAATTTGTGTGCTAATTACAAGTAATTTAGCAATTAAAACATCAAGCATCAAGAATCTAGTGCAAAAGTTCATGAAACACTCAAGAGAAAGGGAGAAAAGGTTTCACCTCTTCTTGAATCGTATCAAGAAGGTAGTCCAATGCTTTGAAACCGGTGGCGTGCAACTCCAACTTCCTTCAATCATTGGCCGGCCTCATTATGGGCTTTATGGGCCTCTCTAATCCATCTAATTGGACTTTAATTCATTTAATTAAATCCACTTTTATTTGCTCTATGTTTGGGCTATAAATTTACTATTTAAATATTAGCCCAATAATTCAATATAACTATTTATATTAAATAGAGTTGAACCAAAATAATTATTAACTAATTAATAATTATTCTAGATTAGCTTATGCTATTATTTATTTCTATATGACCCGTTTGACTTAATTAATTAGTACGTTCAATAACGGTACATAATTAATTAATCAATTCGTCATATTTTTCGCAATTTTTACTGTTGCGAATAAATAAATAAATAAAGCATTGTTTTGGTTGAAACTCTATTTTGTGTGACCCTTTGAGGATTTATGCTATGTTGGACATGGAATTAAATCGTTATTTAATTCCAATAATCATAAGCGGTATCTAGCAACACGTTATAATTCTCAATTCGCATAAATAGTGTACCGCTATAGTATTTAAATCCTGCATAAGAGAATAAAAGTATTCTTCTATTTTGATTCTTATGTCACACGATATCATCGTATAATCCAAAATAGGAATGTGTCATTTTTGCAGATTATACGTTTCTTGATATAGAGATAATTGTATCAGTTGCTAGCAAACAATCTATCTCTATCAAGGGGCCCAAACAGATATCGTCACTCACTAAGTGAATTAATGAGTGACATACGATTTTCTTGATAATTAAATTTTCCCCGCACAATTCAAGAGAACATAAATCAATTCCGTATAGCAACCCTTATCGAAAATCAGCGATAGACAAGATTTGTAGAACCTATCCTCATGTGGAAAAGATAATCATCTCAAACTTAGAACCAAAATCATAACGAAATAAATAATGACACGTAACACAATCCATATATTTATTTCGTGGGGTCAAGTCCTGTACTATGTTCTATAACATACACATTTGCAATTAAGCTGGTAACACCTTACCTATGATTTGTAGAACTTGATCATCACTTAACTTGCATACTAATCTTATTGATAATTAATGTTCCTTGTTAATTATCAAGATTATGGACCTTTCTGATTTATTATTGTCATTTAATCATAAATGAACTATAGTGATCTACAATTCAGATCCTCAACCTGAATGAACCGTCAATAAATAAATCAAGGAACAAATGATCAAACATCATCAATGACATAAACTATAGAAGTAGCCAGATATGATTGACTTCTAGGACATATCTCTAACATGGTATTGTAAGAGAACATATCGGAAAATTTTGAAAATACTAGATTTTGATCACTAGGCCGGTAGAAGTGCCGGTATGGTATTGAAAATACTGTTATATAATAACTACTATAGATTACCTCACTGAAAGTGGGTGGCAATTCAAGAATGCGATTGTGTACAGGAGAGCTATCTGACCTAGGTTACTGCCCCAGCCTCCATTAATTCTACAAGGGCATTAACTGCTTTATCTCCTACCGCGTTACCCCACCTCCTCTATCCCGACAGTTCTTGCTCTCTCCCAGTATTTATAGCTGCTTTTCTGCTTGCACCATGTGGTAACATTTTGCATTTATTGTTGAGTTTCTCCTACTGCCTTTCTACTCTTTCTGGTCTGTACTATGGCTAACTTCACCATTAAACTGCCCAATACTGTGTGGTCCACGGTATCCATTGGTGTGCCTGGTCCATATTCTCTTCCTTCCCATCAATACACACAAAAGATGCTCTTGCACCACACCTCGTCTTATGTGAATGGACTAGGTAATTTGGGAATGATACCTTGTGGCTTTCCTCTCACTATGACAGTTGGAAGTATGCAACTGGTTATCTCTTCCTTATTAACAGTCAAATGTGGGGACTTCTCATTGATTTTGCCTCTCTCTAAGCATGCTCCACCTCACCTGTCCCTCATGTCGAGTTGTGCCATATGTAAAAACCAACTGACTCCCTTTCACTATAGGGAGGCTCCTAACCTCCATAAGGTCTGCAAAAATTTGGGGCCCAACCTGGTTTTCAATGGGACAGGCTGTACTGCTGGTTGTCTTTCTGACAGTTGCTTTCCTCTTTCATGTAACTCACAAAAAGAAGCATGTGAGTGGCTGATTAGTACAAACATTAATCGTGATGCCAGGGTGAGAAGCTTTCCTGAGTCATCCCCCAACCATTCCATTTCTTACAATGTGGGCCCAAACTCTCATGAGACAACACACTTAGCTAAAAGCTTGCAACTTGAGAGAATAGCACATGAGATGAAATTGCATCACGATGCAGATGTTGTCCCAACCACCAAACAGTACCATGCAAACTTTTCCATTAATGCATCAAATAAAACTTCACTACAAACTCTAAAGGTTAACAATTCTCACTCTGTATCCCTCAACCAATCGTCATCCATATTAGGTCCTTTCCCTCCTACACAACTATTTAGAAATTCTTCTTGTTGTGTTATTCCAAATAATTTTTCAACAAAGATGAATGTCTCTGATGAGGAGTTGATAGCACAGTTTGCTGCCTTAAGCTCCAATGGTGATGATGATGTAAGGGAGCTGGTGTTGCCACAAAGTGCTGTTAAGGAATGGGACTGGGATAACTGCATGATCATGAAGGTGATAGGCTCGAGAGTGGTTTTTGACACCACCTTTGCATCAGCATTGAGAAGGATTTGGCCGGTGCACCCGGATACAGTGACTCAAGGAATAGGTAATAATTCTTTCATAATGGAGTTTAAAAGGCAAGACGACATGCTCCGAGTCATGGCAAGAGGTACTTGGATGTGTAATAGAGATATGGTGGTTATGAGGCCGGCAGTAGGTCAGGAAGACCTTATGGACCCAGAAATCAGTAAGTTTGAATGTTGGGTCGAGTTGCATGGGATCCCACCAGAATCATTGGACCATACCGGCATTGAGATGGTATTCAAGGATGTAGGAACACCAATAGGCGAGTACAAAAGTTTCTTTTATGGGGGACAGAGAGTGTATAAGCAGCGGCTGGTGATTAACATGAAACAACCTCTTAGACCGAAGCTACCTTTGAGACATCCACAGCTTGGTAGAAAATGGATTTATGTGGTGTATGACAACATTGCAAATGTATGCATGTTCTGTGCCAGGATAGGTCACGATCATATATCGTGCACGGCTAAACTAAGGCTGAAAAGAATGAAACAGGAAGAGAAACACCAAGAGGAGTTGGCAGGGAAACAAATCAAAGAGACAATGGTGGGTAAATGGCTTATGGATAGGAGCTATGTGCCACGGTCAGAGGGGTGGGTAGGCCCACAGCAAGCTGAAGGGGGTGACATGCATGGCGACGAGGGAAACAGTAGTAAACAAGTGCCAAGTAACACTAGGGGGACGCGAGAGAAGGGTATCACCGGCATAGGGGCCGGTATGAGCTTGGAGAGAGGGCTCAAGTGGCCAATAGAAATGCATGAAACACAAGTCATGATGCTCACAGCAAGTAGTTTGGGGGAACATGGAAATACCAAACACCAAGATGGCGGGTCTTTAAACTTCAAACGGGCCAAGGAGGCGAACCCAAACTCGCCTTCCAGGTTTGCTCACTGAATGCATTTGCATGGAACTGCCGAGAGTTTGGAAGTGAGAACAAAAAGGTTTTTCTTAGGGATACAATTAGAGCAACTAAATCTGATATGGTATTTCTGTCTGAAACAAAATCCTCGGTAAGAAGAATGGCAATGTTCATGAGAACTATGCCGGAGTACAAATTTCATGTGGTACCATATAATGGGTTGTCTGGTGGCTGTGCTTGGCATGGGCACCCACAGTAAAGGTAGCTATTTGGAACTCCTCACTAAGTTACATTTGTGCACGGGTACAAACAAAGGATAAACCGCCTTGGATTATTATTGGAGTTTATGGGGATTCAAAACACCGTGCTAACAATATCTTATGGGAAACATTGAGCCAACTTATCAATGTGCACAACACAGTTTGTATTTTGGGCGACTTTAATGAAATTTTCAGTAGTGAGGAAAAATATGGAGGTACCACTCACTCCAAACCGCACACCATTGAATTCCAGAATTTCATCTTTGAAACTGGGTTGGTTGATGTTGGCTATAAGGGTCCGACGTACACATGGACCAATAAGCGGCATGTCTCGTGTGCGATATATCAAAGGCTAGATAGGGTGCTTGTGACGGCTGATTGGCTCCATTTGTTCCCAAATGCGTATGTGAATCACCTCCCTATGATTCACAGCGACCATTGCCCCATTCTTTTGCGAGTGAAGAAGCCACCTTGCAAATCGAGTTTGTTCAGAATAGAGAATTGGTGGCTTGGAGAAAATACTTTTCAAGAAAAATGGGTTAGCAAATGGGAGCATATGAAGGCAGATACATGGCAGCAAAGATGGGAAGGTATGAGAGGTGCTATGTGCGCATGGGCTCAGGAGACACCTACTCCTAAGAAGAGGCTCGAACAGCTTGCAAAACAGATTTACAAATTGCAGTGCCAACACCCTTCCATTAGAAATCACTCCTTAGAAGAGGACCTGTTGAGAAAGTATGAGGAGGTTGAGGAGAAAAACAATGCATACTGGAGGCAGAGATCCCGCATTCAATGGCACGAGGAAGGTGATAGAAATACTCGATTTTTTCATACGGTGGCCACTAACTGCCGCCGGCATAACCTTGTCACGATGGTGCAGCAGAGTGATGGTAATCTGACAGGTGATGACACAAAAATCCGATCTATCTTTCTGACTTATTTCAAAGGTCTGTATTGTCCAGTTAATGCAAGCTTGGAAAACCAGGTCGATATAGGCCATGAGGCACGCCAGGAAATCTTTGATGAATTGAATGATACCTTACAGCAGTCCATACCCCAGACAGCCCACTCAAACTTAATTGCAACACCCACTTACCATGAAATTAGGCGAACATTGTTCCAAATGGGCCCGGATAAGAGTCCGGGACCGGATGGGGTGACCGCCCGTTTTCTACAAAAGAATTGGCACATTTTAGGCCCGGATGTGGTTAATCAAATTAAACTTGTGTTTAACTTGGGAGAGGTACCAGAGGACTGGTTGAGGTGTCACATTACTCTCATACCGAAGTCGCCGGAGCCACTAACGCCGGCAGACTATAGGCCCATCAGTGTAGGCAATATCTTGTATCGTTTGATGATGAAGTTAGTTGCAAATCGGATGAGACCGTGGATCAAAAAGATAATCTCTCAAGAGCAAAATGCTTTCATCAAGGGGAGAAATATAGCGGATAACATTATCATGCTCAAAGAAATTCTGCATTCCTTTGCTCAAAGAGACTTTAAACAACATGCTTTCCTCTTAAAGGCAGATATCAACAAAGCGTTTGATGAGGTGCACTGGTCTTTCCTTCAAATGGCGATGCAGCATCTCAATGTACCAATGAAAATCATCAACCTTATGATCTCCTCCTACAGAAGGGCCCGGATTACCATTAACATCAACGGGCAAGGGGATGGTTTCTTAACACCAACCCAAGGCCTTAGACAGGGGTGTCCTATGTCCCCTTACATTTTTATCATTTCCATAGAGGTGCTCTCAAGATTGCTCAATCGGGCCTTACAGATAGGGGTTATTAAAGGGGTGAAGGTTGCATATACCAGTCCTCATATCACACATGCAATCTATGCGGATGATTTGATCCTGATGGGTGATACAAATGAGCAAGAGGTACAAATAGTGGCGTCTCTGTTACAAAAATTTGGCACAGCATCCGGTTTGAGTATTAATCCACAAAAGTCGGGTCTCTGGTTTTCTAATATGTGTGATACACATACGACTTTGAGAGTACAAGGTGTCTGGAGGGCAAGACGCGTGGTGGGGGAGGAGAAATATCTAGGAGTCATGATTGGTAGGAAGGGAGAGCAAAAGTAATGGAAAAATATTGATAGACAAACTCAAAACAAAATTGACGGGTTGGAAATCTCAGATGTTATCTCATGCGGGCAGATTGGTGCTGATCAAAGCGGTGCTTATGTCGATGCCGGTCTACTCCATGTCTCTAGAAATGTTATCCAAAGGTGTTGTGAAGTATATCAACAGACTGCTGGCAAAATTTTTTTGGGGCAAAACAAATCAGGACAAATACATGTCCCTTGTAGCTTGGCAAAAAGTGGTCAGGCCCTTGGAAGAGGGAGGTTTAGGGGTTAAAGATTTACAGAAGTTCGGAGAAGCATTATTCCTTAAAATTGTTTGGGCGTTGATGGCAGATGAGGATAAACTTTGGGTACAAATTTGTAAAAGCAAATATTATCCTGTGGTTGATTTTTGGAGGGCGAAAGGCACAAACGGAGGCAGTACCATGTGGAGGCAGGTTCTAAATATGAGGGGTTTCTTTGCTCAAAATGTCATGTGGCACTTAGGAAATGGTGAGAAGGTACAAGCTCTTTCACAGCCTTGGTTTCAGAACTGGTCGGTACAGAATGAAGCGGTACCTGCTGACAGGAGACTCAAAGTGAGTTCATTGCTGTCGGAACAAACTGGAGAATGGGATGAACAACAATTGAGGAGGCTCTTCTACCCTGAACAAGTTAGAACTATCCTGGGAGAAGCTCAAAAACCAGCTTTGCATGAATTGCATACTGATAAACTGATATAGAATGCAGCAAAAAGTGGAAGATACTCAGTCAAGGAAGGTTATAAGGCACTAACATTGCATCATCAGGGGCTGACGGATACACATACCAACTACTGGAAAACAATCTGGAAATAGAAAACAATAATCCCCAAAATCAAGGTCTTCTTGTGGAGGCTGTTGCACAAAGGACTACCCATGGCAGCTAACATGCTTAGGCGGATTGCACATTTCTCGCCAATCTGTCAGAGATGTCAAGAGGAGAATGAATATGAGATGCATTGTTTGTTTTTCTGTAACTCTTCTAGGCAAGTCTGGTTTGGTTCCATGCTTGACATTCGGGTACATGAATTGCCTATGGATATCATAAATACCATTGTAAATGTCATGGAAAGCTTGGATGAGGAAGGGAATAGAATCTTTGTAAATACTCTATGGGAAATCTGGAAGGAGAGGAATAAAACCGTAATAGAGCATAAGCACTTCCAGACACATGCAGTACTTCAAAGGGTGCGGGCATCAGTATCAGTACAGCAGGAGGTAAATCAAATCAACATGCCACAAGCTAGGATGCTGGAGCAAGAGAGATATGATTATAAGGAGAATGAGTGGCAGGTGATCGTTGATGCGTCATGGACAGTACCAGATAAAGCAGGAGGAGGTTTTGTGGTATATAAAAATGGCAGTGCAAAGGCACTGGGCTTTCAATGTTTTCAAGCACATGACCCTTTTCAGGCAGAAACCTTGGCTATGAGCAATGCCATTTCCTTCTTCCATCACAACTTTTGCCTGTCAGGGTCTGAAACAGTCCATTTCTTCTCAGATTGCTGGAACTTGATTGATGTTGTTGACCAAAGAGATGTAATTGATTTGCCTTCTTGGAGAGCAGAAAGGGTAATTTCGAAATTAATTAATCATGTGCAATTGGGACAAAACAGGTTAAACATTGTTTATGTTAGAAGAGAAGCTGTAGCACAAGCTCATGACTTGGCAAATTTGCCAAGGAGGAGGGAGATAAGCTATCAGGGACAACCTCACATTGTGCTGCAACAAGGGGTGCGTGTAGACAGGAATATTGATGACAAATTCTTCCAAAGGGTCACTGACAATCCACCATAATGGTCTCATGATGTTTTTAAACTGGTGCCTTTTTAATTTTATGTATGTTACTAGTTTTTTTTTTAGGATTTTCTTGTTTTCTAGTGGTTGTTGCTTTTTTGTTTTTTGTTTTCAGGGTATATCCCTTCTTCTGTTTCAAGTTTATGAAGCTCTTGTAGTTCTCGAGATGGGGCACCAGTCTTTCTGTTTTATTTGCGGGCTTGTAATTTGAACTACTGTTTAATGCTTTTGCCTACGGGCTTCCATAAAAAAAAACTACTATAGATAGACATACAAAAATTTTATAATGTTTAAGAGTTACATTGCATCCTAGAAAAATTGAATCCATTTTTATTTAATGAACGTATTGAATCATGATTCATGACACATTAAAAAAAATAAAATTAAGTGGAAGAAAGTATAAATGATGTGTCATAACTAAAAACTGAAAAAAAAAATCAGAGCACAAATTGTTTGTTACATGCACTGAGCAAATATGTTTTTTAACCTAACTTAATTGAGCACATTTTCCCCCGCCTTCAATTTATAATTTACGAAAATGGTATTTCTTTTCAGTATTCACATACAAAATACTCGAAAAAAAAAAGGATTTTCAAACCTGAAAGTACAGTTAAGTTGGGTCATAAGCAAAAAAAATGTCGATAACATAAGTTTGGAACATTTAAGACCTTTGTTTAATGATTAAAGGTACCGGCGGAAAGGTTCCAACAACTTTTTTTTTCGACAAACTTTATTAGTAGTTAATAGATGATTTGCAACAATGCAACATGCATGCACACATCTGTTGCACTATTTGTGGATTTGCACAGGCATGCTGATGCTATTTTGAATTAAGATTATCCGCTCTAAAATTATATTCATTTGAAGGGGAAAAGTTTGATACAAATTGGGTATATACTTTTGATCTAATTTTTTAGCAAACCAATTTAAACCTCGAATTTCACATTACAAATAAAAATCACAAATGGAGTAGTTTACAATGTGCAAATTTACGGAGGTAAAACTGCGATTTAATTTCTCCGTTAAACTGATGAAATATCGCGGGAAATGATATCGCGTGTTGCATCTGTGCCATGTCCATGTCTCCTCTTTTTTTTCCCTCCTCCACTGGTCATCAATAAAATTGCACAATTTTTTTTTTGTTCCTTTAAATTGATAAATTTCAATTCAAGTCTTTCAACAGTGACGGAGCAAGGAATTAATATTTGAGAGATCAAAATTGTAATTTTCAATATTTAGGATAGCAAATTGGTTAATATATATATATATATAGAGAGAGAGAGAGAGATAAAAAATTTTGCTATGGTGAGTTGCGATCAAAACTCCTAAATCTAGTTCAAAATGATCGATCCAAACAGTCTAATATGATCTCTCTATTGAAATCTCCATGGAGACCAAATGTTAAAAATTTTCAAAATTTTTAAGTATTTTTTTGAAATTTTAGAGCATCGTTAATCTAATTAGTTCTGAACTGTTAAAAAATAGCAGTTTTTAAAAATCTGAAAAAAGTACTTACAAATTTCAAAAAAAATTAAAATTCGGAATACATGGAGAATTTAATAGGAAGATCATATTAGACGTTTTAGATTGGTCATTTTAAACCAGATTTAAGAGTTTTGATCGCAGCTCACCGATCCTTTGATGAGTTGCAACTCACCATAACAAAACTTTCTCTCTATATATAATATTATCAAAATTGAAATCAAGGGGTGCAACATCCCGTCCCGCACCCCTCCCCCCTACTGCCTCAGCCACTGTCTTTCAAGAAATTTTTTCTTAAATTGAAAAACAGTGTTTGGTTTAGTGCTAAAATTTAGCAATGCAACGATGCACTTAACTGGAAGATGGTAGGTTCGAAACTCATCCGATAAATTTTTTATGCAAATTTAATTTAAAAATAAATTGAGAAGTTTGACACCTGATTTATAATAAAAAAAAAACTCTTTTCTCTCTATATTCTGTGATTTTTTTTTCTAGGATGACTTGTGCTATAATATTGTCCGTATTTTGTACCGCATCTGACAGATGAAATGCCCAATTCATTCGATGTTAATATCCTGTACACCAACGAATAAATTTTACAGGAGAGGGAATAATTTTGAAATGTGTAATAAACTGTCCATATTGCTATTCTAATGGAGTACAGAAATTTGAAGTGGACTCTTATATGGCACCATTATACCAGCACAAATAGCGGCATCTTACTTGATTTGTTTCATTGCATGCCAACCCCAAAAAAATTTCTTTCTTTGGAATATTTGTGTCCAAAATCTAACACTCTCCTAAAACCATCGATAAAAAAATATGTTATTGCCACCTATAATTTAATTGAAATGTATCAACTAATCTAAGATATATATATTAAAAACCGTGGCCAATATTTAAACTTGAAATATCGGTCAAAAATAGAGTTAATTTTTTTTACACTGTTATTTATATAAATTAAAAATAGTTTAAAAGTTAAATATATTTGGAAATCTAAGGTAGATATATTTGGAAGTCTAAGGTAGTTCATGTCTAACCTATAGGAAAAAAAATTTTATCCCCTCATACGACATGCAATCTGAGCCCTACAATTTTCGTTGATCGATCAATCTGAATATATTCTAGAAATTTACCCTTCTTAATTAAAAGCCATGATTCCATTGGCTTTTAATTAAAATATTTTTTTGATTAAATATATTAAAAATAATTGTACCAATCATCTAAGATAGTTTTTTATATATAAAGTAAATATAAAATAGATATATTGGAAACATATATTTCTTTATATATTGATAGATTTAGCCATCGAAATTTATCAAATGGCGGCGAAGCCGCCTACTCCTCATCTAGTGATTAATAATTGTGAGTAGAGACAATAATCATCATGGTGTCCGCCTCCGTTCGCTAAAACTTTCGACTTGAAATTACTTCATCATCTTAAAAAAAAACTCATACAATTACTTAATATGGTACTGCTATAATCGGGCACAATGACTCTAATGATTTTTTTTATAATAAAGTTTTAAACGAAGTCTTGCTATCTGTGGTAAAAAAAAATCTTTGATCAAGTGCATAGTTGCCACCTCTTTACACACAGACTGCATCATGCACATATTTATTTTTAAACGTAATTGACTCGTTTTTTTTTTAACTAAAATAGTTTAACTTTGAACTAAGAAAAATTTCATTGGGGGAAAATAAAACATTCCCCTTCCAAATCTCAAGGCAATGCTAGTCAAAAGTTAGCATGTTTCTAATCAGAGCAAAACCTAATATAACTACGATGAGAAGTAATAAAAAAATTTACTATTTAATAAGGAGATATTATATTTTGAAGCTCTAACGGCTATTATGATTATATAAAATACGATGCATACATTAGAATATATTATTTTGAATAAGTCAAGCATGACATAGGAGTTCACATTTGCGGCGACGCAAATAATTACTGTCGTTGTCATATTTTGTTAGTTCTAATATTTCATATTGCATGCAACATTATTTGATTTTTTTTGGAAAATTAATAATTTTGTTCAATTTAGGACGACGATGTAAATTACCTTCATTAATTGAAAAAATTTCATTCACGTCGGGTGTGTTTGGATGCAACGGAATAAGCCGTGAATAGGAAATAGGAATAAGGAATTTCGGTTTGCGTGCTTATCCTTATTCCTTATTCTTATACCATGGTTTTGTTAGTATAGGAATAAGGGCCCCAATTCCTTATTCTTATACCGTTTGTTTTGCACAAGAATAAGAATAAGCACGTAAACCGAAATTCCTTATTCTTATTCTCTATTCCCGGCCTATCCAAACACACCCGTCATTATTTTATAACTTCGTAATGTCGTTATATAATAAAAAAATAATATATCCGCACACGGAGATATGTAAAGAAGAATGGCGGCGGCTGTGGTCCTTCAGATTAAATTGACACTAACAATTTATTATAAAAAAAAGTTCTTCATTAATTTGACATATCACCGTTTTCATGATAGATTGTCAACTTCTTTTAACGTCAGTTCTTAACTTTCTCACTATATCACAATTCACAAATTCCTATTACAATTTACACATGTTACTGTCAAGAACGTCCTCATGCAACAGCATGTCATTATAAATTTGAGAAATTTTTTTATAAATCAAGCGAATAATAAGCATCTTTTAAACTCGAACCGAAGCGAAGGGCTCGTTATTTTTGTCAGAAGTAGAATTGAAATCTGTAATGTAATTATGTAAAAAAAAAAAACCCGTGACGAAATGGAGAGTCCAATGAGGCACCGTACTCTCTGCGCTTTTGGTCCTCGTGCTCTCTGCGCTTTTGACTTGGTTCGCTTCGCTATAGTAGTCTCACACAGACACCGCACTACGAGCCGTCTGATCTTGATCGGACGGTTCACTTTTTACGGGCCTACCAATCTAGGTTACATACACGGGGCTCCCTTGTCCATTGGATCTTAATCAAACGGCCAGCATACCGCGCGACACGCTGTGTCGCGCGGCAGCTGATCTCAATTTCCAGACACCAGACACGGCTTGAGCCGAACCATCCCTATTCGTCCCCCCTTCCCTTTTCCTTTCTTTTTTATTTCTCCCTCTCTCTTTTTCAATTTCACACACCACAACACAACATTTCTCTTTCCATCCAGGATCACTCCACCAAAGACTAAAAGACTGTGGCTTCCCTTCCCTACTCTGATCCCTCGACACTTGTGCCATCTTCTCTCCCTTCTCTCCCAATTTTAATTTTTGCCCCAATTTTCGATCCTCTTCCTCTATTTGCTATTTGCAAATTTTGCAATGCCACACTCCCCCCGACGCCTTCTCGACTCCCCAATTAATGATCTCTTTCTCTCCCCACTCAAACACCTCTAGAGCGCCATCATTTCTTCTCTCTCTCACTCCACTCACTGATCTAGGGTTTTGAGATTTTAGACCGACCGCACGGAAGAGACACAAGGGGTGTGGAGAATGTCGGGTCCCACCCCGTACTTCCACCAGAGAGCCATGGCAGGCGCGGGTCCCACTCCTCCCACCGGCCTACGCACTCCGTCTCCCGCGATCCGCTCCATGGTACCCGATACGGGTATTTGTATCGGGACCCGTCCTTTCGGGTCCAGTTTCCACATGGAACCTACGCCCCGACCCGTTATGATTCCTCATGGAGATGGGTCTACTGATGGCGGGTCTAGAGAGTCCGAGAAGAAGAAGAGGGGAAGGCCGAGGAAGTACGGGCCCGACGGTTCTGGTGGGTCGGGTTCTTCGCCGCAACCGAGGGCCGTCACGCCTGGATCCGGGTCGGGGTCCGGGTCTGGATGGAGCCTCACGGATCCCAGTCAGAAAAGAGGGAGAGGAAGGCCTCCTGGTTCCGGCAAAATACAGCGTTTAGCGCTGCTTGGTGAGTATTCTTAATTTAGTTGGATGTTAAATGTGGTAATTGTTATTGATCATGGTTGTGTCTGGGAAACCTTGTAAGGAAAAAAGAATGTGCTTTTGTATAGCATTGTCATTTACTGGAAAGAGCAGAATGTAAGTTGTGAAATGCTTGGGGCCAATTTGTATAGATGACATGCAGGAGGGAGGGTTAGGGTTTTTTTTATCAGCAGGAAGAAGCAGAGAGAATGCTAGGGTTTTAGAATTATTACTTTTGCTATGGTCTTTATGTATCTTCTGTTCTTGTATTGCGCATAATATCATGTAAGTTTCGAAACTATTTCCTCGATTACTAACTTACTGTTTGGTTCAATTATCAGGGGAGTGGGCAGTGTCTACTGCTGGAAGAGGGTTTACTCCACATGTTCTCAAGATTTTAGAAGGAGAGGTGTGAATTTCATAATTTCATAATTTCATATCACTTTTTGTTGAAGCTTTTCTTTGATCCTTCTTTTATCCAAAGGATGGGTGAAGTGTCTTGAATTATTTGTAGTATGGTTGGTTCTGAAAATAAGCTGAGTTCTTTTTGGTTGTAAATTCTCATGCTTGTGGGCTTGTGGCTTCGTATAGGTTATTTATTACCTTGTATGGATAACGAAAAGGCGACAATGACCATCTTTAGCCGTTACAAATAGAGTACTTAATTTCCTGGATTTCAACCAGTCGTTTCTGAGAGTATACAATAATAGGACAAAATCGGTGCAAGTCGCAGGTACAATTAATGTTGAGCGTTATTCCTGCTAAGCAAAAGCAATACGCGTGCTTAACGTAAAGCCCTTCAGGCTTGTATTATCGCTGGAATGACCTCTATCCATACGTACGTTATGAAAATTTTTTATCCTTTTTTGCATGTTATCTGTCTGACAATTAGGTTTTGTTGTAACATATATTTCTGTATAGTGCATTTGGTTTGTCTTCAGATAATTTTTATAAGGTGTGCTTTGAAGGTAAAAGGAGTGTCATTGGGGTTCATGTAGTGTAAATAAATAATCGAAAATGTTGGATGTGAAGGTATAAAAGTTACAAACTATAAATATACAAAATTACCAAAGGCCCTTCAATGATTGTATAATCTAAATATTATTAAGCTGGTGAATGGGTTTGGTAAAACCATGAATTATGATATTTTGCCAATTCAGGCTTGCTTAAATCCATGCATATTGTGGTTACGTTGTTACGAAAATTTACACTAGCATTCTCATTTCAGTTTTGCACTGTTGTTTGTATATTTCACCATAGTAGCTTAACATATTTGCTTACACCTTCATACACAATTCTTTTCTAAATTTGCCTTCTCGTGCTCCAATTTTTCTGACCTAGATTGTAACCATAAAACTGCCAATTTTTTGGTTTGTTGTGGGAGATTTCACAAACGTACGGTTGCTTATATAGCTATTTTTCTTTATCTCAAATTTTAAGCATAATTAGCTGATGAAAAGTTTTTGGATTGTTGCAGGATATTGCAGCAAAGATAGCATCATTCTCACAACAAGCTACAAGAGCAGTTTGTGTGATGTCAGCCAGTGGGGCCATCTCCCGGCTTACTCTTTCCCAGCCATCAAGCTCCCGGGGCAATGTTACTTATGAGGCAAGTGCTTTTCTTAATTTCTTGAGTTGTAGCTGCAAAGTTAGCCATCAATCTTTACAAGATTTGAGTGGATAAGTTCTCTTTATTGCACACATCTTTCGAATAAATTTGTCAGACTAAAAATATGATCATGAATGCCTTAACTTGAGATATCTTTCCATTAGTACTTTTATGTTTGCCCATTTTCTTTGTAGTTTTGATGTTTAAGGTTTTTGAAATTTTGGGCCGTTGGGAACTTTATATGATGGAAAATCATTCTGACGGTAGTTGGCTTTCAAATTTTTGTAAACTTTTTTATAGTCAGTTTGTCATTCAAAGATCAACGAACTTAATTTTATTGATTGGTTGTACATTTTGTACATCCTTTGTTTTCCTGATTGTAAATATATGATTTATTGAAAAAAAATACCAAGATACATTAAAAATTAGTTTGATAAAGCAAGTTTGAAATGATGTATTAATTTCTTGATGTCAATTTTATTAGCAAATATTCATCAGGTTTTTCTTCCTCAAGCGATAAGACTTGTTATTGACGACCTAAGTGGTGCAAAGAATTAACATTTTGAATCTTAATTTTCTTTTTTTCTGTGAACTTCAGGGTTTGGAATGGAACTTTGTCACTTAGAAGGAACTTTTAAATTTACTAAAAAGATGACAGCAATTTCATTTTTTAACCTCACAATTATTCTTTGTGATTGAAGTGGTATCATAGTACCATGAGTCTGTTACAAAATAGTTATGTGATACATAGCCGTTTGAGTTTTAAGGAAGATAAACTTTGTAGTAATGTTAAGCCTTCTAATAGCAGTTTCAGGTTGTTGGGTGTAGCGGTGTAGCATGTAGAAGTTAATTATGCCTTTTCATTTAATACCTAGCTTTATTATCAGAAGCTAATTTTTGGCTGCGGACTGAAAGACCATGCACAGTCAGACAAATTAAACCAAATGGGAGGGATCACTTCACAGTTAATTTGATTGACAATTACTAATAACAATTTTAAATTTTAAAAATCAATATTATATGCATGATGAATATGGTGCACCTATCATGCCTATAGATATTGTCATTTTAAAAAAAATGAAACTGCCTATAGATTTGACAAGATTTTGGTCATGTTCTACACTTCATCAAATAGTTTGAATTTTTTGATGGTCTGGGATTGGTGGCTTTTGATATAAGTACCAAACCATACTCAAATTGCATGCAATTTGATTGGTACTCATATCCATATATCCAGTAACATAGTTATTATAAAATTATTTTTGCATTCCAACTTTATTGAAGTGATTTGAGAATATACTGTCAAAGTTTAAAAGATAAGCCATCACAAAGTGTTCCTTTTCTAAACCAATTTTTTGCAATTTAAAGACTTGATGGTGAATACGAGTATAAAAGGGATGGTGTTTTTGCAGGGTCGTTTCCAAATAATTTACATGTCTGGATCTTACATGACAACCGAAGATGGTGGCACGCGTACTCGTACTGGGGATTTGAGCATTGCAGTGTCCAGTCCTGAAGGCCATGTGTTTGGGGGTCCTGTTGGTGGGGCCCTTGTAGCTGCAACCAATGTCCAGGTATTTCTTTCCAGGAGTGTTCATTACTCTTGCACCTTGTGCTTGTTTTAGCAGGCCCACCATGTCCTCCATTGGATTTTGGTTCATGCCATGGAACATATGATTCACCCATCATTGTTTTGGCGACCTATTCAGGTTATTATCGGAAGCTTTGTGTACCTTGGCCCGAAAGCTAAAAACAAAGATGAGGAAAGTCTAGAAGGGGAAGCTGGTGCAGAGACTGAGTATGCTTCTGCCAACAGGCCAAACACTCCGGTTTCAAACCAAAATGCCAACCCTGCTCCGGTCGTTATGGGTTGGCCTGGTCCCACACAAATGGAAAACAGGCCAGGTCGCATCGACATAGACCTGGCTCGGGGTTAGGAAAATCTGTTAGGTGTTCCATATTGGGTTGTAGTTGTAGGAAAAGCGGCACCTCTTCGACTAATGAATTGGTTTTAATTCGAGGCTTTATGGGCTGTGAGGATGTTTTGTTGGTTTAATCTGCCTAGGCCTTGTTTATCCAACTATATAGTTAGTTATTCTTGGCGGAGATAGGTGTGGTCGAGCTATATTTTCGGTTTTAGCAATTTATACTTGTGATAGCCTGTAATCTCTGTTGTTAAGATGCTTGTATGTCGATTTCTATGGAACTTAGGTGAGTTGATTAGTGTTGGGTATTAGGAGTATGTTTTCTCTAATAACCATCTTAAATTATGCCAGATGATGTGGGCCCTTTTTAACTGTTTAAATTAATTTAGCTTATAACGCAACGAACGGCACAGGGTATGGGTTCACAAGGTCTGATGTAAAAAAATAAATAAATTATATTACTGAAGGGATCTTGATCTGGAGTCATACATACCATATCTGTATAGAACAGATATGTCAACATGCTTGGAGATAATATCTTTTTATTATTTGATAATTTTATGCAATTGTAAGAGGGGACGTAACCACAAGATTCTGGCATTTTTCTAATGTTTCTTTGTGCAGCCAATTTTTTTTTTTTTTTGGTTTTTTTACCTCCGTCAAAGAAAGGTGAGGTGAATCTATCTTCGTTGCATATAAGTGCATAAGTAATAGAACCTCGTCCAGATCCGAGAGTTTAGTTCTGATTTGTTCTTGATCATCGTTAAAGGGCAATGATGCGTTTGCATTGTTATCAGTTTTGTTTATTGGTCAAATCAATTCACTGATGCATTTAATATTTAATTAATAAAGCAACAGGGAATTTCTCACACATTATCATCCTGGGAGAAATTGCAACAACTTTTCTAGAGGCTCTTGTCACTAATTCAGACAAAGCTATCAATTTCTATTTTGATTCCGCTCAGCGCACTATATATATATTAAATATATGAGATAACTCATCTGTCGTGGCTTAACCCCCTTCTTTCGAAGCATGATACGCCATATGACAAATTCTATCATTTTGTGTGTATATATAACATGCAAATGCATTTATTTGTTGCCAAGCATGAAACACGTGTCGGTGGAAGAACCTCGCTATTATTGTCAACTGCCAACTATATAAAAAACAGAGAGGAATGGGCATGGTTTTGTTTAATAACTGGAGATGGAGATAGAGATGTGATGTAGTTTTTAAGAGATCTATCAACTATTTAACTCACGAATTATCCATAACCAGCTAGTAGCCTTGTATACTAGATACAGAATGTTGTGATCAGATCCAACAGATAGCTGTCAGACCGGGATAAATTGCAACGATACGCATAATTACTTTAAGAACATGTGGAAAAAATGTAAAGAACTGATATGACGATTGCACCTTTTCCTTAAATAATGGATTCTGACTTGAAAGTTAAAAGAAGAAGAGTTATTATTATTCTTATTCCTAATTTATTTAGATGTCTAGAAAGAAGCTATTCTTAAGCAATTCAAACGATCCCTAAGAGATTGTTATTTGTAGGCATCTTCCACACCAATTAAAAAAAAAATGAAGAATCTTATTCTTATAACATCTTGATAATATAAAAAAATATTTAGTCTAACGTGTTACACGGTATATCAACAAAATAATATTAATTATTTGATTATGACTAACTAACTATAAATATCAAACATATCCATTCCGAATTCTTAATTATCTTTGCCTCTTGAGTTATTTGCTCGAAAGGAGAAAGTTTAATATGCACCATAGACCATAGTGCATAGGGCTTTCTATACACTGCGGATTTTTTTCAGGATATTTTTGTAAATTGACAAATCTAATTTAATCAGTCTAATTTGAAATTTTATTATTTTCGAAATTTTAAAAAACTATCATTTTTGGAATGTTGTAAATAGTAGTTTGTTTCCAATAATAGTATGATTTAATAAAATACTAATAAAATCTAAAAAATCGTAAAATTTGGTTTGCTATGAGACTTCAATATATAGATTAGATTTGTCGATTTATAAAAATATCTCGAAAAAAATCTGCAGTGCATAGAGATATGCACTGTTGTGCATATTAAATTTTCTCTTTGAAAATATAGAATTTTAAAAAAATATCTTTTATACAAATCCAGCTTGGCGCCATATAAACTTGGAGTCAACAGCACTGAGTCATGAATGAGTCAGCTGACGCATGATACACGCGATCGCGCCATGTAAATCTCATTAATTCCTCTTTCTAGGTCTTTAAATTGCCAGAACCGCAAATTTAACTCAACCAAGTTAGAAGAAAAACAACGACATCCCTCCTTTTTTAAAACCTCCACTTCATCAGGCCAAAAATAAGATCAACCAAAAATAACAAGAAAAACGCTATATAATCCTCCTTGCCATTGAATCTCATTCCTTTAAATGGCGATTGTTAAATCTAAAATCCCTTATGGTTTAACCTCATGCAACCTCCTTTTACTTAGATCCTCCTCCTCTCTAACTTCTTCACCAATCAACCTAACTGCACCATTTTCAGAGCCGCCAACCAGTCCCGAACAGCCCCCGCCAGACGGGCTCGACCTCGACAATACCGAGCAACTCTTTTCCGCGGTGAAAACTGGTGCACTGGTAACCTCCCTTGTTAATCTCTATGCCATGGCAGTTGACCCACTGGTCGAGTTGGGGACAACGCTGATGCGGTCTCCGATGGTGATGGAGAACCGGTTCGGCAAAGCAGCCATGGTTGGGGCCTTGAAAGCGACAGTTTATAGGCACTTTTGCGCAGGAGAGACGACTCAGGAGGCGAGCGAGACAGTAAGGAGGATGTGGGAACGAGTCGGGCTGAGGTCAATATTGGATTTTGCAGTTGAGGATGCCGAAGATGCTGATGCGACCCGCCGGAATCTCGATGGGTTTGAACAGACAGTGGATATGGTGGCTGCTCTCCCGCCAAAGTCGGTAAGTACTGTTATTACTATTAGACTTAAAAATTTGTTTAGATATTAAAAAAAAAGGAATATTTAGTGGAGATTCTGTTCAACTGTATCGAATCAATGTGAGAAATATTCTTGCTAAATTTGTCAATTTCAACAACAAAGCCAAATTGTACAAATTTGCTTAAAAACTTTACACTCCAGGTACAATTAAGAGTTTTTGTTAGGTAATATCCTCCTAATATACACCCAACCAAAAGTGTCAGATTTTTTTCTATATTAATACTACTACAGCATATTACATATTTATCGGTGGATATATATAAATTAAAAATGTTGACTGACCTTTCAATTAGCCAACTATCTTGGAAAGTTAATTTGATCAGATGAAAGGATAATTAAGGTCGACAATGTTTACACTCTATATTGATATTGAAGTAATGATATACCCAACAATTGAAATTGCGTTAACAAGATAACAATATGCTTTTTTCTAAATCGGAAGCAAGCGGGAAAAGGGGTCGTCGTTATCTCCTATTTCCAAGGTTCAAAGTGACACGTGTTTCCCAAGGAATCTATTAGAATTTAGTTTAGTTTTTTCTTGTAGTTATTTGTGGCGGTCGTAGCTTAAGGTCGGTAATTTGATTCATTAAACGGAATCTTCGCTTGGTTTGTGAAGATGAGAAAAATTTTGAGGGTTCTCCGATGGTGACCGGTCTACAATTCCCACTTCATGCGCTTGTTAGCATGACACGTGGATAATTATATTTTTGAGGGTCTAAAATTTTTTTTTAGGGTCCACGTGGATAATTATTTACCCAGATTCACTTTTGAAGTACCTCTCATGCAATAATACTCGGTATCTTTTTAATTTATATTTATGTGAACTACAGTGAATAACTTTTTACTAATTTAATTTAATCGTAGAAACTAAAAAACCTGTTCTGATAGTCATCGATAATGATTTTGAACTTATAAACATCGATTTTGAGCTTTCAAAAAATATATGTTTATTTCGAGAAAAAAAAAAGATGAACGTTTACACAAAAAGAATTAATATGTATCTAAACTTAAATGAACATACTTATTATCTCGATCATCATTCTATACTGACATATCCGAATCGAAATAAATAATTGTTTGAATTCGAATCAACACTTATCGTTTTACTTTTTTATAAAACATAAATTAATATTTGAAATCCATTTAGGGAACAAAATTCTAAAATATAACTATTATTTTGATTTTGATTTTTTTTTGTGCCGGATTGTACGAGTTTTAAAACAACGGTAAAAATAAGTGAATTGTTCACACAACAGCTTTTTTTATGTTCAGATGCACCTTTAATTTGGGCATCTAATTACGCATATTAATTATTAAAATTTATTAATGCTTGCACTCTAAACAGTTATAGGGAAGATTAAATCATTTTAAAATCGTATAAAATATTCAAAGAATGATTGTTTTAATATTTGGAACGCATTTAGAATATCTTTTTCTTTGGCAAATTCGACCGACGTTGCTATTGTAAGCAAACTTGGCTGCGGTGAAGTACCTTAACACTGTGTTTGGATGGGGGACAACAGGTGGGAAGGGAAGGAAAAAAAGACAAAATTCAAAATTTATCCTTGTTTGGATGGAGGGGAATCGGCAAGGGAAATTTTTTACGAGGGTAAATGCTCCATCTAATATTTCCTTTTTTGTGTAAATATTTTCTCCTCCGATTTGGAGGAGAATGGACGGGAAGAAAAACTTGAGTCTCTATCTCTACAAAAAATGACAGCTGCTGCCCCTTGAGCCTTCCTTTTTTTCCCACTTTCGTCCAAATGTTCTCAGGCCTCAACATTCATAAGATTAACCTACCAATGGATTATTGAGGTGTTCTCCTTATTTATTTGCATGTTATATAAAGAATCTGATAAAGTCATACACATTAAGAATTTACAAATTGTATGTACTAAAAGTTCATTAAAGTATATGTGTTCTGAATGGGTTGTTGCAACTATGCAACAAGAATTGTTTATACTTGATTTGGGTCATGACTAATTACTATGAAGTAAATTTCATTTCTGGTACAATAGTATATATTGAACAAAGGGTGTTATAAATTATCTATTTTATCATTTACGAGATGAGTCGAAGCTACATGGGTAAATTTGTCAATTATCGTCATTTTATTTTGTTATGTTAATTCATCCAAATAAGAATTAAGAAGAAAAGAGAAAATATTTTCTTTTCTCATCCAAACAAGAGAAAGTAAAATTATTTTCTTTCCTTCTCATTCCTTTCCTTCCCTCTTTATATTTTTCTTCCCTTCCCACTCTCTACCTCCAAACCAAACATAGTGTTACATAAAACAACAACTAGAGTCAATTAGTTTTTTTTTTTAATTGTCAAGTTTGTAAATTGTCGACAAATTTACACGGTCCATCAGAAACTTCAAACTTCACATCACAGCTAAGATGATCTTTATGCCTAGAGAATATCCAAACTTGTCCTTGCTGTCGCGAGTCATTTCATGTCATTTCATGTTATTTAGACGGTGGAAAGTTTGATTTTTGTAGAATTTTCACGAAGTTCCTCAAATAATTCACTTTCATGATGATGAAGGCTCCTTGTTGAGTCTTTGGTGCAGCTATTTGCTGTGACAAGAAGTCGTTATAGTAGTCATTGTCCTTGTAAGTTGTAACTTGCAAGTTTGTCCAGAGTGTGTTCTGTATATTTAAGTCAGTACTCGGAAATCTTTATTTTTCACTCATCCAATCCCCGCTTGATTACAATTAATTGCATTTTTGCGTGATATCGTGTCAGCTTTTGATGCCTCCTATCCTATGAACATTTTTACTAGAACCTTTGAATCGGTTAACGAAGTCCAAGTAAATTTTACATAAAATAATTTATTAAATATTAATAGTAATAATAATTGTTATTATTATAATGGTAATGATTAATTCATTTTTTGATTACATCCATGGAAACGTTTCCCATAGGCCATAATAATAATAATTTTCTGTTGCCCATTAAACGAATATCTCTGTGTACACTTATTAGTTTTAGATTATTTTCAGGCCTAACGTTGACAGTGATATTCATAGAGGGAGGAATACAAAATGAGTTTCTCTAGTTTACTTCGCTCAATGATTATTTCACGAATCTTTTTTATACTGGGGATTTGTATTTTATTTTCTTTGGGCACTTTGAATGATTATCTCACGAATCTTTTTTATATGGCGTCAGCCTAAAGCCTGGAAATAACAATAAATTTTTTTGTCATTCAAATAAATTCCAACACAAAAAAAAGTGAAAAAATTGTTTATGTCGCTTAAAAGTTACGATAAGGAGTTGACCACATACAAATTTTTAAAACTACTGTCATGGTCATGCTTAGTGCACTCTAGAAATTTCAACATAAAAAATTCAATGAATATTCTATAATAAATTCAATTACGACTTTTTTTTTTCATTTCTCATATATTACTTACTCTTCTAGTAAATGTTATTTCTTCAAGGACCAACAAAAAATGGTATTGATTATAATAAATTTTCGGCAGGCCAGTATATGTATAAAAATCACAGCAATCTGTCCGATCCGACTACTCGAGCGGATCAGCGATCAATTGAGATGGAATTACAAAAATCCAACATTCAATCTTCCTTGGAGAAGCCATTCTTTTCCTATTCTCTCAGATTCAAGTGCTCTATACCTCACTGCATCAAGGCCTGAGCCACTTACTGATCAAGAATTACGCGATTTCGAGCTAGCTCAAGAGAGATTGAATGACCTTTGTGAACGATGTGCAAAATCGAACCTTATGGTACTCATCGATGCAGAATATGCATCAGTTCAACCAGCAATAGATTACTTCACGTACTTAGCTGCCTTGAAATTCAACAAGGAGCAGCCCATTGTGTACGGTACAGTTCAAGCATACTTGAGAGGTGCAAAGGAGAGACTTGAAATGATGATGAAAAGTGGAGAGAAAGAAGGGATTTATACTGGAATAAAATTAGTTAGAGGTGCATACATGACAAGAGAGGCAAAAGTGGCTTCTTCTTTTGGGGTGCCTTCACCAGTCCATGGAAGTATACATGAGACGCATAGGTGCTACAATGAATGTGCTTCATTCTTACTTGAGAAAGTTAGACATGGTTCTGGTGCTGTTGTTCTGGCAACTCACAATTCCAAATCAGGTAAGATAATTGTAGATGCCTATTTAATTAATACAAGGACTAGAAAATTGTTGAAACACATCCTGCTGATAAAGCCGGTTTGCTCAGTGATACAATGGTATGCTGAGGAAGCCCCCTAGAACTTGAAAAAGCTTGAGGAAAATAATTCAAATTAACAAAAAGTAGCAATTTCTCCGTAATTCGCAAATAAAAATGGCTATCGACTCTTGTTGATCCACAACCTATCATTTAATTTTTATTTGTTAAACTATAGCAATTTATTGTGTGACCTTCAATTATTCTATACATAACAGGAAAATTAGCTGCGGCGAAAGCAGAAGAACTCGGGATCAGGAAAGGAGATGATAAGCTACAATTTGCTCAATTGATGGGAATGGCAGATGGGCTCTCTTTGGGGCTTAGAAATGCTGGTTATCAAGTTAACAAATACCTCCCATTTGGTCCAGTAGACGATGTCATTCCCTACCTTGTCAGAAGGGCTGAAGAGAACAAAGGGTTTCTTTCAACATCAGCACAGGACAGATATCTTATCAGGTCCGTTATTCAGAATTTCCTTTTTATAACTGATTCATTTGAAGATTGTGGTTTCAGGTTATTATTCTCAGAGAATGCATAAAAATGGTGCTATTGCATGAACATTTACTCTGTGATCCTCTCAGTTTCTTCCCTAACCAAACACAATAAATTAGTCGACCTTGCAGTTAGTTTATCAAGGTTTTGTTGTCTTTAATTTAATTTTATGATTTCACCGGTATAATCTGCACTCTCAATTAATTCTGTACCCTTTTGTTAACAGGAAAGAACTCACACGGAGGCTAAAGGCTGCTATACTTCGGTAGCTTTTAAATGACTGTCGAAAATGTTGGCGTTTGCTTCACACCTTACATAATATGTTGTATAATCAGTAGCTTTGCACTTTGGTTAGAAAGGTTTCCTCAGGGACAAATAAAAAAGGAAAAAAGGTTGATGAAATATACAGATTCGAATGAATTGAAGCGTCGATTGAAGGCAACATTCACAATACTTGTAATGATTGTATATAAGATTTTTTAAGTATATAAATTAAGATAGCTGGAAAAATATCTCTAGTTGTCCTTTTATCTCGTATAATACTACACAAGTTCGTATCAATACAAACCAAAAAGCATCAGGAGCATTGTAATAATTAAAACTATAAATATATTAACCAGGTAAAGACGAGCATCACTAAATCCTTATTAGGAGACGTGGAGGAATCACATGAGGACAGTTACAATAACAATAGGTTATTAGAGTGATCAATATCCTAACATCAAAATCAAAGGACTATGAAATCAACAGTCACAACATATCACAGAACATATTTCTTGATACACCTGCAAGTACCTTAAAACAGAAGTTAATACAATCTAGCATAGAAACTTAGAAATATAGAAAGCAACTAGAGATTGCAGCAAAGCACATCCCAAGACTCCAAAATCCTAAACAACCTAAAGATACTCATAACATGAACAGGAATTATACGCTTAGGCCTCTTCCTCCTCTTGGTAATCCCCTTCCTCATCCTCATACTCTTCCTCATCAGCCGTAGCATCTTGGTACTGCTGATATTCTGACACAAGATCATTCATGTTACTTTCAGCCTCAGTAAACTCCATCTCATCCATACCCTCTCCAGTGTACCAGTGTAAGAAAGCCTTGCGCCTGAACATAGCTGTGAACTGCTCACTAACCCTCCTAAACATCTCCTGAATCGAGGTCGAGTTACCAATGAAAGTTGAGGCCATCTTCAGACCGACTGGAGGGATGTCACACACAGTTGACTTGACATTGTTTGGTATCCACTCGACAAAGTATGATGAGTTCTTGTTTTGTACATTCAGCATCTGCTCGTCAACTTCTTTTGTGCTCATTTTACCACGAAACATGGCAGAGGCAGTGAGGTAGCGGCCATGGCGAGGGTCAGCAGCACACATCATGTTCTTGGAGTCCCACATCTGTTGGGTGAGCTCAGGTACTGTTAATGCACGGTACTGCTGGGAGCCACGAGAGGTGAGTGGGGCAAATCCGACCATGAAGAAGTGAAGGCGGGGGAAAGGGATGAGGTTGACAGCAAGCTTGCGTAGGTCAGAATTGAGCTGACCCGGGAAGCGAAGGCAACATGTAACACCGCTCATGGTGGCAGAGATCAGATGGTTCAGGTCACCAACTGTAACAAGCACATGGAAGTACAAATAATTATGTTATATTAAATTAATAACAAACAAATCATTAAATTTAAAAGAACATGATTGTTCCAGTAATTAACTAGACTAGTTAAGTCTTCAATTGACTAAGTTAACTCCAAGAAGGGTACTGTTCAACAAATAGTTCCACTACCCTTGACAGCTGCTGTCAAGTTTTCAAAAAAAAAATGGTTCCACAACATGTAAGTAAGCTAACAAACTTTTGAAATTACTTTATATATTCAATGGTTTAACAATTGTTCAAATCTGTGAACTATAATAGTCATCAGCATGGTGCAAGTGCGATTACTACAATTTCTAATACCCAGATAACCATCAATTTAAGCATGCATTTATAAAATAGAGGAAGGGGCCAAAAAATAACAAAAAGTCAAGAACATATTTGCAGAACTAGATACAAAATCTGAATACTCACAGCTGGGGGTAGTGAGCTTGAGAGTGCGGAAACAAATGTCATACAGAGCCTCATTGTCAAGGACCATACACTCGTCAGCATTCTCTACAAGTTGGTGTACTGAGAGTGTGGCATTGTATGGCTCAACAACTGTGTCAGATACTTTGGGGGATGGGAACACCGAGAAGGTCATCATCATGCGGTCTGGGTACTCCTCACGAATCTTTGATATGAGGAGTGTCCCCATGCCTGACCCAGTACCACCACCCAAAGAGTGGCAAACCTGGAACCCTGAAACAAACACAAATAAATTGCATTAGCAATGAGCTGTAGTTGTCAACATGCAGCAGCCAGCAGTAACAGTGTACTGATCACATAACATGCAGAAATTAGAATCTATTTTAAGAAAATAACAAAGATGAAGTCACTGAAGTTTGTTAGTTACTTGTATTCCATATCAGGAAGTAAGATTTGATAAATTAGGACACAACTGTACTAATTCTCCTAGAACAGGATTATAATATTGAAAAGTCAAACCAATACGTCTGGACAACTTCACTAAATAAATTAATCTTTCTTAAAGAAAATATACACTTAAATATTAGACTAGTCTACATGAGAAACTAAAGAATATTCCTGCAACACGTTCCTACAATGGGCATCTAAACAGTACAAGGTCCACACTCTGTCATGATTCAAGTAGTTGATATTTTTGTATTTTTCACAGAAATAATCATACAAAATGTTGTTTAGTCACAACAATTTAGTACAAAAGAAACACAAATGACCTCCATGACATGTAATTTTTGTTCCACTTCTATTAGGAGACAACACTACACACTTCAGTTACATTTAGTCCTTTACACAGATTTATTACAGTTAAAGGCCCCTAAAAATTACTTTCGGACTTGTTAATAATAGAAACAGCTGACCAACCTAACAGATCTACACTAATAGCGCCGAAACAAGCACAAATCAACTCAAAATGTGCAAAAATTTACAAAAAAAAGCCAAGAAACCTCACCTTGGAGACAATCACAGTTCTCAGCCTCCTTCCTGACCACATCTAGCACCGAATCGATCAACTCAGCGCCCTCAGTGTAGTGTCCCTTAGCCCAGTTGTTACCCGCGCCAGACTGTCCGAACACAAAGTTGTCCGGTCTAAAGATCTGGCCATACGGACCAGACCGGACCGAATCCATGGTGCCCGGTTCGAGATCCATCAGCACCGCTCTCGGCACGAAACGGCCGCAACTCGCCTCGTTGTAGTACACATTGACTCGCTCGAGTTGCAACTCCGAGTCGCCATGGTAGCGGCCAGTGGAGTCGATCCCATGCTCGGCGCAAACCACCTCCCAGAACTTAGCGCCGATCTGGTTCCCACACTGGCCTCCTTGAATGTGGAGAATTTCACGCATTTTTGAAGAAGATCGGAAAAGCTAGGGTTAGGGTTTGGAAGAGACGAAGAGTAGATCTGGTAGTGAAAGAGCTGAAGAGAGAGAGAGAGAGAGAGAGAATACAACAATACAAGTTTCCAAAGTGAATTGGAGCAGTTTTATAGGAAGGCGTGACAGCGTTTGGGCACAGAAAGATTTTATATAACATTCTCTATTTAACTTTCAGTGTAGCGGGTGATGTTGACGTAAAAGTGACGGTGCTGATGACCCGGTTTGTATTGGTAGTGATAGTTGAAGAAGCAAGGAATTTCTAATGGTGGGCAGATGAGCCGTCACGCACTGGGTTTTCCTAACGGCGTTACGTTTTAGGGGGGATTCGAATTTTGAAAATTAGTGAAAATCTCGAAAGGAGGGAAATAAATTCGCTAATTTGCTTAATCCCGGTCCATAGATCATAATCCACTTTGTACCCTTATGGCCCACCAATCTCAGGAAATTATCTCACGGTGTTTTCTGAACTGGTAAACCGAGCGTACGCCATTCTTTCTTGAGAGATGTGAGGGGACCTGAGTGGGAGTCTGGGACGGAAGCGTATCCTCTGCCAACTTTTTGAGGTTGGTAGAGGGCCAACGTTTGTTCCGAGCCGTTAGATCTAATTTCGACGGTTAAAATTTTTCGGGCCTATCAATCTAGATTACATGCACGGAACTTCCTTAATCATTGAGATTAGATCTAACGGTCTAGATCAAACGTTGGTCCTCTACCAACCATAAATGGTTGGCAGAGGATGTGATTCCGTCTGGGACAGCCATTAAGCACCTCGTGTGAACGCAGGTTGATCGTCAGTTCGTATTGAATTAAAATGAGTTCAAATTCGTTCTAAAATTATAGTTCGAAAATTTAAAAAATGCTAAGTCACTGGACCAACATCTGAATTTATACAGAATTTATAATTGATAAAAAATCTAAAAAAAATTATACTAAAGGAGCTAAAAGTAAAAATATTCCGGTAATAAACAATTTTCAAGTTTGTTTTATCTTACTACGAGATATGCTATGGTGCATCGCGATGTATTGAGGCTTTTGTACATTGCGATCATTATCCGTCAACCGTTTTATAAATTGAAAAATCTAATTAAACTAATCTAATCTACATATTGAAATATCATTACAAACCAAATTTTATATTTTTTGAAAATTTTTTACTATTTTTTCGAATTTTCTAAAACTTTCCTTTTTTGGAAACCAATTAATAATAAAGAATTTATAAAAATGGCAGGTTTTAAAAAAATCGAAAAAATAGTAAATAAATTCTAAAAAATATAAAATTTGGTTTGTAATGAGATTTCAATATATAGATTGAATTTGTTTAGTTAGATTTTCAATTTGTAAAACTATCGACAAATATGATCGTGATGTACAAAAGCCTTAATACATCGCGATGCACCATAGCATTTCTCTCCTTACTACTAATAAAAGTAAATAGAGAAAGGATTAAACATTTTAGATTCAAAAAAAATAAACATGTCAGATAAAAAGTGTAAATATTTTTTATATCAATTATAGACCATTGATTTGTGTAATTTGATATGATCAGTGGTCAAGGTCAAGGTCAGACTTTTTATGGAAAAATTGAATATAACCCCCTCTAATCTTCTCTAATTGAATATAACCCCCTACAATTATTAAAATTGGATATAACCCCCTCTAATCATCTTCACTAAGGATATAACCCCTTTTCACTGATTTTAGTTTTTTTTAATTAGAAAGAAACCAATAACATAACTTTATGACCAAATTACCCCGTCTCAAAAGGCTTTTCATCTTCCTCGTGTTTCTTACTCTCCGTTCTCTCTCTACCGAAAAAAGTGCAGACGAAGATATCAAATGAGTGTCCTTCTACATCCTTGACTATTCAACAATTAAATTCTCATTGTTATGTTCAATCTTATCGATGAGGACAAACGGAACAAAAAAAGAAATTATAAATTCAGTGAGCCAAGAGGGTTGCTTATTAAACATTTGAACTCAAATTAGATGCTAAATTTTCGGATCTGAAAAAAAGAAAAGGTTAAGAACCAAAGTTGAGCCTTCTTGCAAAGAAATGATAAAGTTTCCTAAATCCTAAATAGAACGGTTCTTCAAACCTTCGTGATTTTTTTTCATTGTTCTCAACTTTAAATTTTGATGAGGTTTTCCACTTGTGAATGGAAAATTTCTTTTGAGAACTTGTTGAATAATAGCCGTTGTTTGATATTTTTTTTTATTTACATACTTGTTTGGTATTCAAAGACCAGCAATTTATAAGCACAAGACAAAATGTTCATTTGGAGGGAGGACAATTTGGTCATAACATTATTCTGTTTATTTTTTTCTAATTAAAAAAAATTAAAATCAGCAAAAAGGGTTATATCCTTAGTGAAGATGATTAGAGGGAGTTATATCCAATTTTAATGATTGTAGGGGGTTATATCTTAGAGAAGTTTAGAGGGGGTTATATCTAATTTTCCCTATTAGAAATACTAAGTTACTACTAAATTAATTATTTATTTAAAAGAAAAGATTAAATTATTGATTTTATCATATCTTTATTGTCTAACGTGTAAAGTTTTATATGAAATAATAATAATATCAATATTTTATTTTCTTACTAGAGGGGTTAATCGAGCTTCGCTCGATATTTGACATAGTAATAAGATATTTTCTATTGATGACCAAATTTTTGTGAAGTAATTTGACGATAAGAGAGTATTACAATGAAAAAAAAAATTAAAAATTGGTAAATTTATATAAAATTTTACTAACTTTTTATTATTGATTGCTTGCAACGAATCAAGTTTCACTCCATGAGAATTTTCTTGAAATTCATAACTGATCGGTTGTATAAAAAAATATTGGGGTTATTATAGTCACATAGAAAGGATTTAAAGCGACGACTGAAGAGGGCCTAAAACAATTAAGCATGATTTGTCACGCATCTAAGATTTTCAAATACATTTACCTTAAATCAAATAAAAAAAATGCTACGACTTTTGTGACTTTTTTTCCCATTAAATATTTTCTATACGTTGGATGAAAGATTAATCAATTGACAGATTTCCAGTTACTGAATGAGGATGTTGGAGACATTTTCATTTCTACCGTGGTCACACTTCCTCCACTTATAACGTGGCAATAAGAAAAAAATTGATTTATTGATCATAGATTTTTATTTAATAATGATTCAGATAGCTTTTTTTTAATCAATATCAATATTTTTTAATTACAGGATTTGTTAAAACTACCTTAAATAGTCTAAATAAGTTGTTTACATCATATTCGCTTGAATTTTTTTTATTTGATTCTCGATTTGTGCCGGATATAAATTTCTCTCTTTCAGTTACTTGAAACATATTTTGGATCTTAACAATTTTATTATAAATTTATTTATTATCTTTTTTTTTCTAGAAAAACAATTCTACAAATTACTTTAGTGGTTATATTAATAAATATATACATTCCACGTAATCTTATCAACGTTGTAATTAATGAAATTTTATGATCAATAGTTTAATCTCCTTATAGGTTCACACATGACATTAATATAATTAAAGTAATTCCTGCGACCAAATGTAATTCTGCTCAATTATATAATAATATAATTAAATAATACAATTAAACTAAGCAGTATATTCACAAACCTAACTTTATACAAAACCTAACATTTAATATTTTATGATACCGTAGTTATGAAATTTGATATATTTTTATAACAGTGGTCACAATTCAAACAATATTTCAATTTCACTTGCAATTTTAATTCAGACAAACAACAATTAATTTTAATTCAAAAGTTGCCTGATGTAAAATAAATTTTTATACTTATTATTATCCAAATAATAATACGCTTAAAATTGTTGGTGCAAATTGAATTTAATAAATCAGATAATAGGAAAACAAATAAGAGGAATAAAAGGAATAGAGTTACCCGAATTGCGTTAGGCATTGTCCTTAAGCGTATTCCATCTCAACGTGAGACAGAACCGCAATCAAGATAATTTGAGGATGTTGCTTTAGGATATGACCATGAAAGCAACTGATGAAAACCTCCAAACATATCCAGAAGAAATAATTTGAATAATGACAATAGATTTTGGAAAAGAATTATAAGAAAATATTGGGAATTGCTTATAGCTTAAATCTCTTTTTCAGAATGATTATATTTTGTCGAATGAACTTGTGTATATATAGCCAACTCACAAATTGCTAATAGTGCCCCAATAACTTGATGATTTAATTGGCTTAATTAATAATTTCATTATTTTAATTGGCCTAATAAAAACAGCACGATATTAGCAAAACGCTAATGGGTATTTAGTGCATTATTAGGCCAAAGCATAAACGGTAAAGAATTAATTAACAACTTTATTAGATGAGTGATAATACAACGGAACAACATATAAATGAGTGATAATCCAATGGAACAACATATAAATATATTGATTGAATTAAATGGATATTGTAAAACTGAGGGAAATAAATTTCATGATTGATATTTATTTATATTACTCAAACGGATTTTCATAGAATATGTTTTAATGAATTTTGAATTTTCCAAACTATATTTCCAACAATACACATACAGTCGTTTTATACACATAAAATTCTGAAAAAAATTCTCACCTGTGGTCCCAAAGTCTTTAAATTCATTTAAACGACCAAATAAATAAAAATATAAAAATATTTTTGTAGGAAAAAGCCAGTACCAAAAAACTTTCTGTCGTGTGGGACTGTTATCGATCAAAAAAATTATGCAATATGCGTCTCTATCAGCATCTAAAATCAAAGAACAAAATATAGTTTGGAAATAAAAAAGTTCAAATTACGCAGAAATCATGAAATATAGGATCACAGAAGCGTTGCAAATCATCCATACAACTTTAAACATCTTTAATTTCACCCAAAAATAAGATAAAAATGCATCCGAGGAAAAATCTGATCAATTTCTGAAGCTACCTTACTGATAACTTAGGAGTCACTGCTGCATTTTTTTTAAATGATTAGAATCGGATACAAATCAGAAATGGGATACATGACGAAAAGGGAAGGAGGGTATCCTTGATCATTGCTTAGAGAGAAATAGAGAAAACGGAACCAAAATGATTTTCAGTTCTGATATCTCGTAAAAGAAAATAAGGTCAAAATTACAATAAGCCCAGATCCCTTGCGCCAGAGGCCTGTTGTGCACCTGTGCTAGTTAACGAAGAAAGAATCTAGAGGTGAGATAGAAAAGAGCGGCAAGGAGTATTAACAGAGAAAATGATACACACAGTTCTCCCAGAGGTTGCGACTTGTGATCAAGACCAAGACATGGATAAGGAAAAAAAATTGGGGCGCAAAAATTGTAAAGGATCAAATGAGGTGCCTGATAATTGCTTATTTCAGAAACGGGTCATTTGCATGATCAATAATATTCGGTACACAAACAGTCGCAGGATAATCTGTTACAGAAATAAAAATTTTTTTAATCATACATTGTAGGACCTGAACGTGTCTGACAAAACATTTAAAACCAATCAACGACACCCACGGGTTTTTATTTATAATATTGATTTGCTCACATATTGAGGCATCTTTTGCTAGTTTGCCTAAACGTAAACCAGTGAATGGAAAAATGGATAAAAAAAATCAAATAAAATATCTTACAAATTTATTTGACGGAATTAATATTAAATATACAGTAGTTCATACAATCAAGCTGCTAGGAGGTTGGGACATAGGTAGGGGTGCCGACGGAGCATTCGTCGACGTGTTTCCCGATAACAGATTAGATTTCGGCATACGTTTTCGAAACGAAACGGATTTCGACATACGTTTGGGTGAAATACAATGTAAATTGAGTCGTTCCGTCACGTTCTGTCCTAACGGAACGTCTAGTGAATTGTTTCAGTACATACTGTTGTTGAAACGGAATGACAAACGAAATGATCCATTCCGCTGCCGTTGTAAACGTTAAACGGGCCTAGACATAATTTACTAAATAGGACCAGCATGTGATATGGGCACTATTTTAACGTTGGTGGGTTTAATTTATTTGCTTGTGCATCTTAGGATATACCTGTTTATGTGGTACCTAGTACTACAATCTACAGTGATAAACTGATAACCGATGACATCATACATTCATATCTATTTTGGAAATCCAAATCCTGTGGCGCGCACCATAGGTCGTCCGATCAAATCTGAATGGATAAGGGAGTTCCGTGCATGTAAGGTGTGTTTTGATGAGTCGGGAATAGGAATAAGGAATTTTGATTTGCGTGCTTATCATTATTCCTTATTCTTATATTATGATTTTGTTAGTATAGGAATAAGGGCCCAAATTTCTTATTCTTGTGTTGTTTGGGTTGCACAAGAATAAAAATAAGCACGTAAACCGAAATTTTTTATTCCTATTTTCTATTCCCGGCTCATCCAAACACACCCGTAATAGATTGTAAAGCCCGAAAAAAAGTAATTCGTTCAGATTTAATTGGACAGTCCGTATGACGCGCTCCACAGGATTCGGATTCTTTGCTTTGGTGCTTTCTGCAAAACTATATCGGTGTTCATCTAAAAAGAATAATTAGGAGACCCTACGGCTGTTCAATTAAAAAAATTTCTTTAAACTTCAAAAAAAAAAAACTTTTTATTTAATCCTAAAGTCCAAATTGAATCAATTTAAACGTAGCTTGATCTGGCCCAAAGTAGCCCGCAGTATCACGGCCCATTGATAATATATAAATAAATAAGAGTCCGTGATATACTGATATTTCATTATACAGCCTTACTATATGACTATATCAGTTGATGTGGTGCATTGCATATGATTCAGGTTGTCAGGTACCAATGGCATTATAGAACAAAACAAATAATATGCTAGGTCTTCAATTGGCGTAAAATAGACATGCCTAAATTTAGTTAAACAGATAGACAATGAGATTAAAGGGGAATTTTTGGTACTTCAAAAAAAAAAAAAAATGATTTTCTGTATTAAGAACAAAATCATGCAATGACATGAAAAGAGGACTATATTTCAGTTTGAATACCTGTCCACACTTTCCAATTTTTGGGTCTAATTAGTTCCACCACTTAATAAAATAGGACACCAGAAAATTATGAAACCAAGGGCTAGCTTGGAACGTTTGAAAGAGATCCTTCTATTTTGCGTATATAATTAGCTGTTTAAGCTGGAAAGATATTTCAGTTGATTATGCATTGGTGGTGGTGAGGATGTTGTTATAAATAGACAATGCATCCTTGTTTTAAAAAGGAGAGATAAGGTCAAACATAACTTCTAACTTTTCTTATTTTCCCCTCTTCTTCTTTGATCTCCCTTCCGAGAGGAAATCATGGTAAGTCCTTTTCTCAACATTTGATACTATTATTTTGAACAAAATCATTATGTAACATCCTGATGGCTTCTTTTTAATTTTCTTAAATGATATCAGCTTGTCTTTTCCATCTTTCTTTTAAATTTTATCTCGTTTGTCTGCCTTTTGCATGGATTATAAGCAAGTATTGATATGAATATATGATGTTTAATTTAGATATGTAATAGATGCTTGATCTGAAACTTAGTAGTTAACTTAATAGCATAAGATAGAACATTACTTTTCTTATTGAATGGGTCATCAAAGTTTTCTATTCTTTGAATTTTCTAATGTTTATCCTTTTATTATGATAACGAGTAAATCATATGTGTCACATAAAATCATTCAAATAATTTCCCGAGAGAAAATCATTCAAATTAGCCAATCATTTGTCTGTTTAATCACATATACGATATGTAAACGGTAAACCACTCGATTAGCTCCAAACTCTTCATCAAACCATCATCCTAATTCATATTCTTCAATGAATTTACTTATCGAAGGCAAACTCAGCGTCAGGAATGGCAGTCGATGACGACTGCAAGATCAAGTTTCATGAGTTGAAGGCAAAGCGCAGCTTTCGCTTCATTGTCTATAAGATTGAAGAGAAAGTGCAACAGGTGGTTGTCGAGAAGCTGGGGCAACCTGACGAGACCTATGATGACTTTACTGCTAGCCTCCCTGCTGATGAGTGTCGCTATGCCGTTTTCGATTTTGATTTTGTTACAAATGAGAATGTCCAGAAGAGCAAGATCTTCTTCATCGCTTGGTAAGTAATGGTTTTTTATTAGATAATATTGGTCTGTTAACACGGGATGAGAAAAATTTCAAATATTATAAGCATCTAATGAGATGAGAAACACGTGCTCAGCTTTTTTTTTTCTGAAAATAAGATACTTGGAAAAAGATTAGCAGAACCAAAAGTTATCGTAGGAGATTAATATATTTGCACAAAAAAAATTAAAATTTAGTTAAAAAAAAAAAGATAAGAGTAATAAAATGTGCAAATTTAGTAACGCATTTTTATAACTTAGCATGCTCACTGCTTCAATTAGCCAATTCATTCTAAGGAGGCCAGCTATGATTTTTTTTCTCTTTATAATTAAATAAAATGCACAAAATATAAGTATGGTGCATATGAAAGCCGGAGCCCATCATCCTCCCCTATTGTCCATTTTGTTAAAATAATATCAATTCTCCATTTTTATTTTTCAAGTTATGCAAAAACTTTAGAGCCTTTTCTTTGGAGATAAACTACAAAAAGTAAATCGTATTCAGAATATATGCTTAGTTGTGTAGTCATCTCTGTCTCTGTTTTTTCTCGGGTCCAAATATGAAAGTGTCTTCATTTTTTAAGGCAAAAGTTAGCAAGGTAAATCAAGATAAAGGTGTTTATAGATAATATTTTGGTTTATATGGGCACACGGGATACATATCAATTCTAATAAACATATCGATTTGAAATTGAGCTTTTGTATGGGCATGGATGAATTGCGTCTCCATTTTTAACTTGAAGGTTGTTAACTATTGTCCAGATCAATTTTGTATTCCGGCTCGTCCATCAATTCCGTTGCACCAACCAATGTCTTCATTATGAATACAAACCTCATTCGAATTTAAATTTACAAGAGATTCGCACTTGTCCGAAACTTTGAAATTTACATGATCAGAGTTGGTAATGGCTCCCTGCACAAAATTACTCTGATCAAACAGTTTTTGAGGACAGAAAAATAAAATTTTGGACCATATGTTTTTATGCATTGTACTGGTAGTCAAATATATTCTGGATCAATTCCTTCAAATAGGAGCAACTGAGTTTATAAATACTAATATCCTACAAATTTCTGAGGTTCATATCTTATGCTTCAACTATGACTTCTTTGTTCAGGTCTCCAGATACCTCAAGGATCAGGAGCAAAATGTTGTATGCTAGTTCAAAAGATAGATTTAGAAGGGAGCTTGATGGGGTGCAAGTTGAGTTACAAGCAACAGACCCGAGCGAAATGAGCATCGACATTGTCAAGACTCGGGCTCTTTAATACCAGAATCATCTGCATATCATGAAATTTTGAAGAAGGGACCTTTTATCCCAAGACGACTTGAAGAAGAGATTAATGATAGTGATCACAATTTTTATGATTATCTTCTCTGTATTTGGATTGTTGATATTTGTCGTACTTAATTAGTTTATCTTATTCAACTATGTTCTTCTTAATTATTCACATTTGATACATAGATTGGATTGGTTAGCACTAGACAGTAGACAATCATATTTGATGCAGACGTGGAGCGAATTGATGCCTTGCCTCTGAACTAATAAACCTCTCTAAATAACCAGCAAGAATCACAACTTATGGATATATATATGCTGCAAGAAATTACAGGAATCCATTAATCTGACATGCTGGCATCAATTTGTAGGTGTTTACTGTGATTTTTTTGGCTGTAGATCACTTGCAAGTTTATAAAATAAACCCACATGAACCAAATTAACTTAATACCGACCTGCCTTCAAAAAGTTCTTCGAAGAAATATATACATTAGTTTATTATAATAATATAACGGCTCATTTTAAGTAGTTATTAATCACTTAAAATAATTTAGCACATTTCAAATTATAATTTTTATTAAATTAAAAATTATCCTCAACATATGCTGTGGGATTGACCCCATTTTTTTCTAAAAAAATTGTCCTTAAAATATGATTGTAGATGAGATCAAATATTTAATTACTTGTTCGAATTCTAAAGATATATCTAGTTTTGCCATCTTTACTGCTTATTCTGAGTGTCTACTAATATTTTAAGCAATTCTAGTCACATTTAAAGTCGTGAAACAGTAGAAACTCGCGTATACACACCAATATGATCTAAAGACGATTCTATTTTGCGTTCATATAAATATTTTGGAATGCATATACAGCTCATTTTTAACAGCTACTAAACATTTTAAGCAATTTTAGGTACTTTTCAAGAAATAATATTACAAAAATTAATTGTTATCCTTAAGATATGATTTGAGATGAGATCAAACAGCTAGTTACTCGTTTGAATTATTGAAAAATATATTTATTTTATCTTCATAAAAAAATTCTTTTTTTTAGCTCATTTTGTGCAGCTATTTATTATTTTAAGAAATCCCTGCCTCATTTTTAAGTCGATAATAACAAAAAAAAAAAAACATGCATATATAACCTATATATGATAGGAGATATATCAAATTTAGGAAATTGTTACCTCATTCCAATTATTAATACTACAAATTTAATTGTCCTTCAAATATTTTATAAGATATAATGAATTATTTATTCGTTCGATTCTAAAAAGATATATCACTTTTTGTGCATATAAATATATTTATAATTTATCCGAAAAAATAATTAGCATTTTAAATAATTATAGCTTAATTTCAAATCATAAAGTCTTATTAATTTTGTTGTAGTAACAATTACAATATATGCACATTGTGTTTTCTGTTAGGAAATTGCTCAATTTTAATTTTGTGACTAATTACACTTAATTAATTTTATTAAACAAAGAGCAAAGTAGATCTAGTGCAAAAGCTCAATTCGACACAAGAGAAAGGTAGGAAAAAGTATACCTCTCTTGATATTGTAATCAAGAGGCTCGATCCTACGGCTTAGAAATCGATGGGGTGCTCTCCAAACTCCTCCAAATCGAAATGCCTCGAGTCCACTAAGGTATTAACCAAGTTATTGTTGGAATTGTGTTCTAAAAGTTATCTTATAGTGATTACTTTTATATGTTATATTTATGAATTGGATGTTATTACATTTTGTTCCATGAGTTTATATTCGTATTTAGAAGTGTTCAAGAAGATGCTCTTGGTCTTGAACCGCAGAACTCTAAATAAAATGAATATATATCTCTAAAATGTTCACAAGTTTTGGATATTAGCAGGAACACTAATATGCCATACAAGACTGTCGTGTTGATTAAAAGTACGTTGTAGTTATGTAAACGTTGATAAAGGATTATCATTTAATAACACGAGTATATGAAAAGTTTCATATATTGAACAGACCTAATTGATAAAAATATTATATGGATTGTGTTTGTGTCATTAATATTTTTTATCGTATCATTAATTCTAAGATTGATATGATATATTCCCACATAAGAAATATGCAACGTGATTATTACTTAAAGCCATTTGAAGCTTGTGGTGATAAAAGTAATAGTTCTTTGTATATAACTTGTGTAGGATGAAAATATATATGTCAATAGCTAATTGCCACTCATGAATTGAGGAATGATATTATAAAGGGCCCCTTGGTAAAGTAAGATTATAAATGGATCCAATATAACTGAAGTGCAGTTATAATTATATAATCATACTTATTTGAGACCAAGAAAAGATTATAATACGAAGATGACACAGTCCTACTTTGTATAATAATCATAATATCATATGGTAAGGAATAGACACAAGTAATGTTAATAGCATAACTAGAAGGATCGTGTTTTGTAAAAGGATTTGCTAAACATCTATATTATTTGGGTAGCTGTAATGTATGCTAGAGTACCGCTTACAGTTTATGGAATAAAATATTTTATTCCATTGCCAACATAATGTGGATCCTCAATATATGTCACACCAACTGAATGGAAAACAAGAAATATATTTTCTATATACAAGGTTTCATGTTGTATGAAATAAAGTACAAATAGAAAATTATATTACATGACGTGATTAACTAGCAAGGAATAAATTTATTGATATGTGAATATTATGAGTATAATATGTGTTTCACATACTATAATAATATATGAATATTATTATAGAGTGCATAAATTTATTTAAAGTCCAAGCCCAATTATTTTAACAAATGAAGAGAGAAATAAGGCTTTAAATTCGGGTCAGAATTTGAGCCAATTTTAAACCGGACAATTAGTATAGCAAATGATAAGCAAATTGGACAAATGATATATGAAAATTGTAGCCCTGGACGTGTAGAATCCAATGGTTCAAGTTGCATGTCGTTTGGAGTTTCCTATAGAGAGTTATCAATGTTTTAGTGCTGCAACATCAGAAATTAAAGTGTTGTTTTAATTTCTGATTAGTGGCTTTGAATGTGATATCGTCATTATTTGTTGGTATTTGGACCATACTTGGCACTTCAGTTAATTGGATAATAAAATTTTTAAAATTGGTTAATAAAACAACACTTTAATTTTACTGCTACAATATTTAAATCATGCATAAGAGAATAAAAGTATTTTTCTATTTTGATTCTTATGTCACACGATATCATCGTATAATCCAAGATAGGAATGTGTCATTCTTGCAGATTATACGTTTCTTGATCTAGAGTTGATTGCATAGTTGCGCGCATACAATCCAGCTCCATCAAGGGGCCCAAACAGATATCGTCACTCACTAAGTGAATTAATAAGGGACATACGGTTTTCTTGATGATTAGTTTTTCCCCGCACAATTCAAGAGAACATAAATAAAGTCCGTATAGCAGCCCTTATCGGGAATCAGCGGTAGACAATATTTATTGAACATATCCTCATGTGGAAAAGATAAACATCTCAAACTTAGAACCAAAATCATAACGAAATAAATAATGACACATAACACAATCCAAAAATTTATTTCGTTAGGTCAAGTCTTGTACTATGTTCTATAACATACACATATGCAATTAAGCTGGTAACTCTTTACCTATGATCTGTACAACTTAATCATCATTTAACTTGCATACTAATCTTATATGATAATTAATGTTCCTTGTTAATTATCAAGATTATGGACAGTTTAGATTTATTATTGTCATTCTAAAAAATGATCCACAGAGATCCACATTTCAGATCCTCAACCTGAATGATCTGTCAATAATAAACCTAGGAACAAATGATAAAATATCATCCATAACATAAACTAATATTTAAGTCATTAAATTATTGACTTGTACAACATAACTCCAACATTTTCCTCTCTGATATACTTACAAATTTGTCCCCACCTTCGAGTTTTAATATAACTTTCAAATTGTTAGTTTTGAGTTTTGACCGAATTTATAAACACGTGATATTTACTATCTAAAATGTAATTAACAGACTTAAATAAAAAAACATCGAAATAAAGTATTTGACACGCATCACATATTCACATATTTGGTATCCATGATAGCAAATGCCCGAATTAAACAAAACAAAAATAATCGAAGAGACTTTACATGTGGACCGTCTATTAAAATTGATATACATTTTTATTGTAAGTTTGTCATGTCATTTTAACTTGCAAGTTTTAAATTGCTCCATCATCAATTAATTAACTTTATTTACAAATTATAAGTTTATAACACGTAATGCATCCTTTGTTACGTGTTTAATGTTTTTGTTTAAAGTGGCCACATCAGATTTGCTGGCCCTATGCGTAGCAGTCGGCCTGACGCGTTATTACGGCACATTGTGTTCTATTGTAGTCAAGATGCGGACCATACGGTCAGAATTTACAAGCGCTTTATGACCCGCTACATAGAAATCCAGTGTATACTTTCATGTAGCGAGTTATTTTGATCCGGGTATAGAAAGCCAGTGTATGCATTAGGGAGCCAACCTTTATGACCCGCTACATGGAAAGATGTATAGAGTGAGAAGCGAGCTTGCCGCATTCATAAATAAACAAGATCGACTCGTTCCTTTCTCCAGTTACTTTTTAGTTCGTTCTTTCCTCCGTTTTTTTGTTGTTTTTTTTTTTTCTGAAGTTTCTCGATCCGATCTACGAGCAAGGTAAACCTACGCCTCCTCTTCTTTTCTTCTTTTTCAAGAATTCGAAGTTTATTTATTCAATTTTTCCGATTTCACAAGATCTGCCGATTTTGCTTGTAATTACTTTTCTTTTTCAATAATTCGAAGTTAATTTCTTTTGAGAAGAAGCAAGCCTAAATTTGATCTCAATATTCAAAATATGTTTTATCGCCTTTTTTTCTTTCTTGTCAATTTAATCTTTTTTTGCTTAGAAATACTTACAAAATCGATCGATCTCTGAATCAGGGAAATCGAACGAGGCAGAGATGCTGGAACAACTCTTGATCTTCACACGAGGCGGCCTCGTGCTGTGGTCGTCGTGCCGCGCGCTCGGAAATGCGCTCAAGGGTTCTCCAATTGATGCCCTGATCCGATCTTGCCTCTTGGAGGAGCGTTCGGCGGATTCCTCTTTCTCCCACGAGTCGTACACGCTCAAGTGGGCCTTCCACAACGAGCTCGGCCTCGTATTTGTGGCGGTATACCAGCGTATTCTCCACCTTCTGTATGTGGATGATCTGCTTTCGGCGGTTCGTCGGGAATTCTCGGAGATTTATGATCCGAAGCGCATAAGTTATGATGATTTTGATGAGATGTTTCGTCAGCTCCAGAAGGAGGCTGAGGCAAGGGCAGAGGAGATGAAAAAGTTGAAGCAGTTGGGTCGGGCCCTGCCTGTACAGACTAAGAAAGGTGGGGCTGGGCAGCGGGCCCTTACTGGTGTTCAAGGTAATGGCGCAAAGAAGGGAACTGGTGGTGGTGCTGCAAAGGATGATTCTGATGGTGATATGGGAAGTGGTCGGTTGCTGTCTAATGGGGTAGATAATGGTACGAAGGGCATTAACAAGTCCCGTGTAGCTAGTATGGGTAAGGAGAATGGTGCACCAGATACTGGGGCATTCGATGTAAATAAGCTGAAGATGCGGTCAAAGACCGGGAAGAAGGGTGACGGTGAGAAGAAGTCGGCTCCCACAAAGGGGGAGCCTAAAAAGGCTGTGAAGAAGAATAGGGTTTGGGATGACAAGCCAGTCGAGGAGTCGAAGTTGGATTTCACAGACGAGAAAGGGGATGAGCGGATGGAGCGAGAGGTGGTGGTGGTTCGCGGTGAGAGCATGATGGATAAGGAGGAGGTGATTAGTAGCGAGAGTGAAGGAGAAGAGGAGGATGAGGTCGAGGGGGCAAAGCCTGAGGCCAAGAAGAAAGGATGGTTTAGTTCCATGTTTAAGAGGTAATCTGAGTTACAGTGGAATATTATTTCCAGACTTGAATTTTAGTATTAGGCATTTTGCATTGTAGGCCTTAATTTGCCGTGATCAGGAAAATATTGAAAAGAACTTGGGTTTTGAATCTTTTGATGCAACCATATTTGTTGGAACCATCTGCTAATTGAAAATTTGTCTACTGTGTCGAGTTATTGGAATTTTTCTGAGCTTTGATTGCTTAGATCTGGGGCTTCTGCTGATTTGTAGTGTTAATAGATAAAATTGCATTATTTCTGCTTGGTTATGTCATCTTTTCTTAGGTATTATTTGCCTTCTGAATTAATTTCTGCCTTCATTAACATTTATCTTTTTCGTGCTTAGTATTGCGGGCAACAGCTCTCTTGAGAAAGCTAATCTGGAACCAGCCCTGAAAGCTCTCAAGGATAGATTAATGACGAAGAATGTGGTATGTATATTCGTCCTTGATCCTTGTGCATTTTGATCTGTTTGAGTTCATTACTGTTTCCGCCAATGAAAAATTTGATCTTTGGGAATATAATTACAGGCCGAAGAAATAGCTGAAAAGCTTTGCGAATCAGTGGCGACCAGTCTGGAAGGAAAAAAGCTTGGATCTTTTACCAGAGTATCCTCTACTGTTCAGGTTCGTTGACCACCTCTTGCACCATTTATGCACCTGGCCAGATTTTAGTTTTCATAAATTGAATTTTAGATAGGGTTATTTTGTAAGTCTTAGCATATCCATAGAAATATATCTCACTTTAAATGTACACCCAAATTGACTAGCTACGGTTATAGGGGTATACCATCCAGTAAATTCTGGTAAAGCCTGACACCATGATGGTGACAAAATGACACTGCCTTTTGCAATAATTTACCTTTGTGTGAATTTGAATGTATGTATGGTGATGACCATTTCAGACAGCTATGGAGGAAGCACTTCTTCGCATTCTAACCCCAAAAAGGTCCATTGACATCTTAAGAGATGTGCATGCTTCCAAGGAGCAAGGGAGGCCATATGTTGTTGTCTTCGTTGGCGTGAACGGTGTTGGAAAATCCACCAACCTAGCCAAGGTTATATCCTTTCTGAAGTTTCTTGTCTTTGCCAAATTAATTAATGTTTTCCATTATATTAATGTGCATATATTTTAATATGGAAATTCAGGTTGCGTACTGGCTTCTCCAGCATGATGTGAGTGTAATGCTTGCTGCTTGTGATACCTTCAGGTCAGGGGCGGTTGAGCAGCTCAGGACTCATGCACGTCGGCTCCAGGTATCATTGATTTTCGATCAAGTCTGTTTTACCATTTTAATGGCTTTCTTGACCGCTTCTTCAAGTATACCTTGATGGAAATTATTTTTATAGCAATTTCAGTACCTCTTCTACGTGATTTTCTACCTTTTACAAAATGGAATAGATGTATTAGTATCAGGTTATTGGTCTGAGTTGTTTGTGCAATGTTTATATTTATTTATTTTTTCCCCTTTTGCCTTTTTAGGTCTTAGTTTTTAATGCCCTTATTGGGGCTTTACTGTGTTTGACTGTGCTAAGTTAATTTTCCCTGGAAAAGTTAGGTCAATGTAAGTGTTAGTTATAGTTTGCTGGCCCAATTGATGGTTAATTGAAACTTTGTGCAGCATTGCTGAAGCCCCAATTTACAGTTATTAACTTTCCAAAATGTTTGCTTCTTGCTTTAGGTTTGGCTTAGACAGTTTTTACATCTTACCTCGTGATATTACTAGATATAGAGAATAAAAAAAGAGAAATTATTCTAAGGCTGTTATATCTTGTTCCCCAAGACAAGAATAGACAAGTGGACTCTAACATGTGAGGTACTTGACAGATACCTATATTTGAGAAGGGATATGAAAAGGATCCAGCAATTGTTGCTAAAGAAGCTATTCAAGAGGCTGCTCGTAATAAATCAGATGTTGTTCTTGTTGATACTGCTGGCCGCATGCAGGTAACTGTTTTATTCTTCCATCACCAAAAAAAAAATGATATCTGAGTTGAAGCTAAATGAGCATAATGCTAACTAATTTTAGTTTTGATGACTTTATTGTATATTTAGTTTTATTTAGTTTGGTTACTGATTATTCTTAATTATTGGGTTACTTAAATCTATATTAATTCTGAGAATAATTGCTGTTAAATGGGTCTTGCTGGCTAAATAGAAATTAGTGCAATATATTCTGGCTCATACCAGTCGTGTGTTTCCTTTTACCATACAACTCTGGAACTTCGGACTTAAAATTGACCCTGTTTCCTTCAAAATATACTCAAAATTGCAAACAATTTCTGATTAATCTTTTGGATTATAGGATAATGAGCCACTGATGAGAGCGTTGTCCAAGCTAATAAACCTCAATAATCCTGATCTTGTTTTGTTTGTTGGAGAGGCACTTGTTGGTAATGATGCAGTTGATCAACTCTCAAAATTCAATCAGGTATTAATCCTGCTGGTAGACTCCTTTTTTTCCCCTTGAGTTTTCTTGCTAACTACTGGAGAGGACAAGGTTAATAAACTGAGGGTTGTAACCTAATGTATACATAATAATGCACGTGTTGTTCATGCTAAACAAATTCCTCATGTTATTTCTCTTCCATTATTCTTGTAGTTTATTTGCATTTGACATCCTATACATGTTCATGCTAATGCTACAATATTCTTACTTAATTTTGGTTATTTTTGTCATCTTGTGTGCAGAAATTGGCTGACCTCTCTACAGTTGCAACTGCAAGGCTGATTGATGGTATCCTGCTCACTAAGTTTGACACAATTGATGATAAGGTATGTATAATAAATTAACACCCTTTTTCATGTCAAACTCTTCTTGTATTTCAGCCTCTCTGGTGTTTTAGTTGGGACTTGGGAGAGAGATTCACAGATGGGTGCATGGTTTTGGGTTAATCGAAGAAAAGATGGTTTGCATGGAGGCATTGTTAACTATTCAGTGGGAATTCACACCAATTCTGTTCAATATGTATACTATTACATGTCAGAAGTGATACCTGCACTAATTTAGCTGAAGTACTGCATACAGCTTTCCCTGTTAATTTTGACGATGATTATATGAATGTATAGGTTGGTGCAGCACTTTCTATGGTTTACATTTCTGGAGCGCCTGTGATGTTTGTTGGCTGTGGGCAATCATACACTGACCTGAAGAAACTGAACGTCAAATCCATTGTCAAAACTCTCCTGAAGTGAATGTACTCTTTTAACTATCCTCCATGTGAACTTTATCATTTACCGTTGTGTTCTCTGTTGTGTGACGCACTGCTCATTCTGTTTGTTTTGTCCTTAAATCCCCAATGACCTCGTCTACTAGATTCTGGATATGCTGTAGTCTGGTGTAACGTATAAATTAGAATCATCAATACTGTTAATGTTTCTTTTAGTTTGTTTGTTGCTGGTGTATTTATTTTCTTACCATGTTCCTTACGTTTGAAAAAAAAGGCATGCATATACGTCCAGAATTTCTTTTAGAAAATAATTCTTTTGAAAATCTAACCACATTAAATAGTGTGGACATCTCCGTGAAGACTGAAGAGACCACATTAAATGGATGCCTAACCTTAGACAGGAATTTAAGAAAAATTTCGTATGCCATGAAATAAATAAACAGCGTCATCTGAAAACGACACACGCAAGAATGCGTCTATACAAAATGAGGTTGATAGATATTGCAACAGAACGACGATATGAACTGTGAACACCGCTGAAGGTTTATTTAGCAAATCTTTAAAGAAAGGGCCAAGGCCGGCCTACAAGTTCACATAATTTGCTACTAAACACAAGTTCAGAACTCTGCTGTTTTTCTTTATTCAATCATTTATTAGACCGGGTGAACTTGATTTATGTTTAAGAATGATGAACCCTTGGGGATTACTTTACTAAAATGCAGAAAACTAAATTGGTTCCTACTTTGTTTTTACTCAGAATCATCCATCCCATGCAATTCGGGTATTTTTATAATATGAATATATCTATTACTTTGTAATTTGAAGAACGTGTATATTCAGAATTCGCTTGTGCCCTTCATTAGTAAGTACATTTATAGAGATATTTACCTGTTAACTTGAGAGAGAGCATTAGCATGAGACGTAAAAGTTTTACAAGGTCGAGTATATAAGGGAACTTAGGTAGTTGTAGTATTTTTTTACTTTTTTTTTTGTTTTTTTATTACAATATATCTTGTAAATATGTTATAGAATGAAGGCAGAGTTGATGGAGAGGTATGTGGCTCGAGCAAATTGTAAAAATACTCTATAATGAAATAAAAGAAAGAGAGGGAAGATTGTGGGAGTTGTGTTCTTTATAATTGATATAATCACGCAACATGTTATTAATTCATCAATATAAATTGTTTCATGTCTATGCTAAACATCAAATGAGAATTTTGATTGTATCACCCAAAAAAAAAAATTTGTTTGGTTAATAAGTGTGCTAATTTTTTGGGCTAAAAATAGTTGAACTGAGTATTGATGCATCTCTACTTCTCTACGGTTCTGCATCTTGATTGACAATTCAAAACATATTAGCTTAGGTCAAAATTGAATTCTTAATTGGATTGATTTTAGCCAAGCCAAACCAGTTTTGTGATCAGTACGTATATCTAATTTATAGAACCTACACAATTCCCTTATTACGAGTGATGAGCTACATTTGGTGGTTGTCTTGTTGACCTTAAACAAACGAAACTTACAGTTGGTAATGGACTAATGGTAGTTGACCTTTGTAAACCACACATGGAAGGAGGCCTTTAAAGGGTCAGTAATGTCTTCTGATATCAAATTTTTGGGCCTTCCGGGCCACATGTGGTCTGGACGTCTAGTTTATCTATTGAGTTCCTATCATTTAGTTACAACTGTGCAAGTGTTTCTGAGGCAAAACGTTTCAATTTCCAACTAACTAGTTATATTTATATCATACTTAAAAAACTGTTGCATCTAAAACAACTGCACCTAGTAATGAATAATAACCTAATTTGTTTGTTTTTTTTTTCCTTTAAATTACTATATTCCTTTTGGTATAGTGACCAAAATAATACAGCTGCCTTCAACTTGTTTCTTCAATAGTTCAAGTCATAAAATTACCTGTATGCATGTCAGCTTTAGGTGGTGCATGAAAAATTCAAACATAGGTGTTGTACCACATTCTGGTACAGGGAATGTCGTGAGCTGGTAGCTAATCATCTACAAAGTAAAATTTTTAAACGTAGTTGCGGCAGCTCAAAACAATTGTATCGCTTTTACTGGGTCCACCGGCATTAGATATAATTACCAATTGGATCTAAATTATCATGCTTTAAGCATAATGGAGAACCTAACATATTCTCTAATCTCTGGTATTAAAGGGGAAGAGCCTTCTTGTGGAAGGAAATTTGGCATCTCTCTCTTTTTCTTTTCTTTTCTTTCTTTTTTCATTTGATCAGATGCCTTACTGCTAAGTGCGCGAGTCGGTGTAAACGCATTAGCCGGCTCTTTTAGAAAAATTGCACTCCTTTGTCTAGTTTTTAACTGCTGAGCAATTATCAGCGGCCGTTCATTATCACCATGTAATTCCGAAAAATGCAACTTTTACCCCTAGAAAAAATGAAATGGGCCCTCTATAACCACCTTCATACTTGCTCACTTCTGTGTAAATGAAGAAAAACTTGAGCACTTGTGCATAGGAATATCTCTCATTATTTATCGCATTTTTATGAGAAATATATATCGTGCAGTTGAGGCATATCATATTATTGATATTTTCAAGGACATACACAAAATGTTGATTATTATCTAAATGATAGGCATAATCGCAGTTTGGACTTTGGAAAGGTCTTTTGCTTTTTGGTTTATTCGATGTCACGATAAACATGAGACGTTGGAATAAAATCATCTTTTAAAAATTAAAATTTCTTTTACAATGATTGAACTTGTGATTATGCGGATGCTTGTGTTTAGTGGCTTAAAGAGAGTTTAAGAAGAACAATATTTGTCTTATTCCTAGATGTGAACCTCATGGGTAGGTAATTATGTATTACTTGGATGCTTTCTTTGACCTTAAGTAGTAAACGATTTATTATTTTACTGGGAACCTAATCAGGCATCTCTATATAGAGAAATAAACGTTTAGCAAAATATTGTTATGTAAAACAGGGGCGGAGCCAGCACGGTGGCCCAAGAGGGCCAGGCCCACGCTGTTTTTTGCATATTAAAGGGAATATTATGATTGGGCTCCCCCTAGTTAATACAAAGTTCTATAGTTTTCCTTCTACTTCTTGAGTAAATTTAGTAGCCTAGTAAAAATGAGATTCCATCTCTCTAAACTTTCATGCATAATATAAAAAATGTCTTTTTTTCTATCAATTTTAATGTATTCAGTCACATATTGGTCGACCGAACAACTCCGAAGTTTGACCTCGGCCCCCCTCGCCACCGAATCCTGGCTTCGCCCCTGATGTAAAAGTAGAATAGCATACATAAGCTATGATTCCTGGAAACTATCCATAGATACTTGATTTCTTTTACTGATACTAAATGCCTTGGAGTTAAATGCAGAACTAAATGCCTCTTTCTTCAAATGCAGAACTAAATGCTTCTTTTTTCTTGTTAGAGAAAACAGATGATGTATGATTTGAAGTTCCCAATATAATTCAGTGCAGATACCTAGAGAGGTTGCTAGTTATACAAGCATACCAAAATGGTCTGGTTATCATTTAGTAACAGTGTACCACTAAAAGGATGGATAATTTGTTAACAGTTTACAAAAAATAAAAAATAAACTTAGAGAGCTTGGCATGGCTGTCAAAGTATTTCTCAAACAGTTTACAAAACCATTTCTCAAACTATTTAATCTAGAAAATTTTAAAAAAAAATTCCATAAATAGTGAAGCAACTGAGCCAATTGGCGAAAACAAAAGTGTTATCTGAAATTGGATGCAAAGAGAGGTGCAGAGACGTTAGAGTTGACCATTTGGAATTAGATGCTAAAAAGGTGAATTAAAGGTCAAAAGAAGTTTTATTTTCATTTCTTAAAGATGTCAATATAAAATTAGATACTTAAGGCACGAGTGCTTGTGGAGCCATATCCACCTTTAATTGTACTCCAACACAAAAGTTTTTGATAAATTAATAATTATATCAAGCTACTTAAGTTCTTTGAATTATTGTGTTTTTTGAGATTCTCAAATTCAGCCAAGATGTATACAGTATACACGAATGTGTCTTTCTATGCGGTCGCTTGATTTTCTTTTTTTTTTTTTTATCATACAACTTTTCATTTAGTTGACTTAATTAAGTCATGAATTTAAGCTTCCATCCATCGTTTTAGTCATTATTTTTTATCGAAATTGAATTTCCATTAACATTTCACAAGCGAACTTATTCTTCATGACAGTTCCTTATTGTTTACTATAGTTTGTCAATGCTGTTCTGTTACTATATTTTTTTTGAAAGTTTGAAAAGGAGAGATTATTTGATTCGCATGTGAAGTTCATATTTGCATCAAATTGAGATTGAAAAGAATTCATTATTTTATAACTAAATTAAATAATAAAGTTTGAAGGATAAATAAGTTGATCGTCCATAAAAGTGATCCTTATCATGTATAAGTAGATAGAGTACGAGACTTCGGTACCGTTCACGGATGGTACCACTCCTGCCGCATATAAAACAAAACATCTTATTAGCTTCATTGCCTGTGCATACAAATTGTACCAAAATCTAATATTAAACCATATTAACTCTGAACTTGGTGCCTGTACATGCACTACTAAATGAGTATGTTTTTTATTAACAACTTAAAGACACTTTCATTTGTCAGTAGAAACCGCACTTAATTCCAAAAAGAAAAATAATGTGGGACCCTTTATTGGGGAGTTTGACAAGCGTAGGCACGCATGAATGCATGATTGCATTCTTTTTTGTTTGTTATATATTAAGTCCTGGCCGAAAAGGTCTGGAAGCGTTGGTTTTACGCGCACAAACGACATTTCATTACTAACATTCAAGGGTTTAAGTTTGTCAAGAATCCAGTGGAAAGGAGAAAAGTTGAAAAGAGGAAAAGGCTTTTGCTATCAACATTGCGTATTTTCTTTTGATATCTACTATTGTGTTGTGATTTTAAATTTGAATATCCGAAATTCCAACTGTCTATTCATGGGCCTCAATTTGATCTAAAAATCAAAATTTTGTCAGCAACCAAATTTATATATATCTTTATTATTTTTTTACTAGTTTTCTAGACTGTGCTCCACAAATTTATAAGAAGGATGAGAGGAGGTTAGATTAGGGGAGGGGAGCTTAGGGAAGATTAGATTAAATGTTTACTCAAGCTACACCTCAAATTTGGAGAACTAAAATTGATTGTTTTGGAATGGAAATTTCATCCCCTCTCATCTCACCTCTATCTCCATAAAATTTCTGGAGCAGGTGAACTCCACAAGTTTACCTCCTATCCCCAACTTAATCCTCCAATTTCAGTTGTGGAGCACAGTCTTAAGGAAAAAAAAAACCAGTTACGCGCCGTGGCACTATAAAATGATACATCAGACGGCACAAAAAGTATGCAGTAAATGCTCAATCATCCTTGCAAAAACCAACATCTCTTTCTGTACCGTTTAATATTTGTTATGGCAACAGAGCTAGGCTGCACATATAACATATTCAGCTTTTGTACCGAAATTTTAAAAAATAATACTAAATTAATATAATATATTAAAAATAATATCAATATAGTAATATTTTTTTAAATAGTATCACGAGATCGGAATCCCAGATTCTAAACGCAAGATCGGAATCCTGGTTTACGATCTTAGCTTTTTTTAATTTTTTTATATATTATTTATTTATTTAGTTTATTAATTAGTTAATTAATTAGAAAAATATATAATATATTGTAAAAATATTGAAAAAATATGAAAAAATCAGGAATAATTAAATTAAATTTTATATGTAATTTAGTATTTTTTTGGGAAATTAAATTTATTTTCTTTTAATTAATTTATTTAATTAAAAAAATACTAAATTACATATAAAATTTAATTTAATTATTCCTGATTTTTCATATTTTTTCAATATTTTTACAATATATTATCTATTTTTCTAATTAATTAATTAATTAATTAACTAAATAAATACATAAATAAATAATATATAAAAAAATTAAAAAAGCTAAGATCGGAATCCGGGATTCCGATCTTGCGTTCGAAATCTGGGATTCCGATCTCGTGATACTATTTAAAAAAATATTATTATATTGATATTATTTTTAATATATTATATTAATTTAATATTATTTTTTATTTTTCGGGCTTTTGTAAGTATAGTTGGTGGTAAATTAAGGCCGCAGAGCCCAAGCCCAATGCAACTTTAACCGAAATAAAATAATATAATTGATGGATAATACTACTCTCTAGGAAGGCTGCTGGATCCTGGATATCATGCTTCTCAGTATAATTTATATCCAATATGCATGCATCAACATTGTAATTGGGACAATCCAAAAATATATATATATATTAAAAGCATTGTAGTTGGAACCAAATCTAAAATCCCACTATTCCAGGAGCCTTCTTCATGACGAAAGCCCTGGACCAACCTTTATCTTAAATTTTTTTTCTTTCTTTTTTGCCATGAAAATGTTTCCCATCTTTAACACTTTCCAAGGGAGATTGTGACACTCCTAACACCTCCCGCTTGTGAACCCAAATCATACCAGGTTAGACAACTATGCTATTGTCCTTGAATATGTATATAAGATGAGATATGCTAAAATCAGTCGCGACTGATGGATAAAATCGTCAGCTATGATTAAATCTCAATTTTCGAGATTCTAACCGTTGATCCGAACCATTCAATGAATTCTCCATATTAAAATCTCGTTGGAGACAAAATTTTATATTTTTCTAAATTTTTTTAGTATTTGTTTGGTATTTTACAAAATTCTTAATCTAAACAATTCTGGATCCTTCAATAACTATGATTTTTTTTAAAAAATCTAAAAAAAATAGTAAATAAAATTAGAAAAATGTAAAAATTTTGTCTCTAATGAGATTTCAATATGGAAAACACATTAAACGGTTCAGATTAGTCATTAGAACCTCAAAAGTTAATATATAATCGCAGTTGACGGATCCATCCGTCAGTCATAGCTGATTTTAGCCCATCTCAAGATGAGATTAGAGTGACATATCTGCTTCTATGGATCTTTGTATCCAATTTTGAAGTACATCGGAACCAACTTGAAATAACAATTTATATCATCACAAAATCTTATTTTATAATTCTATTGAAAAAATGAAGTTGATATTTAAAATTTCCTGGACAAAGTGGCTTGCATGATTAAGGATATTTAACCAAATTAAAATTCTTAAACAAGTAAAGACTTCTTTACCTTATATGATAAAGAGCAGGAGGTGTGTAAATAATTATGGCAGTTCCAAATGTTCTCTTTATTTTAACTGTTTTATTTGTAGTATTGATCCGACTTCATACTTGCAACGTCATGTTGAAAATTTTGTGCTTAAAAATCGGATTACTTTTAACAGTGATAAGAAAAGTTTTGGCTAAAAAATCATCATTAAGACGTGCAAAATGTCACCTCAAATCGATATATTTCAAAAATTGCTCTCTAACATCAAGTTCCAAGAAGGGGAGAAGCTTGTGTGCCTACATAATTTTTTAAAAGTATTCCATAACGGGACACATATTCATAGACAGATAAAAACACTTTTTGCCTCATAGCAACCGTCGGATTAAAGATTTTTAAGGGTCATCATCTCGTAGGGGTCCATAGAGAATGTCCCTCTCTCCTACAAATCTATCCTACTATCTATTTCGCTATCAGTTTATCTTAGTAGGAATCTCTTTTTTATGTGGGCTGAAGTGACTAAAGCCATGCTTTGAGAAAAAAAGCCTCCAAGGAAATTGAGCATGAGGATCCAAGTGGCAACATAATACACATTAATAATAGCGACCGTACAACTTTATTATTTAAACTAGGTCAGAACCTAAGATTATAAAATAGTTCCACGTAATCAAATTTTCGTTGCGGTTTTGAGTTTTCTTCTCGCTAATCACTATCAACGAAATATGAAGTTAGTCCTGTTTTTCCGGTATTTCCAAACGGAAAAAAAAAGAACAGGAAACAGTTTACTTTTTGTGTGTATTCATGTTGTATTTATTCTACTTACTATATTGCAATTAAATTAGTTAAAAAAAAGTTAATTTTAATATTTCTTCTATTATTTAAACAGTAAACATTTGAAGCAATTTGAGAGTCATCTGTCTTATTAAACAGTGTATTGATTTTAATGGTGATTTTTTAATACTTTTTTTATGATTGACTAATTCAACTTTTAAATTATTTAAGATATATGCATGTCCGATATTAATATTGGAGAACATATGTGCAATTTTTAATTCGTTTATTTAGATAATAAATTTGGAAGTAACTGATAGATGCCCCATTACATATAAAATTGTCAATTATACACTAAAAGTATCCTCGACTTTTATTTTAAAATTTATATGAAAATGGAAGGACTCATCTGCAAATTATTCAGAGAGAAGGGAACCCTTCATTAAAAGTAACCGTATATTATTAACGAGGCCGTTTGGATCGCTTAGAAATTTGAAAAATTTGAAGAATTTTCTATTTCTAGATATAAATTTGTTGGGAAGTGTGTAACTTTATGAAAAGTTTGGATTATTTATAATAAATTTATGCCAATGAATTAAAAATTCCTCAAATTCCCACTTGAATCCAAACGGCTCCTAGATCATGGTTTTTCTTAGCGGGTAAGGAAAAAAAGAATAAATTCCAAATTCCTTTAGAATGTTAATTTTATTCTTTTCGTTATCTAATTCGAATGTGACATCTTGAAAAGAGATCTAGATGACAAGATGGTAGGTAATGTTGCTTAGTAATTGTATTTAGGATAACGATGGAGTTCAATGTCGTAATATAATCACAAGTAATAATTCAATTTGGATATTTTATTCACATCACTAGATGAAAGATTAGTTCTGTAGCTTCTTAATTTATTTTAAACTAAAAAAAATAGAAATTAAATAAAGGTGCGTTTGGCACCATTGAGTTTAGTCCTAACCTTGGTTAGTGACTAAACTTTTCTAAAGTTAGTTTACCAAATGAGTCGTGGTTAGAAAGATTAGCGACTAACCAATGTCTAACCATCTAACCATGTAAAATGGTGAGTTAGAATTTTCCCCTTGCATTAACATGGAGAGGAAAAATGTTAAAGTAGTTCCATTCAATTTTTTTAATGAAGATTAATAATAATTATTAACTAATAATTATTAATAATAATAAGTAAATAATAAATAGTTAATATATTAATAATTAAAGTAATTAATAATTAATAATTCAAAATAAATAATATTATTAATAAAAAATATGATAATATTTATAATAATTAATAATAGTTATTGTTATATTAATTATTGATTAAATACGATTAACAATAATTAGTAACTAATAATTAATAATAATAATAAGTAACTAATAATTTAAAATAAATAATAAAATTAATTAATAATTATGGTGATATTTATAAGAATTAATAATAGTTATTGTTATATTAGTTATTAATTACAAATTAGTAACTAATAATTAATAATTAAAAAAATACTATTAATAAATAATTACGGTAATATTTATAATAATTAATAATAGTTATTGTTATATTAATTATTAATTAATGGTGATTAATAATAATTAGTAACTAATAATTAATAATAATAAGTAATTAATAATTAATACTTCAAAATAAATAATAATATTAATTAATAATTATAGTAATATTTATAATAATTAATAATAGTTATTGTTATATTAGTTATTAATTATTAATAATTAACTAATAATTAATAATAGCTAATATAATAATGATTAAAGTAATTAATAATTAATGATTAAAAATAAATAATAATATTAATTAATAATTATGGAAATATTTATAATAATTAATAATAATTATTCTTATATTAATTTAGGAATTAATAATTAATGGTGATTACTAATAATTAGTAACTAATAATTAATAACAATAAGTAATTAGTAATTAATAATTGTTAATATGATAATAATTAAAGTAATTAAAAATTAATAATTTATATTAAATAATAATATTAATTAATAATTATAGTAATATTTGTAATAATTAATAATAGTTTATTTATATATAATTTATAGTTAATAATTAATAATAATTTTTATTAAAATTAATAGTTATTAATAACTGCTAATTAATAAAAGTTAATAATAATTACACCATTAATAGTTGCTAACCTTAATACTAACCTCAATATACCGCGCCAAACAATATTTACTAATCTTAAATTAGCACTAATCCCATCAAATCACTACCCTCGCCATTCTACCCCTCTAACACCAAAAAGTACTAAATTTACACCACTAACCATACTAATTCTTGTTTTGCCAAACGCACCAATTTCAAAAAGACGTCTCATAAGGTACATTTTAGAATTCAATGGATATATAGTACTGAAAAAAAATTAAGATTTATTATTTTTGGATAACTGTACTTACAAAATGATAAAAATGCTCAAATGATCCTTTTGTCACTTCTAATTGGCACAGATATTCATTATGCCTGTACCAATCTGCTGCTTTGGGGATGTAACGGGAAAAAAAGGAAAAGAAATACATATGGATGCACTCTTTTCTTTCTTTTTTTCTTTCTTCTTTTCTTTCACTCCAACGAAAAATAAGGAAATTTCTTAAAAAAAAAACGGAAAAGAAATTTATGGATGCATTCCTTCTTTCTTTTTTCAATCTAAACACCTTTTTTTTTTTAACGGCAGGGAAGAGATAATTTAGATGCCACCACAGTTTCATCACCGTTCAGATGTCATGGCAATTTTATCAAACTAAATAACAAAATATGAAGAGGTACAACACAAGCTGGTACTATAGTAGTAGGTAACAAACGTTCATATTGGAAGTACTCCCGGATCAAAACAATTCTCTTAGCTTCAAATTTTTCGTAAAAATTAAAATAGCATCGTAGACCCAACATTCTCTGTGCATGCTCAGGTTGGACCAAGTTAGTGTTGGAGCCCATACTGCTGCGCCTAGTCACTTTCAATCCAGTACCAAGTTCTGAATCAGAGATGGTAGATTCAATTGTCAATTCGCATTCTCGGCCTAGTTCGTATTTTGATTTTCATATCGCTCGGTTTTTTTTTTTTTTGGATCGCTAAATATATAAAAATGATTTATTTACTGGTAATAGAGATGTATGAAATTTTTTAAAATTTTGAGCCTAAGTGATTGGGTGTAAAACCAAGTATCAAAATAAATAAACCTCGTTTACCGATTTAATCGTTTGTAGAACAGATTGGGGTCCAATCTATATGGGCGGTGTTGGAATATCGGTCTTTTACTTTACTAAACTAGCTAGACGAGTTCAACTTTTTTTTGTGAATTAAAGATTGAAAGCGAATACAAATCATAAATCTAGTATTAAGGCTAAAGTAAGAACTAAACAAGAGAAAATTAACAGGTCAAACAAATTCTAGGGTTTCTGGTTTCAAACTATTCTACCTCATTCAAAGTTGGAACGGTCCGTTCCATTTCAGCCCATGTCAACGATTTGAACTGGTCGTTCTAGGTCAGACTCCCCTTTCCGGGCGGTCCGTTCTGACCTTGGAACGGTCCGTTCCAATAGTTGATACTTGTTTTGTCATGAATTTTAGCTATTAATTAAGTATTTTTATGCGAGTTTAAACAATACTTAACCTATAGACTTGTACTCTAACTTCCGTCCAGGTTAAGCTACTAAGTTTAATTGTTTTATTCCTAAAATCCCTAAATTTCAAGTTTCGTTTCTTAGTTTAGGTGTTCTAGACTATCCAGAAATTATTTTATATAGGAATTCAGACGCAAAAAAATTTAATAGAAAAAATTATTATTATTTTTTTTAATAAGAAGAAAGTTCGAACGCGTTTTATAAAAGCGTACAGTCTCTCTCATTCCTACCCGTTTATAAAACGTGCTCGAAAGCTTCGAACGCGTTTTATAAACGGGTAAGAAGGAGAGAGACTGTACCGCTTCAGTTACGCCTCAAAAGGCTGGTCAGACTTTCGTACCCATTTATAAAACGCGTTCAGAGCCTTCGAGCGCGTTTTATAAATGTGTGCTGTGAGAATTATTTAAATGGTCAGCTATTTCTCTCTGTTTTTTTTAATTAAATCCGCCTTCGGTAATACAAAGATTTCCATTCCAGTGTGCACTTGAAAAGCCTCTGTCTAAATTTTTGAAAAAAAAAAGAACTACCAATGCAAATTAACATTAACTGGATGATTATATATTCTTTTATTTTGGCAAAATGAAAAATAATCGACATTATTATGTCATCGGTTAGACGACAACAAAAATATCCAGATTTAATTTTGGCAGGTTATGTGCATGACAGGTAAAATAAATTCGAACTATCAAATATGCAGCGCCGTTACTAGTCAAAATCAAAATTATAACAACATAGGACCACACCAACTCAACTGATCAAGCATTACAAGGGACCACATCGGTGTGCTCAGAGACAACCAGAGCCTCGAGAGCCGAGATGAACTCATGAAGGACATTTTCGCGTTTAAACCTTGTTGATTCTCTTTTTTCTTTTAATTATAGCCATAGGTGCATTTTTAAATTTTAACCTCAATTTTTTTTATCAGCAATAAATAATGAAGTCGAAATGCCGATTCTGTTTAGCAGACAGGCTGTTTTATGTGGTTAATGGGAATTGCTCAGGTCACGCCAAAGTTACTCAAACACTCCCAAGTTTACCAAAATATTCTCTTCTCTCATGCTTCGTTTTCTCAGATGTGAGCATTAGATTGAGGGCATTTAGGTCATTTTAAAAAAATGGGGGAGTGGATGAGTAAGCAGGACGTGTGCTGAGCAATTCCCGTGGTTAATAATTTTAAATATTGATCTTTTGTGAAACAAGCTAAAAATTTTATTATTTTTAATAAAAATATTAAAATATGAAATGCAAACATATGATTCGTAAAAGATATCAAGAGCAACCTTTTATATTTCATCGCATGAGGTCAATCAAACTGAAATTTTCAAAAAAAGTAATTACAACTTAATCTGCCCATGCATTGCAACGACATAATTAGCCCATTGTTTGAAGAATCGCTTGCGGAACAATGAAGGTACCGTACCTTCCTTTTATCAATCAAATCCGAAAGATTTGTAATTTTGTAGTATTGTGCTAGGCTGCTCTTTTATGTTTATCCTTTGCTTGTCCTCTTGTTGCCAAGACTAGGATTTTCTGTGCGGCATCTTTAATTGATTGGGTGTTTGAGGTAGTTGGACCATCGGCTCCGTTTGGATAGGTGTGGGAAGAAGGGAAGAAAGGAAGAAGTGGGAAGAAGTATTGGGAAGTGTGTAATTTTGTGAAGAATTTAGATTGTTTATAATTTTTTTTTCTTCCTCCTTCTTCTTATTTCTTCCTATATCCAAACTCACCCGATATGAATTAACCATATTTTACCCTCAAGTAGGTGGGGCTTATGAGCTTTTCTGCTATGCGCCTATATCATTAGGGGGCGTTTGTTTGTGACTTAAAGGATGCATAACTTAAGTTATGTATCCTTAAGTCACCAAACACCTCTTACATAAGATGCCTTAATGGTACATAAGTTATGCAACCTAAATAGATTGCATAAGTTATGCACCGGTCCCCTTTTAATTTTTTTTCCAACAATACCCCTTGGAAATAATTAATAATAATATTTAATAATCTATAATAAGTAATAATAATTAATAAATAATAATATCTAATAAGTAACAATAACTATTAAAAATCATAATTAGTAATAAATATTAATTATTATAATTAAAAAATAATAATATATAACAAGTAATAATAATAATTAATAAACAATATTGATTTATTATTAAATAATTAATAATATTTATAATATTTAATTAAAAATAATTAATAATATTTCATAATAATAAAATAATTTCTTATTATCATTAATAATTAATTTTTATAATAATTAAAAATTAAAAAATTAATTAATATTAATTAATAAATAATAATACTTAATAAGTAACAATAATTATTAAAAAAATCATAATTAATAACAAAGATTAATTATTATAATTAATAATATTTAACAAGTAATATTAATTATTAATAATAATGATTTAAGAATAATAATTAATTTTTATTATAAAATAAATAATAATATTTAATTAAAAGTAAATTATTAATATTTCATAATAGTAAAAATGATTTATTATCATCATTAATAATTAATTTTTATAATAATTAATAATTAACAATAATTAGGTCACAACATATAATACATAATACTAATTCAAATTTAAGGACATTTTAGTCTTTTGACATGAATATATGCATGCATTAAGTTAGTCATCCTTACTACACAATCAAACATCTATTACATAACACTACATAAACACTTAGGCATCCTTAAGTTATGCAACTCCTTACTACACAAACAAACGCCCCCTTAGTCGTTACAAGCGTTTTATCCAGGCTAACAGAGTGGAGAGTCGCAATGCAAGGGCAACAATGCCTTTGTGTTTCTATCCATTATATCATTATAAAGACGTGAACACAATTAAGTATGTTGCATCTGGAATACTTACAACAATAACAACTCAGAAAATGTTAATTCATTTTTTGATGGATTAGTGCAACGACGCTATTTTGTGGTTGTATACCTAATTATAACTAAAATATGGTCACTTATATATAAATATATAATATCCAGAATCACCGAACGCGCTCTAAGGCTCCGTTTGGATAGTGTGGGAAGAAGTAGGAAGAAGGAAGAAAGAAAAAAAAATTATAAACAATTCAAACTCTTCAGAAAGTTACACACTTTTCAATACTTCTTCTCTTCTTCCCACACCTATCCAAACGGAGCCTAATAGAAGACTGATTTCAATTGTCAAACGTAAACTCGTTCATTCTCCCGAATGTCTTGAAGGGCAAAAATAATCATTAATTCGCACCATTTTAGTCTAAATTCACCAACTCAATGTGTAGGTAAAAATTTTAATAATAAAAAAAAATCATCAAAATATAAATTTATAATAATTTTGTAAAGCATCTAATGAAAAGATTTTACAAAGTTATTTTCTTTTTTATATTTATTTTATTTTTGTCTTCTTCTGCGATAATTCAGATTTACTAAAAGAAATGAATAGTACTAAATTATTAATGGAATGAAAAAAAAATTGCATTAGTATTATTTTTATTCAAACATCCAGTCCAAAGGAAGAGCTTAACTTTTTCATTTTGAAATAGAATCTACTCCCTTGATCAAATTAGATTATAATAATCAATAATGAACCATATTGTTTGTAATCAAGGATTGGATACACTTGTGAACTCAAAATTGGATAGATCTATGAATTTGTGCTTTAAGTAGAGACAAAAATAGAGATATTTAATGTGAAATATCAATCGGGGCTGATAAACATCATCTCCGATTTCTATCATCCCCATCATCCTCAAAACGCATTTTCCATTTTTAGAAAACACGTATCCATCATCCCTTGGAATCATCATCTCTTTCCCTCTTTATTTCGCTAATTTTCCCTCATCTCCCGATTCGCTACTATCCAGAGCTCATCCCTCTCCCTCTGTTATATATGTAATGATTTATAACCAGAACAGTCATATATATAACCAGAACAATTATATATTTTATCAAGAACAATTCTATATATAACCAGAAAAGTTATAAATTTAACCAGAACAGTTATATATTTTACCAGAACAGTTATATATTTAACTAAAATTTTTATATATTTAACCAGATTCGTTATATATTTAACCAGAACTGTTATATATTTGTCATTCCTTTGCGTCTCTCCCTTTCTTCCTCCGCTTCGTGTCTCTCGTCCCTCCCTCCTCTTTGTTTTGCTCATCCCTCCCCCTTCATCCCCTCATCCAAAAAAAAAAATTCGCTCATCCTCCCTCTCATCCCCTCATTCAAAAAAGAAAAACGCGTCAATAACTACTAGGAGAGGATAGAAAGCAATTTCAAATATCAATGAATCATCCATACGGAGGTACCAACTTATTCAATTTTCATTTTAAAATAAATATTATATTTGTAATTGGAAATTAAAATTTTTGAACAGATAGCTTCGTAACAAAAGAGGTTTATTAAATATAAACCGTAATAAAAAATTTCCGGTTCGTTATAATCGGAAAATATTGTTTCTAGCTGTACAAATTTTTAAAGTTATTTTCTTTTAGAAGTTCACAACTTTCCCCTCTAATTATGACATATCATCACATTTCCCAATCTCGTACCTTCGAGGGAAAAAAAGTTTTTCGTTACATTTTGTTTCGCAGTTATATTTCTCCCTATTTATATTTTAGCTAATGGGCTTCAGAAAATGTTGTAATAAACTAATGTAGAGCGACCAAGGTTTTAAAATGTGTTTTTTTTCGATACGATGGTCCGGGTTTATTTAACGGTGCGACGTTTTTTCACCGAAAAAAGGGCAAAGAAACTGTGTGTATATGCAAATATCTGTATCAAACTCATATGTATTCTTGTGTACAGTACTACAGTACAACTCGGAATTCTATATTTTTTGAATCTGCTAATAATCTAATATAGTAATATACTAATATCTAAGTATTGCAGTATTATTATGTATAAGTATAATATTATAATATAATATTATATTAAGTCTCTCTTGTCTTCTTTTTTTTCCGCTAAACGAAATTTTTTTGTCGAAATAACGGCGTTATTTTGGAAATGACGCGTTACGTATTTTTTTTGGTTTGAAACTGTAACGTTGGCGCGTTTTGTCCGGAAAACTGAAATTTCCGAAATAACGCGGTTTTTTCGGCCAAATTTAAAAGCTTGAGACCGATACAATAATGAACGTGTTAAGATTACTATTCACCATCATAACTCAAAACTTTTATAGTCTGGTCTCTGTTCCATTGTAGCTTAGCGATCATCGAATGAAAGGGCTTAACACTTGCATTTAATCTAAACTGAAAGATGAGCTCACAAATTTAATCTGTAACCGTAAATTATTTACTAAGAACAATTTAATTAGTTTTCCACAAAATGCAAACCGGAAAAATCATATATTATGAAAATCTGATAATTTTAATTATATTCTAGATAAGCAAGATGCAATTGCTGGTAGCAAAATAATAATAAATTATAATCCGGCAACCAACTAACAATATACTCAGAGCCACATAATAAGTAATCAGACAAAAGGTGGAAGTAAATAAAAGAAGACAGATGGCAGAAGAGGTGGATAGCACATGTGGGGTCCAATGAATGGTCCATTTCTTTTTGCATATCTCATCTACTCATCTGTTTATCCCAAACCTTTTCTTGAGCCCGAAAGCCGTGGTCCCTCCCTTCTTCTCTGCTCCTCTCTCTTTCAAAAAATAAGAAATTGAAAAAAAGAGCTTGTGAAAGAAGGCCGACCCCAATTGCGATTGGGCTTTTAGCTTTACGTCGCAGTGAGGACAACTGCAGAATCGCGGACTCCCACACCCTTCTATAAAGCTTCCCTCTTTGCTTGATTGGGTCCCCTCCCTCTCCCCATCACGGGTTTTTTTTTTGGTTTACCACTTCTCAATTCTCCCTCTGCAATGCTCCTACAACTTTTCTTGGGTGCAATTTTTGTACCATAATGGCACTTTACGTTGGAAATTGATTACTATGATCTACAGTTTTGTAATCGCTTAAATAAAGCGAACACATAAAGTCGATAAGTTGAATATAAAAATGATCAAGGTGAACACATACAACAAATAAGTTCAATAAAAATAAATTGAATATGCATGTAAAAATCTGAAAAGGGATGACAAAACATTTTTTTTCCTATGTATTCACTTTGATCATATATCTTCAACTTGTTTATTCTATGTGTTCATTTTGTTTAAGCGATATCAAGGGACGACAAAACTACATATGACAGTTATCATTTCTTAATAATTAGTCTGATGGCCGTCTATCCGGATTTGACAAATAAAATAATATACCATTTATATTCAAATTTTTCGCATTATTTACAAACTTTGGTTTCATTTATCATTATATCGATGCTTTAGTATATTAAATTATTCTTTTTATTACAAAAATGGCCTATTCCTAAGTTGTATCTGTCCAAATTATAAATTGGAAATCGTTGATTTCAAAATATCAAATTTTTGTTACCATCGTTTCTAAGCAATAGAACAATTTGGTAATTCAATAGAGAAAAAAATCCTAGTAAATGACAAATTTAAGGCCGCAGAATAAATTAGGAATGTATGGTTCTTTCTACTTAAATCTAAAGAGAAACAATTATAATATAACTATAACTAATACAAAAGGTTCCTGTAAAAGATCAAAAAGAAGAATCACTGGATATGTCCAGTGATGATGAAATGGAGGATAGGCTAGTCAGTTAACACTTTCTGTTATGTCTGTTGTTAGCATTAATTATAGTGGTTAGAGAGAGAGGAACGGTGAGACTTGTATTATAAATAGTAGAGCGCCTGTACTCTTGAATTGAGTTGAGAAATAAAGAAATTATTCTCTCCTCCTCCTGTTTTCTTATATGGTGTCATGAGCCACTAAAGAGCTTACGCTCAAATCAAGATCCAAACATGGCGACTTCATCTTCCGTTGCCATTACCAAATCAAATCCCATTCAATTCTCCCACCAGATCCATACTGTTCTTGATCAAGAGAACTTTCTCATCTGGAAATCTCAAATTGTTCCAGTTCTCAGAGGTTATGGTCTCATTGGCTTCATCGACGGCTCCAAGCGACCACCAGATCAATACCTTACTGGCGCCACTGGAGCTCAGTCCTCTAATCCTGAGTTTGACTCATGGCAGCAACAGGATCAACTCATTCTTGCCTGGATTCTCAGCTCCGTTTCAACTTCGATTCTGGCGCAAGTGGTGAATTGTCAAACCTCTGCAGATCTGTGGAAAAAGGTACAAGAAATCTATGCTTCTCAGTCAATTGCAAAAGTGCTAGATCTCAAATTGCAGCTTCAGACCTACAAGAAAGGCAACAATTCTTGATTGCAATACACTCAGCACATGCAAACTCTAGCTGATCGGCTTAGGAGTGTTGGATCTGACATCTCTAATGATGAATTGGTGATGTACATTCTCCAAGGCCTGGGCTCAGAGTATGACAATTTTGTCACAGCTGTGTCAATGCAAGAAGTACCTCCTTCCATTGCCAAGATCAACAGTCTTCTTCTGGCACATGAAGCTAGACTTAGTGCCAATCTTCGATCTCTCTCCAACACAGCTGTACATCTGACAACTGCGACAAATCAGACTTCATCACAAGAGGTATTCTCCACTGATGCTTCTTAGAACAGAAATCAGGTTGGAGGGCGTCAGAACAATGCCACACAAAAGACTACTTCCTTCTCTCAGTCACCAAATCAACCTCGATTTAATTCAAATAGAGGCAGAGGTGGCAATTGTGGTCGTGGTAGAGGTCGTCAGAACTGCTCCAACTCTGCTCAAACTGATGTTTTGTGCCAGGTTTGTGACAAGTGGGGTCACTTTGCAGTGGAGTGCTACCACAGGTTTGATATCAGGTATGTTGGAGCTCCTCCACCAACTCCACAGTATTAGGCAGCAGCTTCTTCATCAAATGTGCACAATCAGGCCATGCTAGCTGAACCAAATCCATCTCCAACTGCAGCATGGTTCTTGGATTCAGGAGCAACCTCTCATGTCACTTCTGATATCAACAGCATGGTGTCAGCTCAACCTTACAGTGGCAGTGAATCTGTGCACATTGGAAATGGTACAGCTTTATCCATCTCTCATAAAGGTCACTCTTTGTTGTTAACTGCTGCTCAACCTTTGAAGTTGGAAAATGTCTTGTGTGTGCCATCTATTACAAAAAACTTGTTAAGTGTTTCTCAACTTATACAAGACAATCCTATTTGGATTCAATTCTCATCAAATCATTGTTTCATAAAGGATCTGGAAACCAACAAAATCCTTCTTCATGTCACATTGCATAATGGTTTGTATCAATTGGAGGCTCCATCAACTTCTCAACACCACATTTTTCTGGCTTCAAACTCTACAATGGATGTGTGGCACTATAGGCTGGCACATTGTTCCTTTGCTGTTATAGAAAAATTGAAAAAGAATAAGGTCATTTCTGTAAAAAATTCTGCAGCTGTAGTCTGCTCAAATTGTAATAAAGCTAAGGCACATAAATTGCCTTTCAAAGCTTCTTCTCATTGTGCTACAAAACCTCTTGAGGTTGTACATTCTGACTTGTGGGGCCCTGCCCCTATTGTTTCAAAAAATGGAAATAGATACTATGTGCATTTTGTGGATGAATTTAGTCGTTTTAGTTGGATATATCCTTGTCAGTGCAAATCTGATGTACCAAAAATCTTTGCTATGTTCAAAATTAAAGTAGAAAATCTGCTTCAATGCAAAATTCAAAATCTTCAGTGTGATGGAGGCCTGGAGTTTAAACCAATAATGTCCCAATTTCCAGAAATAAATTACAAAATCTCATGCCCCTATACCCCTGAACAGAATGGCCTTGCTGAGCGCAAGCACAGGCACATAGTTGAACTAGGCCTTGCCAATATCTTTCATGCTCATCTTCTTATGGAATATTGGGATTATCTTTTTGAAAGTGTGGTCTTTGTCATAAATAGATTACCTTCTCCTACAACTAATGATATATCACCTTTTGAGATACTTTTCAAGCACAAACCAGATTACAGATTCTTTCATGTCTTGGGTTGTGCCTGCTATCCTTTGTTGAGGCCATATGCACAAAACAAACTACAACCAAGGTCAGAAAAGTGTGTGCTCCTTGGATACTCTCAGACTCACAAAGGGTATCACTGCCTCCATGTACCATCCAGCAAAATTTATGTCTCTAGGCATGTCATCTTTGATGACTCAGACCTACCATTCTCCTATGAACAAACTTCAGTCACTTCTTCTATCATTCCCTCCATATCAACCAAACTGACAGTTTTACCAGTCACATCACCACAACAAGCATCTTCAACTCAACCCACTAATCCCATGCCAGAACCTCAAACACCACTTCTAGATCCTATTCAACCTACAACTCAATCTCACAATTTCCAAAATACCCTTCCCACCAACAAGCATCCTATGCAAACCAGAACTAAAACTCAAACAATAAAACAAAAAAAATTCCCTAACCATCAGCTACACTCTCTAACTCTCATCTCTGACCAGAACAAGGTACAACAACCTGACCCAACTACTTTCACTCAAGCTGCAAAAAGCAGTTGTTGGCGTCAGGCAATGGCATGTGAGTTGGATGCATTGGCTAAAAATAAAACTTGGGAACTTGTGTTACCACCAGTTGGTTCACATGTCATTGGCTGCAAGTGGATTTTTAAAACTAAGTACAGATCTGATGGAAGTGTAGAGAGACATAAAGCAAGGCTAGTGGCGAAGGGTTTCAGTGAAGAAGAGGGCCTAGACTACACTGAAACTTTCAGTCCAGTAATAAAACCCACCACTATCAGAGTTGTGCTTTGCATTGCTCTATCTCAGTCATGGCCATTACATCAATTAGATGTGAACAATGCTTTTCTCAATGGAGATTTGGAAGAGACAGTTTACTTAGAGCAACCACCAGGCTTTGTGGATCCTCTATATCCACAACATGTTTGCAAGCTGAAACAAGCCCTCTATGGACTGAAACAAGCTCCAAGAGCATGGTTTCACAAACTCAAATCCTTTCTGGTGGATCATCACTTCTCTCCCTCACTTGCAGACCCTTCCTTGTTCATACTCAATAAAAACAAGGTGGTGTTGTATGTGCTAGTATATGTAGATGACATTATTGTCACTGGAAACAACTCTGAAGCAATCTCATCTCTACTTCAGACCCTCAACAATACATTCTCCATCAAAGATTTAGGTTTCCTCAGTTATTTTTTGGGGGTTGAAGTTAATCATTGCACTGAGGGCCTACATCTCTCTCAGACCAGATACCTGACCACACTACTTGAAAAAACATCAATGCAGAATGCCAAGCCTTGTCAGACCCCAATGCAAACTGGTGTGCAGTTGTCAAAATATTCAGGGGTCTTGCTGGATAATCCTCATCATTATAGGTCTGTAGTTGGTGCTCTTCAGTATGCCACAATCACAAGACCTGATATTCAGTTTGCAGTAAACAAAGCCTCACAGTTCATGTCACAACCTTCTGACACACATTGGCAGTTAGTGAAGAGAATCCTCAGGTACATTAAAGGTACTCTCACACTGGGGCTTATGTTCAAGCCATAGTCTCTCAACATTAATGCCTATTGTGATGCGGATTGGGCTGGATGCCCTGATGACAGAAGAAGCACCACTGGATATGCAGTTTATCTTGGCAGCAATCTCATTTCCTGGTCCTCAAAGAAGCAAGCAACTGTTACAAGATCCTCTACTGAGGCAGAATACAGGAGCATGGCAGGAACAGCTGCTGAGTTAACTTGGCTTCAGTCATTGTTACTCGAGTTGGGTTGTCAGAACAATATTATACCCACTTTATGTATTTCATGCACGAACCAAGCATATTGAGCTTGACTTTCATTTTGTCAGAGAAAAAGTTGAAAAGAAACTCCTCCATGTCACTTTTGTATGTTCTGCTGATCAGCTAGCTGACTTGTTCACTAAACCTCTCTCTAAGGTTCGCTTTCAACTTCTCAGAGACAAGCTGCAAGTGATTTACAACCCCTTGCGCTTGAGGGGGGCTGTAAAAGATAAAAAAGAAGAATCACTGGATATGTCCAGTGATGATGAAATGGAGGATAGGCTAGTCAGTTAACACTTTCTGTTATGTCTGTTGTTAGCATTAATTACAGTGGTTAGAGAGAGAGGAACAGTGAGACTTGTATTATAAATAGTAGAGCGCCTGTACTCTTGAATTGAGTTGAGAAATAAAGAAATTATTCTCTTCTCCTCCTGTTTTCTTATAGTTCCCCTACCAATTTTTTATTGCCCCAAATGCCAACTTTGCTCTTTAGTTAGTTTTTCAAATTTTAAAATTCAAACGTTAAATCCAAACCATTGATTTTATTTAATTTAATGAGCGATGCGTTTTCATATAAGTTTTGTAAATCGTCGAGTTTATTTGATATTCGATCAAAAAGTAAAATATGAACGTATTAGAACAAATCTATCATAGTTAACAAGGTTTATTTGTTTTATTTATCCATTGATCAAGTATCAAATAAATTCCAAAATTTACAAAACTTATATGAAAGTGCATCATTCGTTAAAATTTAACGTTTGAATTTTAAAATTAAAAAAAAAAATAAATTAGTAGTAAAATATTGGAATTTGGAAAAACCAAAATATTAATAGCGGAACCTTCTCATTGTATATGTGTCATTTCTCTGTGTTAGTTCTGTAAAAAAATTTACGCACTTAAAAAGTAATCCACTGCGTAGCAAAATTTATCAGATTTTTGTGGATAATTTGATACTTGTTAATATATGTAAACGTAAATTATTTTTATATAATGATGTAATATGTACCGTATTTTGATGACCGGTCGATCGTTTTTGTAGTAATTATAAAATAATTTGTCATGAATTTCAGAGGGAAACCCAGGCTCCAGTAATTTCCCTCTCACGCTATTTTGCCCCACCGCACTATACATGGAGACTGTAGGTACACATAGATGTGGTACCGCGTGAACCGGAAGTGTGGGTCCCAGCGAGCAGTGGATGGGTCAAGGGCGAGGCTGACGTATCGGAACAAGGGAACGGGGTGGGGTGTAACGCTGTCTCGACATGTGTGATCTGACTTGATGGCGCTTATCATTACTCGCTGGCTCGCTGCTGCCTCCTCAACCAGCTAAGGCTGCTTCCCAGCTCCAATATTAGCCCCACTTTGGACCCTGGAGCCTGCACATGCTCCAAATTTCTGACCTCCTCTAAGCGATTCACTTGTTTTTGTTTCTCAAATAAATAAATAATTAAAATAAAATAAAAATCACTAGTTTTTCGTAATCCATAATTATTCTTCTTTATTTATATTTTTAATCACAACTAATAATATTATTACTAGCAAGATGTATTTCATAATTCTTTTATTCCTAATCTGACGAATTCGTCTCAATTAATTTGCTAAGTTCTATTAGTGATTATAAAAAAAATGTTTTAAACTGGAGTACTTTAGATAATTAAAACAGTTTACTCGTGCTCTAAAATATGAAGTGGAAAAATTTTCTAAATTTTTGTATGCTTTGTCATTATTACCTAATTGTTTATATAGTACATGCATTTTTATATTCAACGCAATATGATATTGTTAATTATCATTATGGTCTACTTGCCTTATCCCAACGTAGGGGCGACCCCACATATGCGCTTAAACTAAACATGCGCTCAAACTAAACATCTTCATGTCTAGTGAAATTGGATAAATTACAATTTTCTTCTGAGAAGATATTAAGTATAATCATACGCCTTTTACGTTAAATATATAGGCTCTGTTTGAATGCGTTGAGAATAAAGTAGGAAGAAGGAAGATGGGAAGAAATTTATTGAGAAGGGGTAAATTTATTGAGAAGTGTGTAACTTTTGTGAAGAGTTTGGATGGTTAGAAATAAATTTATTGGTAAAAAGTAGTTATTCCTTATTTCTTATTCCGAAAAGAAACCATCCAAACGGAGCCTAAGCATTAAGCCATTGACCAAGAGAAAGCGCCCAAGTAACGTACAGACGACAGTGACTAGGGTCACTAGGAGCAGCAGAAACAAACAAGAAAAAGCACGCACCCACCATTAGGTTCTAAACTAATCGTCTCACAAAACGAGATTTATGAAGTCTATAAATACACAAGAGGAAAAGAAAATAAATATTTCCAGAGGGTATGAAAAGGACTCGAGTGCTGATTGTTTGAGTTGACTATTATACCGGTGATGAAAATCCACCAATTACTTAAGTAGGCAAATTAAGATTTATATGTGAAATGGATGCAAATCCCCCGGCTTTGGAAGGTACTTAAATAGTTCTTCCTAGCAATCAATCTTGCGTGCTTTTGTGTCTATGATCAAGCCTTTCTGATAGTAACGTTGTGCATTAATTCGTTGGACCTAATATATGTTTCATTACAATATCCATCATATAAGAGAATGGAAGTAATCATTATTACTCATACACTATAACTTTAATAATTCTACTATTTTAATTATATTAATTAAGTACTCTTATAAGAAATGCACGTTCAACTTTAATTTGATAAATTGCCTAATAATATTTTTTAATTCATTTTTTAGTTGTTGCGAAGGATTTTTTTTTTTTTAGTAAAATGCACTGTTGTACTCTATCATAAAATTTTCATATTAAAATTGCGAAGGATTTTTTTTGGTAGTTGATGCTCTTAAATTAAGTGAAACAACTACTGCAATAAAGATCATCACAAGCTCTAAAACATATGAAAATTAACTTAACTCTTTATTAATTAGGCTTAATTTGGATAACTCTAATAGAGCGGAAGACACATTGAAGATTCGCTTAAAAGAATTAAGCCGATATTGCAATTCATAGAGATGCATGATCTTATCTTTTTATATAAAAAGGACTTTCAGGAAAACATAAACGATTTATAATCTTCTATGTTTTCTCTGCTACGAAAAATTAGTTGTGCCACTTGGTCTTGTAATGGTCTCTATTCTAGCAACCCGGGGCAAAACTACATACATTTTGGTGGGTCCAGACCCGGAACGAAATCCTCTACTGTCTTTTTTTTTACTGCTCCAAGCAGTCTTCTATTTCTTTTTTAATATTTCAAAATTTAAAAACTCAAATGGAGAATCCAAACCGTTAGCCTTGTTAAATTTTATCGGCGATGCGTTTTCATATAAATTTTATAAAATTTAAAATCGATTTGATACTTGACTAAGTGACATAATTATGAACGTATTAGAATTAATCTAACCAGATTCGTTCATTTGTTGACCTCTTGATCTAGTATCAAATCGACTTCAAATTTTATAAAATTTATATGAAAACGCATCACCGGTAAAATTTAACAAGATCAACGGTTTGGATTCTCCATTTGAGTTTTTAAATTTTGAAATATTAAAAAAAAAACAAAAGACTGCTTGGAGCAGTCAAAAAAAGGACTGTAGAGAATTTTGTTCCGTCCAGACCCACCTGGAAAAAATAATAACTGAGATACTAATAGTTTAATAAAAATAAAAAACCACGAAGAGGTAGGGATCATCGCATAAATTTGAAGGACCCGTGTAGACAGATTACGTTTGATTTGAATTGTATATATAGCGACTCTTGAAAAATCGCACAGAGACGCCGATTGCATTAATTCGTTCCTGGCGATTCCTTCCTTCACAATGAAGCTTATTAAGAAAAATTTTAGAACATAATGAAAAATTTTTGGTTGAATGACTGTCATGTAGCATATATTTTATATTTATATATACAAAGAGAGCTCTAATGAATCTATTATGCAACATTATCAGAAAATAAAAATTTGTAAGATATTGTTGTATTTTTATTTTTTTATTATCTTGAATTATTATTTTAGATATTGAATATATTATTTTGAATATTGTGTTGTTATTGAAGATATATTTAATTTCTCACAAATTTTTCTACGTTACATGGTTTTAGAATAATTTATTTAAAATTAATTGTTACTCTATGTCTATATTATATTTTATGTCATATATATATTTTCTGCAAAAAAAATTTTTATGGACATGCTGATGTGAATTTCTAACTATGCCCTGCTAGTAACATGGCAATTATCCTTACAACTGAAGTCTTGCATTAGCATCTAATTAGCGAGAAAAATAAAATCGCTTGAATCAAACTTTTCTATATCCATTTTTCCTTTGTAAAGTTACATTTTTTTTGTGCTGCTGCCGCCAAGTCCGTAGCCATTTATTGAAATCAAAGAGAGCAAACATATTTCAGACCAATACCAAAGTTATAAAGAGGAAATGAGAGCCTTACATATGACATCCCATTTATTCTTGCAAAATTTGCCAGAAGATGTGCTTGATTGTTTTCATACCTAGGAATTTAGGGCAAGTAAAAGGCACAATATCCCTTAGTTCAACAGATTTTTTAAATGCAAATAATTTATAAGCATACACATATAATGTATGTATATTATTTTTATTACATGTATTTAATACATATTTAAATTATAATAAAATTTTGAATATATTGTAAATAAGAAACACGTGAATATTTGCTATAAAAAAAAGTCACGCGTAAACACAAAGAGTGACAGTTTCTTTTTATTTATTAATATTTTTTTTTAAATGAATATTAATACATGACATGACAATAACCCTTATTAAAATAGTGGATGGGATTGGAGGCTCTAATTTTGAGTTCTGATTCTTTGTTGCAAACATCACATGATCCTCTCATAGCATCATGTTGCAGGTCACTGGAATCATGTGTAATAAGTTTGTGCATAGAAAAATAATCCACATTTAAATTTTTATAATTTGTATATACCACATCGTGTAAAGGTGGATCGAATTTATTGGATTTAGGGAGGCAGAGAGCCGTGTGTAGAGGAAATGAGGCGGAAGCGGAGGGGCTTGTGAGTGAGCCGTGTGTAGTGCAGACAAGGCGAAAGTCTAGAAGGGAAAGATCGATGATTTGACGAGAGAGGTAGATCTATGAGCACTTTGTTTCTCTTTTGGATTCGAAGGGGGAGAGAAATGAGACAGAGCACGATCTAAAAATGGATGTTTTTCTAGCATACGGAGAAAAGAAGAGCAAATAATGGAGGCATTTGATATCATCATTATTTATTGATATTTGGATCGTACTTGGCACTCAAATTTTACTCAAACTAACAAATTACTTATTGAATTGTCGTGTTTTTTCAGGATCTGGCTTTTTCGTCGTTTCTTCTCTTTTCTCTGTACATGTTTTGTTAATTTATGGTGATATCGGAGCATTGGATGGATTCCCGGTGATTCCCGCACGCTAGATGGCTCATTCCTAACATTAGAGACGATTCTCAGCGCAGTATGTGCTAGCACATCTAGAACAAGGCTAATCCTCCCTTCTATTCCAATTAATCAACTTGTTTAATTAAGTGGAACTAGTGCTTAATACATGAGCTCCTATAGGAAACAAGAGAGAAGGCAAGAGAGAAAAATATATATTCTTCTCTTTTATTTTGGTGGCGGCCACGAAAATTGGAAAAAGCAAAAAAACATTTAGGTCAAAATTGTTTTGGCCCGAAATTCAATTTTCTTTTTATCCTCAATTTTCACCTAACATAAGTGTAACTAATTACACTTATGCCATTAAGTGGCCTGCCTCCTAATAGACTTAAATGGACCAATTAGTTCAACTAATTATGTACCATTTAACATATTAAATTATATATTTAATGGGCCTTTCAATTACATTTCATTCGGCTCAATTAGCCTATTTAATATAATTCTCACAACTATATTAAATATTATTGGACAAAAATAATTATTAACTCATTAATAATTATTTTAGGATTAGTATGTACATTAAAATATTTCTATATGATCCTTTTGATTTAATTAATTATAACGGTTCGTAACGGTATATAATTAATCAAACCATCATATTTTCACAGTACTCACTGATGTGAATAAATAAATAATGCACTGTATGGTTAAAGTTCTATTTGTGTGACCCTTTGAGTATTCATGCTATGTTGGCCATGGAAAATAAATCACTATTTATTTCCAATAATCATAAGCGGTATCTAGCAACACGTTATAATTCCCAATTCGCATAAATAAATACTGTACCAATACAGTACTTCAATCATGCATAAGAAAATAATATCTTATTATTTTGATTCGTATGTCACATGATATCCTTTTATAATCCAAGATAGAAATGTGTCATTTTTGCAGATTATATGTTTCTTGATCTAGAGATGATTGCATAAGTTGCTAGCAAGCAATCCATCTCCATCAAGGGGCCCAGTAGATATCATCACTCATTAGGTGTACTAACGAGGGACATGCGGTTATCTTGATGACCAATTTCTCCCAGCACAATTCAAAAGAACATAAACAAAGTCCCTATAGCAGCCTTTATCAGGAATCAGCGTTAGACGATATTTATAGAACCTATCCTCATGTGGAGAAACTGAACCATCTCAAACTCAAAATCAAATACGTATGAAATAAATAATGGCACAAAACAAAATCCATATATTTATTTCATTGGGTCATGTCCTGTGCTATGTTCCAGTAACATACACATATGCAATTAAGTAGGTAACTCCTTACCCATGATTTGTAGAATTTAATCATCACTTAAGTTGCATACTAGTCTTATCTGATAATTAATGTTCCTTATTAATTATCAAGACAATGGACTCTTTAGAGATATTATTGTCATTCTAACGAATGATCCACAGAGATCTACAATTCAGATCCTCAACCTAAACGGTCTGTCAATAATAAACTCTAGGAACAAATGATCAATCATCATCAATAACATAAACTAAATATAATCGCCACCAACTGATTGGCCTCTAGGACATATCTCTAACAAATGGAAGTTAAAACTCGAAGTTAAGTGCGCAAGTGCTCAACTTGGAGTTTTAACGGCCAAAATCAAACGAAACCTGACTCCTAAGACACCTTTTTCATTATTTAAAACCCTAAAAACTCTTTACACCTTTCCTTTTATTATTTAGCTTGATTTATTTTAATCTGAGTCCAAAAATCAATAAAAAACATTTACCTTTAACGCACTGTTTAGTTTTATATTATTCAAAAACTCTTATAATATTTCTGTCTGGATTTTAAGAAAGGATAAATCCAGTATTCATAAGTCCGTCTCTTGGGTTTGACCCTAAAGCTACATTCCGAACGATTAGTGAGGTTAAGCTCTAGGTTATTAAATTCATTTGATTCCTAAATTTTAAGCCTTCATCAGCGTTAACAGAAAGAACAGAGATAATTAAACGTAACATCTATTTGCCATCGAGTCATTTTTTGAGATCTAAAATTCAAACGGTCAATCTAAATCGTTCAAATCGATCACCATATTGAAATACTCTTGGAGACCAAATCTTTCATTTTCTTTTTTGCTATTTATTATGATATTTTCAAATTTAATTTGTTTTTAGAATTTTTTAAAATATCATAATAAATAGCAAAGAAATTCTAAAAATGTAAAATTGGTTTGGAGGAGTATTTCAATATGAGGAACAAGTTGAATGGTTTGGATTGACTGTTTAAATTTTGGATCTCGAAAAATGACTCAATGATAAATCGATGGTATGTTAACCTCACTCATATATTGTTACATAACAATTATATAAATTTGTACATCCGCATGTTGTGGCTGCACATGTTTGCCATAGGAGATCTAAGCACATAGAAGGTAAGAGAGATGGATATCATGGAATGAATAGTTTTGTCATTTGATAAATAGCTTTATCATTTTTCTCGCTACGAGGCAACAATGAAACAAAATAAAGGATCAACCATACAGAGCTGATTTGAATCCCGTTATAGGATCTATAGCGCGAATTTGACACCGCTATAGCTTATAGTGCAGATCAGATTCCAGCTATTGGGAGATCTGATTCACGCTATACCATGGTCCTTATAAAAAAATAAAGATTTTTTATTTTTTAAATTTTTATTAAAAAAAAAATCGGTTAGTTCGATGAGAACATCAAACATATGGTGATAAGCCAATGTTTTCAAAACCGTACCGGCATCCTTACCGGCCAGATGATAGAAATCCGGTATTTCTTGATATTTTTCGAAATTTTCCGGTTTTTCCTCTCACAATACCGGATACCGCCGTTTCGGTCACCATTCCGGTTCCCGGTATTACCGAAAATTTCCGGTATCCGGTACGGTTTTGAAAACATTGTGATAAGCTTGCCATGGTACAGCATCATGAAAGATTTACACGTGATTGTGCCTCTGAAGAGCCGTTTTCTGTGGGCCCCGCATCTCCACTAAGAATTGTAATTGCATGCTAGCTACATTTTCAGGCGTTAACAAGTAAACAAATAGTCCAAATGTTGGGGCTAAAGAGGGATTGATAAATAGATGCAGTATGATATGATATGGAAATTAATAGAACCACATTAATTGAATGGTGGCAGATATCAGAAAGAGGAGAGCTGTCTCCTTTGAAAAGTTGGGATGAAAGGAAATATGGGACCCAATTTGGACCCTAGCCGGGTAATCGGTTCTTTCGTCGGCTCTGATTGCATTCTATTGCGACATATTTCTTTTTCCTTTGTATTGGTGTATTATTGCGTGGAACAGAAAGGGAGCGTTGACTAACGCTCAGTCTTATACTGAAAGAAAGAGAATTAAAGATGAATAGTGATTAGTGAGGATGAGTAAACAATTTTTTTGCGTCAGTATTGTTACTATTACAAAAGTGTTCATAAAGTTCATTCCTATAAAGTAATTTACTTTGTCGGTTGGCCTGACTGAACTAGATAAAAAAAAAGATACAATTATATACTATATTGTATAATATATAATTTAATGTCTACTAGCTAGTACGGATGATCAATAATCCAGTCATTTGTACCATAATGGACTGGTTCAACATTCGGGGACGGTGCAAGAAAAAAAATAATTTGTTATCAAAATATCGGACCCTTCCTCTAAAGAAGAGGTACTTCAGTAAAATAAATAAATAAAACAAATAATGTATTCTAATTCCGTTTTTCGGTCTGAGTGTCATCAATGTAAATTTATCTGTTGAAATTGCTGACAAAAACTGAGTTCAACTCCCAGGACTGTTTTTACACTCGATCGTGCTCTTAATTATTGTTTTTAGCTGACAGAAAGATAAAAAAAAAAAGATGGTAGTAAGAACTGTACATGTAAAATATGAACCTACATTATTAGTTTTACATATGTTGAATATCTAATTAATTATACAAGAAACTGTTCGTTGACATTATAAAGTGTCCACAGTCACTTCGAGATATGAATCTTGTTTGAATAAACGAAAAGTACTGTCTAACTTTTCTACGGCTATAGGGGCACAATTTGGCTGACGTAAGATTACCCGAGTTCATTATTAATCTTTTAACACCAATCTTAAATTTAAGAGATGGAGGGAGAAAGAAACCTCTATCCGAAAATTTCAACACGTACCGTTACCGGAATGAAACGGAAAAAAAACGAAACGGCATATTCCGTATCTATTGTGGACGCTGGACTGTCCTGCCGACTAATTTTGTAATCCATCAATTGTTTCCGAGCTATATTTTTAAAATATTCATGTTACAAGGTAAGATTAAACTAAAGGTTTGTGGGACATGAAAGGACACCAGATCGTGAAAGCAAGAATTAACAACAATTATAAACCCTAGTAACATGCACCAAGAGACAGATACCACGTGAAGATCAACTCCAAAAAAGACTCCGAACAAAACTTTATATATGTTACTTGACATTCTATAGCATTGTCTGGTGTTTTTAGTTCTTCCCTGGCAATTAGCTAAGTCGTATGGATCGCACTTTATGTCTTAAAACGGAAATTTTTGCATTAGCAACCCTGCCAAGCTCAGAATTTATATTATATATAGCAATGGCAGAGATGAAAATTGGATGGTTTGGATTGAATTTTTAGTGTGGGTTATTTCGGGTTGAGATAGGCTAAAATCAGTCGCGACGGACGATTGAAACCGTCAGTTACGATCAAATTTCAATTTTCGAGATTCTAACAGTCGATCTGAACCATTCACTGTGTTTTTCATATTGAAATCTCGTTGGAGACAAAATTTTATATTTTTCTGAAATTTTTTACTATTTGATTAATATTTTACAAAATTCTTAATTTAAACAATTCTGGACCCTTCAATAACTATGATTTTTAAAAATTTAAAAAAAAATAGTAAATAAAATCAGAAAAATATAAAATTTAGTCACCAATGAGATTTCAATATGAAGAATACATTGAACGGTTCAGATTAGCCATTAGAACTTTAAAAGTTGAGATATAATCACAGCTGACGGATTCATCCGTCGGTCGTGACTGATTTTAGCCTCTATCTTTCGGGTTTTATTCAATAATTCACGTACTCTTTGTGCTCAGGTTGACTATCTTGAATCTGGATGTTTGATGTCTTGGAAGTTGGAACATTCAAATTTGGTTTGGATAAATTTTTTTTTATAACTATACTCGTAATTATTATTCTATTGTTAATAATAATAATAATAATACTTATTATTATTATTATCATCATAATAATAATTTGATAAAATGGTTATAATAATTAATTAACTAATTACTATGACGATCTTAATTATATTAATTAAAAAATATATTATATTAAAATAATATTTTTAAAAAGATGATCCAAAAATAATAGTTAATTATTTTTTGGATCTAGAGTATTATTTTAAGTGGTCCAAAACTCGAATTAATTTTTGACTCCTAGAATGCTTGGATGATCTTTTTAAAAATATTATTTTTTACACCAAATAACTAATCCTCAAAGGTAACAGCAGGGATGTGGATGGGATGTGCAATTGGATTCTCAGTGAGTCGAGCCTCTACTTGAAGCACGGTTGATACTGGTACACTGCTGATACTAGTACACTGGTGATTTGGTGATACTGGCGCAGCCGTGACTTGTTTTTCTGTTTTTCTTTTTTTTGCTGTTTTGTTCCTTTTGGCAGCCTCTGTCAAAGTTTTAAAAAAAAAATTCTAATTGTATTCATAGATGATCCTTAAAAAAATATACTATAAATTTTAACTTTATTAAAAGTCTCACATGATATTTTTAATAAAGTTAAAAAAATAAATTAATTGTCTCAGAAAATCAACCAGAACAAAATTGCATTACGTAACAACTACCAATGACGTCAACAGTTTGTGAATATTAACGTACTTGCTATTAGTGATTAATTTATAACATAGTTGCTATTTGTCAGAGGAAGGACAAATAGTAATTCGGTGCATCGCGGATTTTTTCAGGAGTATTTTTATAAATTGACAAATTTAATTTAATCAATGTAATTTGAATATTGAAATCTCATAGCAAATCAAATTTTACAATTTTGAGATTTTATTACTAATTTTTTCGAATTTTTTAAAATATTCCATTTTTGGAATGTTAAAAATAGTACAACATTCCAAAAATGGCATGTTTTAAAAATTTCGAAAAAATTAGTAATAAAATCTAAAAAATTATAAAATTTGGTTTGCTACGAGATTTCAATATGTAAATTAGATCGGTTAAATTAGATTTGTCAATTTACTAAAATATTCCTGAAAAATCTGCGGTGCATGGAATGTCCTATGCACTATAGTACATATTAAACTTTCTCATGATAATATGCGAAAATTAGGAGGCGAGGGAGGGTTGATTAAATAGATAGAGGTTCTGATTCAAGAGTGTTCGGAAAATTAGAAAACTGTCGTGAGCATTTGGAGCAGTGTTCAAAAGAAAAGGTTATATTTTTGTAATTTTGAAAAATTAGGGGTGGTTGGACAAAATAATGGTGTATTTGGATGATTGGATGCCTTCAATAAGGAATAAGGATTTGTTTCTTGTTCCTAACGGATCCAAACAAGACATGAACTAAAAACAAGTCCTTATTTCTAATTCTTACAAATTCATGGTATCCAAATCAACTTCCGAAAATGACGTTTCGGTACTTTTAGAAATTAGTAAAAGTGCTCATCTTTTAAATAGTAGAATAATATGGTAGTTCACTTTCCTTTCTTTGGCATGTATTTAGTGTGTAGCTTCCCTTTGTACCTAATTATATAGTAAGAATGTTTTTGTGGGGGCGCAAGTAAAAATAGCTCTTTGGCAAGAAAATATGCTAAAAGGAGAAAAAGCTGCTTGGTCCCGGAAAAGAACATTATAAGAAACTGCTCCCATCACTAACGCTAATATAGTTTTTTTTTAGGATCACTAACGCTATAGTTGAATTGTTGGAAGAAATGACCCTACTTGATCTGTTCATAAGTCATCACGTAATCCACAGGACAGGAATGCCATTTAGCCGTGACCCCCAACTTTTCATTCCATGTTGGACCATAATAATGGTTCCGTTTGGATGGTTACAGGAATAAAGATGTATTTGGTATGATTAATGAATGTCTTATTTCTAATAAAACTTATTTCGAATAAGGATGTATTTGGTATGATTAATGAATAAGTCTTATTTCGAATAAGACTTATTCCGAATAAGACTATGTATATTCATTCTCTTAAATAGAGTTTATTTCTTGCTACAATATTGAATATGTTACTTCTAAGATAACAATGAGTCAGTGACTCCGCTGACTGGACTCTGACATTTGAGATGTGGCTTCCTTTTTCGATAAATGTGTGTGTATATATATATTAGGATGCATGATTTTTATTTTTCCGATAAAAGTATGGAAGTAAAAAAAAATTACTTCATCACACAATATAATGATCAAACAGAACATAGGTAATAGGATTTTCTTAAAAACATAAAAACTATATTACTCAATGAACTTCGTTTCTAAAAACATAGGTAATACGCCGAAATAATTGCAGCCTTCTAGCGCATTTTATAAACGGGTAAGAAGTCTTCTTACCCGTTTATAAAAAGCACTAGAAGGAGAGAGAGAAGCGCGGTTTATAAACGCGTTAGAACTTTCTTCTTATTAAAAAAAATATATTAATTCTTTCTATTAAAATTTTCGATGTTAAAATTCCTATATAAAATAATTTCGGTGGGAACAATGACTTGTTCCTTGTTCCTTGTTCGTGGGATCCAAGCACACCCTCATAAAAAAATAAAAAAAATTTAAAAAAATCTTAAAAAAATGGATTTCGACCAGCTGGCTAGCTAGTAGGGATGCCAGCATGGTATTAAAAACACTGTTGGAAAATTTTGTAATTATTTTAATATAAAACAATACTTTAAAATGGAATAATTTTTTCAATCTCATTTGACTCGTGATGAATTATAGTTGTTCGAATGGTACGTTTTTCATGAGAAAGTTTAATATACACCATAGTGCTGAAGGATTTCATGATGCGAATCGGGTAATTTTAAAATTTTATTAACCGATAACATCTAAGATTGTTCTTATTATCGCTAACTTTCCTATGTTATGTTTGCATCACAATCACATATATCCCTATAAGAAGGATTGTTGAGCCATACCTATGGTCTCTAACGAAGTTTTGTTCCTCTTGGTTCACCTTAAATCCGAAACAAGAATGATAGTTGAATCCGTGCTAGCGAACTCCCCGTCAACACCTAGCTCCGCCACCCGTGTCTTGATCGATTGCTTAATCGATAGAATATTTTAACAAATATATTGAGGAAGAGAAAGCCAAAGTTTCAACACATGAAGAAAGACTTGTGTTTACAATTTCTAATCTGTTTTACCTTTAAAACATCAGAATAAACCTTTCAAATTCGTATAGCATTTAAAACCACTAATCAGAAATTAAAACAGCACTTTAATTTCTGATGTTGCAGCACTACAACAATGATAACTCTCTGTAGGAAACTCCAAACGACATGAAACTTGAACCATTGGATTCTACGCTTCCAGGGCTATAATTTTCATATATCATTTGTCTAATTTGGATATCATTTGCTATACTAATGGTCAGTTTAAAGTTGGCTCAAATTCTGACCCGAATTTAAAGCCTTCTTTCTCTCTTCATTTGCTAAAATATTTGGGCTTGGGCTTTAAGTAAATTTATGCACTCTATAATAATATTCATATATTATTATATTATGTGAAATATATATTATACTCATAATATTCACATATCAATAAATTTATTCCTTGCTAGTTAATCACGTCATGTGATATAATTTTCTATTTGTACACTTTGTTTCATACAACATGAAACCTTGTACATAGAAAATATATTTCTTGTTTCCCATTCAGTTGGTGTGACCTATATTGAGGATCCATATTATGTTGGCAATGGAATAAAATATTTTATTCCATAAACTGTAAGCGGTACTCTAGCATACATTACAGCTACCCAAATAATATAGATGTTTAGCAAATTCTTTTACGAAACACGATCCTTCTAGTAATGTTATTAACATTACTTGTGTCTATTCCTTGCCATATGATATTATGATTATTATACAAAGTAGGGTTGTGTCATCTTCGTATTATAATCTTTTCTTGGTCTCAAATAAGTAGGATTATATAATTATAACTGCACTTCAGTTATATTGGATCCATTTATAATCTCACTTTACCAAGGGGCCCTTTATAATATCATTCCTCAATTCATGTGTGACAATTAGCTATTGACATATATATTTCACTCCTACACAAGTTATATACAAAGAACTATTACTTTTATCACCACAAGTTTCAAATGGCTTTAAGTAATAATCACGTTGCATATTTCTTATGTGAAAATATATCATATCAATCTTAGAATTAATGACACGATAAAAATATAAATGACACAAACACAATCCATATAATATTTTTATTAATTAGGTCTGTTCAATATATGAAACTTTTCATATACTCGTGTTATTAAATGATAATCCTTTATCAACATTTACAGAACTACAATGTACTTTTAATCAACACGACAGTTTTGTATGGCATATTAGTGTTCCTGCTAATATCCAAGACCCTTGAACATTTTAGAGATATATATTCATTTTATTTAGAGTTCTGCGGTTCAAGACCAAGAGCATCTTCTTGAACACTTCTAAATACGAATATAAACTCATGGGACAAAATGTAATAACATCCAATTCATAAATATAACATATAAAAGTAATCACCATAAGATAACTTTTAGAACACAATTCCAACAAGTGCATAGAGCATTCCGTGCATCATGGAATTTTTCGGAAATATTTTTGTAAATTGACAAATTTAATCTACATATTGAAATCTCATACCAAACCAAAATTTACAATTTTTTTATTTTATTACTATTTTTTTTCGAATTTTTTAAAACATGTCATTTTTGGAATGTTGTACTATTTACAATTTTTCAAAAATGGCATGTCTTAAAATTTTTGAAAAATATAGTAATAAAATCTAAAAAATTGTAAAATTTGGTTTTCCTTGAGATTTCAATATGTAAATTAGATTGGTTAAATTAGATTTGTCAATTTACAAAAATACTCCCGAAAAAGTTCCCGATGCACGGAATGTCCAATGCACTATAGTGCGTATTAAACTTTCTCATTATTCATTCTATAAAAAAATATTGGTTGGATCTTCGGTGCAGAATTTCCCTAAAATAAATATTCGAAGGAGCTAGCGAACCACTTTAAACCGAATTCAAAAGCACGGTCAAATAATAATAATGATGGTGATAATAATAATAAGGAATAATTAGATTTATGTCATTGTGAAAATTCGCTAATTAGGAATATGTCATTGTTAGATTACAAATTAGATTTATGCCATCATCAAATTGTTTAAATTAGATATGCCATTATCTCATTCTAAAAAAGATTTAATTCTGAAAATGTCATTTTGAATTCTCTTAATATTTCTAAAAATTTCCAAACTACCCATTGTTAATAAACCTAAGTAAAAAACACGGAGGAACGACAGAGGATTTACTAAATTTGGTAAAGTGTATTTCTTCATAATTTGGCAATATGAAAAATGACGTTCAAAAGGCTCCCTTTATAAATTAATAATATACATAAAATGGAAAAAAAAATCATATAATTGTATGGTTAAATGAAGTTTGGTACAGTGATCCAGGGTTTGATTGCGTGGATTCTTCATGTACGATTAAGTTTGGTAAAATGATAAAATATATAATTGTATGGTTAATTGCACCTTTATTTATACGAATAAATTTTCCATAGCAAATATGGTCTCTGGAGATGCATTGTCAGAATAGATAAAAGTATTCATATTAATAAAGATCAAATGCAGAAATTGATAACATAAATAAATAACCAAACAATACAGTAGCTTGACCTTCTATAACAAAACTCATTTTAATTAATTTATAATGACATAAAACTATTTGTCATTTTGTGATGGTATTTTTCTAATTTCAAATTTTAGTAGTGGCATAAAAGTAATTTGTCATTTATTAGTGGCATTTTTCTAATTTTAAATTTCTACAGTGGCATATTTAAAAGGGTAAAATTGATAAATTAATTTTTCGATGGCATAAAACTAATTTTTACTATTTTACAGTGGCATAAAACTAATTTATCATTTTGTAATAGCATTTTACTAATTTGAAATTTTCAAAATAGCATAAATCTAATTAACCCCAATAATAAAATGCTATTTTGTTACGTGGGAAAAGTTAAAAAAGAATACACTTCTTGAGAGAATTTCCACAGTGGAAAACGCAATAGTGAATAGTGCTAGAACTTGAAGGGTTGACCGGTTGAGTGAATGACCGCTCATTGTCGGACTCGGGACCATGCTATCTATCGTAACTCGTAAATATTGGAGTACTGAGGAGGGGTAATTAAGTAATTTAATAAGGTTAGCCGATGCTGTCCTGCTGGATATTGTTGGCTTGTTGCCAATATTGAATGAATTGACCTGGTAACTCGTCTTCAATCTTCGTTCTCGTGGAGATCAGCTTACGGTTTATGATGTCCATAAGTCCATTCCTTTTATTGGAGATAGTGCGGCAGGAGATCATGCTGCATTTATGTGTCAACATACCTAATTGTGGCTAATACATGTTCCAATAATGACTATATATTGGCTAACAATTATTTTAAGCATATAAGAAGTTACTTATTTGGCAATGATTATATAAATAAAAACGATGATAGATAATGCAATTTGATACAATAGAATTTCTTTTGACTTTGTTGAAAGAATGAACGAATTAAAGCTAATAAACAGCAAATTGAAAACTTAAACTGATATAGATGGGAAAGTTCTTTATCAAAATTTACTCATCAAAATAGTTACCGCAAATTAATTTTGTTTATGATATTATGACCAAAAGATAGCATATCTCAGTTAGTTTGGAAATATTCTCATTTTTTATTTATATTAAATCAAGTGAATATATTGATAGACATAATCATTGATTACTGTGTTTTAAAATAAATATACTAATTTTCACGGTCCATAAATCATATAAAAAAATGAGAAAAGCTAACAATATTGAAGAGCATTGTTAGGCGGAATCTTTAATATTGATCTCCAACAATTTTTCTTAGACATCAGGATAATATTCTTCAAGCGTTTCTTTTTTTCTCAACTTTGTCATGATTTTTTTAGTGCAGATATATGTATAAAATAAAATTAATATTTTTTTTACAAAATATGAGATATTTTATAAGATTCTAAGACAACACTTGAGATCAAATACAATAAAACGAGTTCGTCAAAATTTCCATCAAGTTTTGATGGACACTTTTGTTAATTTAATTAAATGAAGTTGATTCACAAATAATAATTAATAATATGGCCATATTAAATTTCAGCATGTATAACTAGGTACCAGGGGTGGATCCAGTGGTGGGGCGGGTGGGGCTAGAGCCCCACCTACCGCCGTCCAGCCCTGAAGCCCCTCTTTAGTCTCAATGAATTTTTTCAGCCATTGGAGCATTCAAAGGTGGGGCTGAAGAACAGAAAAAAAGAAACCGTTCGATTAAATGATTTATTAGAGCACTCAGCCCCACCTAAATATTTTTGCTAGATCCGCCACTGCTAGGTACAGGTTGGGCGAAACATATTTAAGACTTATTTTAATATCTCAATACTGGCGTATAATAATTTTTTTTTTGACAAAATGAAGAAATTGTTTTTTTTCTCCAGCTTGGCCTTTGCTTAAGCTGATCTCCACAAGAGTTGCATCATCACATTAATTTAGTTTACTTATTTGTCGGGTTTTAAGTTTTGGCATGGGATACATAAAAAATTCTTGTATTAATAGACAGTTAATAGCCATCAAAATGATGAGTAGGATACATCAAAGGCTTTATATATTTGTTCAAGTTTAAACATGCAAAATACATTATTTTTTTCTTTTTTGGTTGTTTTTTCGGGGAGTCCTTTTTTTTTATTTGTTTGTGTACATATTGATCAAGACAAGGGAGAGCTTCACACAACCATATACTTGATTACTTGAACTTCCATTCAGTTGGGAACCATGAGTTGCATTAAACCGGTTTGGCGTGTCAGGGGACATGACTACATGTCATGACTCACGACCTTGTTTTTTACCTTTTAGGCTGTGCTCCATAATGTTATAAAGGAGATGAGGGGAGGGGGGATGAGGGAAGGGGGGATCAAGGAAGGAGAGATTGATTGTTTACATGCTCCAATTTGAGACGCCGGGGTAAGAGAGTTACCTAAAATATGTTTTAACTTTTTTATTTAATGATACATCCATCTGACAAGTAGCTAGACTCTTTTACCCTTCTATTTTTCCGAATATTGCTTCATTACATTTGGGCGTGGGCTAACAGTAGAGAAGAGGAATGGCGAGGGATCTGGCGCTTTTTTTTAGGGATATTTTTGTCAATTAGCCGCCATTACTCAGCGTACACCCCGATTTCGGGGGGACTAAATTTGGACGCTTCGAGATATGATTTTAATCTTGGCTCATCCCAGCTCCCTCTTCGTGAGATTTCTGGAGCATATAACTCACCACCCTTTCCTCACCTCATCCAGTCTAATCTCCTTATTTTCCATACTGGAGCACAGCCTTAGTATCGTTATCGATATCATAGAAAGCCCGGATTAAAAACCAACGGCCCACAATTCAAACCCAAACCCAGAGGACGCAGTATGGGAGCCGTCGGATGATAATTCAAAGGATCAAAATTTGTTCGGAAATGCTTCAGATAAAAAAAAAAGGAAATCTCCTGTTTTTTCGAAAGTTCAGCAATAAGCACCGCATAAAGAGAAATGCTAGTGTCCAATATATAGGACGGATGAATTCCGTCTAATACGATCGTTTTCACGTTTTTAAATTTCAAATAACCGATCCAAACTGTTCAATATGTTTACCATATTGAAAACTTAATAATAAACCAAATTTTACATTTTTTTCAAAACTTTTTACTATTTGTTTGGCATTTTAGAAATTGTTGTTATGGGACGATCCATAATGTTTCTTGTAAACAATTTCAAAAATAGTATTGAGAATAGTAAACAATTTTAAAAAAAAATTTTAAAATTTTTTTACTTTTTTTTTGACATTTTCCATATAATGAATTTTAAAAAATAAAAAAAAATAGTAAACAATTTAAAAAAAATGTAAAAATTGGTTTCTTGTAAGTTTCCAAAATTGAGAATAGATGGAACAGTTCGAATCGGTCATTTGAAATTTAGAAACGTGAAAACGATCGTATTGGACGGATCCATCCGTCCTATATATAGAAAACTAGCATTTCTCCCGCATAAATGATAAATCTTCCATAATGGAAACTAAAATGTTTCGGCAGATAACCGTCGTCGCCACACTTACTGCATCATGTTGACTTATTATTGTTATTTTTTTTTGAAGATTCCATAATGTTGATTAACATCTTTTACGATTAGTACTACCAAATATATTTAACTGCATTGCGTCCAATTCGGATTTGCTGTTGCGCGACAAATGGTGTAGCGTACGTACGAGTCGTCTGATCTTGATCGGACGGTTAATTTTTTACGAGCCTATCAATCTAGATTATATGCACGGGCCTCCCTTGTCTATTAGATCTTGATCAGATGGCCAGCGCGATGTCGCTGGCAGCATATCTGAATTTCATTGCGTCGGAACAGGTGTGTATGTGTTCTTTTAACTCGTCTTTATGTCTAGTTATGTCGTATTGACTAGATGAAACTCCTGACAAGGCACGGTTTTTATATGGATCGGATTGGAGTGACACGATACACTGTGTTATTGTATCAACTCTTGATAGTATTATAGAATTTTAAACTAAAAATTTTGTTGACATTTATAATTTTATATATAGAAAACTATACTAAATAATAATTAAAAATTATTTTAATTAACTAATAAGAAATATTATATTAATCTTTTTGTTGTGTTATGTCGTACTATCATGTCAATACGTGTTGCGTTAAACTATGCAAATTTTGCAAAAGTAGTTCCAACTCGACGGAGCTAACGCCTAACTAGGGGTGACGGCGTTATACCGTTTTCCGTGGACGTTCTATCTAAACGGAACGGTTAACGGTACAAAAAACCATTTCGTTTTAAAAAACGGAACAGTAAATGGAATGGGAGGACATACCGTTGCTAAAATGGAACGGTAAACAGAATGGCCTATTTCGTTTCCGTTTCGACAAATAGTCCAGTAGTTTTTAGTGTAAAAATACGTTCACAGAATGAAATGACATTTCGTTTTCTGAAACGGAACGAAAAATGAAATAGAATGGTCATACTGTTGATGAAACAGAACGGAACGAAAAACGAAATTGGCTATTCCGTTGCCGTTTGGAACGTTAAACAGACCTACGCCTAACGTTACAACTTACAACATATGTTCATACTTGTAATGATCGTACGGTGCCCAATGCGTGATGTGCTGACATAACTCAATCCGGAGAACCTATATCCATGCGATGCACATCCAATTCACGATTGACAACAATGAGACAAAGGTCAAGCTAGCGAACTAATAAAGAGCGAATGATTTGGCGTCCAAAATTTGGTTGCAGGAAGGCAGCTTTTGGACCTAGCTATTAGCCACATGCCGAATAGTTTAGACTTTTTTTTTTTTTTGACAGTTGAATAGTTTAGACTTGAACCCATGTGACGGATGGGTGAGAGAACACAACACGATTTAATAGAAACCAAATCATGTGCCACGCGGCACCGTGCAGCGTAAAAATTCAGACCGTCTAGATTAAATTCAATGGATGAGGGAGTTCCGTGTAGGTAACCAGATTGTAAAGGTCGAAAAAAATCTAACCGTCGAAATCGGATCGTACGGCTCGAATTGGTGCGCGGCATGATACCGCGCGGCACCGGATAGGGATTCGATTTAATACCCTAGCTATGTACTGTTTTTCATTAAAAAAAAGCCCCGGGTATTAGTGACATTGGTTTTCTTTCTTTAACTTTCATTGTGTAAAACGTAATTTACCAAGAAAAATATATCCTCTCCGTACAGTTAAATTTCAGAAATCTTTATAATGGTTTTGTTTGTTTATCTAGTGATGACTATTAATTAAGGGTATCAATAATAAATCAGTCAAACTGATACACAGTAAACTGATGTCTTGGAAATTAGATTACTATTAGATGCATTGCACAATTCAGGAGCCGGAGCACTTGTCTAAGTACAGATATTTTAAGTGTTAAGAATGGTAGTAAAGTAAAAAGTAATTCTGATTTTCACAGATTTCTATGGCTTATTGGCTTCTACTTTTTTGGAAAGCGTGTTTGTTGTCAGACGCCACAATTTTTTTTATGTTAATCTCGAAACCGAAGTCAGTGGAATTGCTAAGCAGCAGCAATTAAGTTTGGGTTCTTGCCTAATAAGGACGTATTCTCCAAAAAAGAATTAAGTGCTGGTTTTCTACTTTAAAGACAGAGATTTAAGCAAGGCGGCGACCAGGTTTAAGAGATAAATCCAGCCGTAGAGAACTTATCAATGGTTAGCCGTAAAGAACTTAATCAATTGTCTACTTCATCCAATTAGTTGTCTATTTAGTTCTATTCTTTGTCTACTTTATCCAATTAGTTGTCTACTTAATTACATTCTTAATTTGTCTATTTTATCTAATTTGTTATCTACTTAGTTCTATTTTTTTATCTAGATTATCCAATTTGTTGTTCGTTTGATTCACACAAATAAACATTTATTCGAGCCAAACCAAACACGAGCTTATCCAATTAGTTGTCTACTATATGTTAAATTCTTTTTCTACTTAATTCTATTCGTTATATAAAATCGGAAAATGCTAGCTTTAGAAAAATAAAAAGTAAGGCATGTCGGTAACTCCAAAAAATAAATTTAAGTATAAATTTCAAATTTTGTACAATTTAAGTGTAATATATTTTTCAACTAAAAATTGTAGGGATCTTTGCAAATTTCAAGTAGTCCAATGAATAGATGTTTGAACTTTCAACAAATTTCTAAATTTTAGTACAAATACATTATTCATATAGAGCATATTGATTGTTTTTTATGCCTGCTAAGATTTTAAAAATTAACTCGTTATAAATGAATTCTAAATCTATGAAAATACTGTTTTGTGAACTATAAAATTACTATGAAATGTGCATTTTTTGAAAGAGAAGCTAGAAATGTCCTAAGAGGTTTAGTGAAAGACAAAAGGGCAAGGTCGGATTTCAAAGGACCGGACTTGACGGGTTTGGTAGAAGGGCCGGATCGGACCGGGTTAAGAAAAAGGATCGAGATGGGATGGGTTAGACGGATTTGTTTTTTGAAACACGAGACCGGCCCTTCGAAAACCCGGCCCTTATAGGTCCTTGGCCCTTCTAGTCCTTCTAAAATAATACCAACATTTAATTTTTTTAATAGTTTTTTAATCTCTATCATCTCATCATGATCAAATAGTTACTACTATTGAACGATTAGGTCGGATCCGACCCTTCAAAACCCGGTCCTTCAACATCCGTCTTTGAAAAAAATTAGACCCGGCCCTTCTAGACCCTTGTCCATCGAAAAGCCCTTCGAAGGACCGGTCCGGTCCGGATTTTAGGACGATCTTCCAAAGGACGGGCCAAGGGCCAAACATTTTTGGACTATCACTGAAGAGGTTTTTTTCCCCGGAAATGGTAAAAGGATATTTTTCAAATATTTTTTATGAATATCGGATTGTATTTGGTATTTCTACTGACACGGAACAGCTTTAGAATGATCACCGAAATAGCAAAAATATAAAAGCGAAAACGAGACAAGTATGAATCATTACAATAGAAACGATTTTTAACAACTGATTTAAGAAAATAGATTTTAGAAATAGTAAGTGGAAATTTCTTAATTATCAGAATTTATCTTCAGCACCGGTTAAATGTTACAGAGTTGAAAAAAATGATTTATCTTTAACACCGGTTTTAGTTAATAACCGGTGCTATGCTAAAAAAACAATCTTTAATTGCACTTAATAACGAAAAATCGATGCTAAAAATAAACTGATTTTTTTTTTCAACTCTTCAGCACTGGTTTTTTTTTTTAGAAAAATCGGTGCTAAATATCGATTTTTTTTTTCTTTTCTTTGCCTTTCCCAAACCGTTGCTGCACTATACGTACCCCACCATTACAGTACATCAGATTTTTTTTCCCTCCAAAATCGAGAGCATTTACTCTTATTTAAATCCGCATAAAAAGAATGAGCTAAAAAATTCCAAAAAATTGGAAACATTAAAAAATAAAAATACAAAGTCGAGGAGAGCAAATAGAAAAAAAAATCACATTTGAGATATATTCGGTAATTTTTTAATTTATTTATTTATTATTTATGTATTAAGGAATTTTTTGTATTTGTAATTGATTTTTGTCATTTTGATGTGATAAATTAGGAAGAGTAAGAGAAGGTGATTCTATTGAATCGAGAAAATCATCATTTAGAGAGTAATTTGATAATTTTCTATTTTAAACCTCTATAATTTCAATTGTTTAAAACCAATTAATTTCCATGCATGGTTGATTATTTGACATTTGCATATATTAGTTGTATTGTCATATAGGACCAAATTGTGAAAATTTGAACTATTTTAGATCGTGTCCGTCCTAGATCAATCCAACTGGCATTAAACTCGGACATTAGTTCAAAAATGAGATCTTTAAGATTGGTGTTAAAAAAATGAGATCTTTAACGCCAATTATTAGTTCAAAATTTGTGCTAAAAACCAATTAAACAAATAAAAAAAATCGGTTGGTTTTTAACACCAGTTTTTATATACTTTTAGCATCCATTAGCACCGATATGCCAAACCGGCTTTTATGACTTGTATTCAACCTCTAGTAAAAAAATAAAATTGCGTAGTAAATAGTGATTGTGCTAAATAAAGGGCCGGTCTAATGTACTCACAAGAGGCGAACTTTTTTGTGATGAATGTCCTTTTTTGTTCATTGGCGTTAAAATATGGAAAACATTACGTCTAACCACTAGCATGAGAGAATAAATTAACAAGAAGAAACCAATAGAAGAACAAACTTATATTATTTAATAAGTATTTCTTAATATAAATAGATGTAACATGAACAAAGAGGATGCATGCCATGTGAAAGATAGTTAAAAGGGAATTTAAAATAGACAATATGTTAATTATATGTCTAGGAAGATCTGAGCCATCTATTGAGGTATCGCGGGGTCCATTGCCAGCATGTGGTTTTTGCGCATTGCACCAAAATATTTGATAATGTAATTATGGGATCTAGCCGACTTTTGGTGGCGGATTTAGTAAAAATATTTAGGTGGGGCTGAGTGCTCTAATGAATCATTTGATCGAACTGTTTCTCTTTTTTCTGTTCTTCAGCCCTACCTTTGAGTGCTCCAATGGCTAAAAAAATTCATTGAGACTAAAGAGAGACTTCAGGGCTCGACCGCGGTAGATGGGGCTCTAGCCCCACCCGCCCCACCACTGGATCCACCCGACCTTGGCAGTGAACTTGGTACCAAACAAAGGGTAAATGAAGTCAATTCGTAATTTAGGCTACTAAGTTAAGTTTACATTTGGTTGCAGCGTGAATAAGCATGATTAAGCTCATTCGTGTACTTACATATATGGTTGGTGGTTTAGACGATGAGGACAGAGATGGGAGGAATTGATTATTGAGTGCCAATTATTATTATTATTAGAGAAATTATGTCTTGAGAATCAATTTCTATATTGGACTTTGATGGCAACCATTAATTAGTGCTAATGAATTAGTATTTTTTAGAAATGAGCAGTTGAGATTAAAGTAAGATTCAAAATTGATTCCCATGGCAAAATTTCCCTTATTATTATTATTATTATTATATAAAAAGTAGTGCCTTGAATTTCTGATTAATCATATAAAGTAGAGTGTTATAAAGTACATATACTGTGCAATATTGATTAAATCTTCGTGAGTTATATGATCACATTACTGTTTCCAGTGCCACGAATTTCAAACAGTGAAAAGTAGAGTCATTGTCGTAACTTGTATACCTCCAATTGGGGTACAACGTTGGAGTGGAGAAACACGTAACAATACATTTTTTAGCAGAGAACAAGAGAGAGAATTCACAGAAATGTAAACCAAGCGAGAGAAATAGGACCCACATTGCACATTTATTTAGTAATTCCAACCTATAACTTTAGGAAGATTTGGTGCATAGCGCTCGCAAATAGAGAGAGAGAGAGGGATCGATTATTTATCCGACAACGAAGGGATTTGATGGTCTAATTGTTTGGTGATGCCAGTTTGGACTTGCGTGAAAGAGACAAAACTTGGGCATATAAATCATCTTGTCTCCGTAGCAACACGCCAATGATTTTTCAGTTTTGGTTCAGAAAGCGAAGAAATCGCCGTATATAAATTTGACGCAACACCACTAATAATTGTTCGCCTAAGGGCTTCCGATAAATAATAAAAATGTTGAGATTTTCAGAAGTTTATAAAAGACTTGAAACCTTTTTCAGTCGTTGTGTAGCAGAACAACTCTATTTTCACAACTGGCAATCTGATGGCAACTTTGGGTCTAATTTTATAAAGAGTAAATGAATGAGTTTGTTGTTCGTAAATAAAATTAAATGAATGATTTTGCTCCAGTAAAGTGGGCGGTTATTGTGCTGCAGATAACACAAATAACGAGAATGTTTTACATACGAAATTGTAGTTTTCCATTCGTGGATAATTTCAGAATGACTTGCTGGCGTTTATTATGGTTGTAATGAGATTTTTATTGGATATGTGTTTATGACGCTTGTGATGTCTGTTTAGTTGGTTTTCAACTTGATCTCAGTGGAAGAAGCAATCTGCTTTAGATTTGGATGGCTACCACGTATCCAAATATGGTTGTCTGGTGAATTGGTTGCAATGATCTGCGCTTTCAAGGTAAAGATTTTTTTTTTTTGGAAAATAAATCACATGTTCAAAGAAACAGAGAAAATTTGTTTTCTGCTCCGTTTGGATACCGTATGGGAAGAAGGGAAGAAGAAAAAAAAAATAAATTTATTATAAACAATCCAAACTCTTCACAAATTTACACACTTCTCAATATACTTCTTCTCACTTCTTCCCTTCTTCCCACACCTCATCTTAATGATAATTAGATCGAGTGTACGGGAAAAAAAACTATTGCTTAGTCAATTTTCGCGACTAATTTGAGAGAATTTTGGAGGGCCGGAGCTTAAGATGAAGTGATGAAAGTGCTGCAATTAATATAATATACACATCGAGGGTGTTTGGATGGTATGAAAATAAGGAAGAAATAAGAATTTTAAAAGGAAAACATTGGGAAGTGTGTAACTTTGGAAAGAGTGAGAAAAATATTATTCCGGAAATAAGAAATATTGTTTGGATGTTGAGTTAGGAATAAGCAAATTAATATTAATTTAAAAATTATTAAAATTTATTATTTTAATATTAAATAAAGTACTAATTAAAGAGCACACAAAATTTCATTTAGCTATTAGTATTTAGTTAATTTTGTTGAAATTATGTATATATAATTGTTGAAAGAAACTATTTCTAGGAAGAAGCGATTCTTCTTTTTATTCCTAACTTGTTTGGATGCTTAGGAAGAAGCTATTCTTCCTTATTTTCATACCATCCAAACGGCCCTATCAAGAATAAATTTCACTGCAAACTAAGCTTAAGAGAGCTGGATTTGTTCTTTTAAGATAAATTGGAGGTCTAAGTCACCCAATTTATTTTTTAAATTAAATGTCTATGAAAGATCCCCGAGCCGTATCTTTGAAGGAAAGAATCAGACGATTGTTCAGGTTGCTAGGAGAATTGTTCATGATGTGGCGTCGTGGGAAGTTCATGTATAGTATTGTAGATTTATTAGGTCTTTTACTTTTTTGTCTACCGTGATGTAAATTATCAAACCGTTTGTCTTTTGTTTTTTGTTTTCTTATTAATAAAATTTCCGTAGGACTGTGGCAATTGCCACCCTACCCTAAAAAAAAAAAGAAAGACCCCCCAGCCGAATTTCGAACTTACGATCTTTCATTCAAAAAGTCAAGGTACATTTCTCTTTGCCACTAGATCAAGAGCTGATTCTCCAGAGCTGAATTTGTAAATTTAATAAAGTCTAATATCTAATGCTGGTTTTCAGAATTTTTTAGATTTTTTTGGTTCTTTGACGCCACCGGCTTTAATTTCTGGTCAACCGGCTTTAATTTCTGCTTGTCTAAACAAACAGCTAGAACTATTTCTCTGCGAATCAAAATAGCCTCAATATATATCACAAGTTCTTAAGCTAATCATTGTTCTCGTGCTGTGAATTCTGTAAGAAGAGTTATAAAATTCATACTAATGTGATTATAAGGCTATGGCAAAAGGAGGAGAGAAAAAAATAAACTCAAAAGCTGCATAGAATTCTAGATAGGGAAGGCTTTTTAGGGTTCTCTGAAACATTTTTTATTTTTTTACAATGTACTCGAAAACCATCTGTATTCTCTTCGGCTTTTAAATGGAAGTTTGACTAAGGGTCCATCATAAAAAAATGAAATAAATTAAAAACAAAGTTAGCATAGCCTCACCTCGAGGAAAATAGTATAGAACACAATCTGCAGTTTTGAATAATAATAAAAAATTCTGCATTTGTCATATAATTTGAATGACCTGACAAAAAGTTTAGTTTTCCTCTTTCTAAAAGAGAAACGTTTTGTTTCCAGATCCATTTATGAAATTGTGACTGTAACTTACAGGCTTTTGGCAGAATGCAAAAGCATGGAGAGTAGGCTGCATGAAGGCAGAATGCAAAACAGCAAAAGCATGGAGACTAGACAGCTCCGAGTTTTCATGCTCAATAGGTAAAAAATTGGAACTTGTTTAAACTTTGATTGCAACAAGGGAGTAGACAAACATTGAATGAAATGAAATCTAGATCATTCTAACAATTAATGATATGCATGCTGAAAAAAAATAAATAAGATGTAGACGTGTTTGATCACAACTTCACAAGATGCTAGTGCAATCCTTGAGAAATTAGTCATGTATCACTCTATGAGTATGTTGTTATATATCTAAACTAACAAAGTTTTCGTCTCGTTGTTTGCAGAATACATTTATTGTAATTGTTACTATTACAGTGGTATTTATACATAAACATGTGCTAATATGTGCTTTTTTGGCACCCTAAATTCTACTTTAGGCTAAGAAAGCAAAAAACCAAACAGCAAAAAAAAAAAAAAATTAAAAAAGAAAAAAAAAACAAAGACTGTACTGGTACGTACAAGCTGAGGCGTTTACCGTTTGACCAAGTTGCTTGACTAGAGCTTTTCATAATTAATTTTGTCTTGATAGAATTGAATAGCCACAAGCCCCAAAAAACCAATTCAGTTGAGACAAACTTCCTCTTTTTGGCAATAAGTTTTACTCTGATTTAAGTGCTTTTAAAAGTACATGACTTTTTAGTACTACATAAGAACTCTATACAATAAAATTGAAAAGCCTTTATTTTTGGTGTTTTATCATCTCTTTATTTTTTAGTTTTGTTAACTTCAAAGATAAAAAATAAGATATTAAGATAAAAATCCCTTGATATGTTACATACTTTTTTTTATGCCCTCACAAAGTATTTTGATAGTTCAACGTTATTTGGTTAGAGCATAAAGAAATTGCAAAAAGTGTACTGGGCGGAAAACATTTGGAAGTGTATAATTTTGATAGCAACTTTATTTGATAGCCTATTCCTAGACGAAAAAAATTGAAAAGTGTGTAATTTTGTGAAGAATTTGAACGGTTAGGAATAAATTTCCGCCCAAAATTTGCTATTCTTGCTTATTCCTTACCCATCCAAACAGTCCCTTAATGTTGAATTCTAAGTTAATAGATTTAAAATCCAATTTGAAAATTTTCTTTTTTTGCGCAACTCTAAGGAATTTTTTTTTCTATTTATTTATTTATTATTATTTTTTTTGTAAAACAACCGATAGGTAATTTTTTTTTCCGATAGTAAGGCTATCATATCATCATAGTACCAAGTGTTCCGACTTATAAAAAAACAACAAAAATCAAAACTTGAGTTTTTTTACTCGATTTACTTACCCAAATCTCTAAGAAACAAAAAATATATATATTTTTTAAGATACTTTTTTTTGTACTATTTTTCAGATAAGGCAAAAATCGTTGATTTTAAAATTCCTAAAACGCCAAATTAATTCTCTCATTAATCTGAAAAAATGAAATATAATGTACTTGAAATAAAAGCACAAAAAATTTATATTTAAATATTTAGAGCTCCTTTTCCTCTTCTTCCATCATAACACATACATACATATCTATTTAACTTTCCAATTAACATTATTTCATCTAATTACAACACTAATATAAATATTAATACTACTAGATACCCAGAATTTTAGTTTACTTATCAGTTGCAACCTAGTCATAGTTAGTGCATAAATTTGAAAGATGGCAAAAATATCAGCATCGAGAACTCAACACGAGCTCAATTGGGGGTACGAATGGAGCATGTTTCGTTAAACAAACAAACAAGAGCTTGAAACGATCGAAATGCTGTCAAGAAATATAAATACCAACTTTACATTAGAATCTCACATGCTGTCAAGAAATCTAACGATCCTTTAGCACGCAGTATGATTTTAGGGGGGAAAAAAATAAATCTAAAATGAAGGCAGGATGCTTATGGACATTTGATTTTTACCTTGAATTGGCATATTGAAATTTTACACGATAAGAGATACACAAAACATAATTGATCAACAAGTTTTAAATTTAGTTTCCAAGTAATCAAAAGAATCAAAATACTTGCTTCATAAATTATGTTAACAGTTAGTGGATGCTCCAATTATCAAAATTAACCGCAAAAGTTGTGGTTCCAAACAATAGATTATGCAACCAGAAAAGATGCAAAGCAGATGTTATGAGTAAACCACAGAAATGGCAAGAATTATGTAATAGAAACTAAAAAAGCATTACCATTGCTTCTCTGATAAATTAGAAACAGAGAAACAGAAAAGCTACACAGCCTTCTACACTAACGAGTTCCTCTACTCAAAATACATGTCACATACTTGCCTCTGCAAAAACAAGCATCTTTTCGAGTAGAGATTAAAATTATACAACACAACTCCAATTAGGATCGCCAAGTAAAGGTAAAACAACATTTAGTACCACAACAAAACACCCTGAAATTTTCCAGTATCCCTAAAATCCAGCAATTAATAAACTTACCCGCCTGGAAATTGCACATAAAAGGCAATCAGCAACCCTTCCAAGCTGAAATCGAGACGAGCTCGCCGTGTTGCCAAGATAATACAAGAGAACCCTGTCTCCTGTCCACCTGAAACCCCTTCACTTGCACTCTCTTGGCAAGACACTCAGCTTGAGCCTCAGCCATATTGCTAAATGGCACTGGCATGTACCCGGCTGAAGCAAACAAATTTTTCCAGGGCAACATCTTGTCCACCATGCGATGTCGCCCAACCACTGATCCCTCTATCATTGGGCGGAGCACATAACGCTCGATCCTGTTGGCTGTCTCCATGTTGGGTCCAACTGAATCGAGCGAGTCAAGTAGGCATACATATGATTGGAAGGCATATTCGAAGTGAGTTGAGAAAGGGAGGTCGCCTCGGTCACAACCACGGTCAATTGAGATCAAAATACGGGGGCATAATTGTTTAACAAGCCGGAGAAGGGTTGGGAAAGATGGTCCATAAATTGAGCTAACTGGGAGGTTCACAGCAATGGCCTCCCCCCCACCACTCATAGCCAGGAGCTCTGATGGGTCAAATGACTCGAGGCTTAAGATATTGAATTCAAATGGAATGTTGAGATCATTCGCAAACTGACAAAGGTTATCTCTAATTAAATGGAGCTCGAGCAGATGGTGAGATAAAGGAGTCACAAAGGCAGTCACTTTAAGCACAGGTATGTTACCGGTACCAGTTGGACTGCATCGCCTCTGAGCAATCTCTTGCATGAATGATGACCACTGGCCTCCAATACCAATGTCGAAATCTATGATGTGGATTCGGTCGGCAGCTCCAAGTTCGTCCAACAAGGCTTGTACAGAGGTAAAATTGGTGAAGTGGAGAACTGGGGAGAGCTCGTTGAATGCCTTGTGGGCCCCGAGCTTCATTGCAACGTCATACGGGGAGCTCACCGGAGAGGAGGGCACCGAGGCAGAACCAGAGAGGATCTGGTTGAGTGCCTCCTTGAAGTAATAGGAGGCACGAAAAAGGGGCTTCCCGGCCGGAACCGGGAGCTGGTGATTGAGCCGCGCCAATATCCCACGCGCGCCGGAGGCATTACCGGTCTCTACCATTTTTGCCGCCTCTTGCAGCTGTTGTACTAGAGGCGGCAGCTGGTTCTCTGTCTCGGATTTTGGTCTCATCAGCATAGGTCTCGGTTGAGGTGGGATTTGCAGGGAAGGCGCAAAGATTTGGGCTTGCTGAGAGGGCAATATTTGATTTCTCCGCAGAAAGAGCTCTGTTCCTGAGCCAGCAGTGTGAGGGTTAAGGTGGCAGGATGGGCTTCCGGCCATGGGGTGTGGTCGCTTCGGCTGACCCGGCAGGAAGAATGATGGATTTGCCATTGGTGGCTGGAGATCTGAGTGCATAGGAAGGAAGAATGACGGATTGGACCCCGCATGTGGCTGCTGTTGCTGGTTCAAAAGCAGACTTGGAGGCGGCGAGAACACGACAGGCTTCTCTTCCTCGGCCGTTTCCTGCAAAAACAACCCCGGAAGGCGTACGAGCTGAGGCGGTAGTTGCATCGGGTCGACCGCCAAGCCAACCTGTTCAACCAGCCCGAACCCCATCCCAGCATTGGTACTGCTGTTGCTATTGGTAGTGCTGTTCCCTTCAAACCCAAGCTGCAGAGGTTTCCCACCAGACGGTTCCTCGGTCTCGCCCATGATCCAGCGGAGGAAGCTCTGTTCCGGGGCACCAGGGGATGCGGTAGGAGCGGCCGAGTCAGAAAGCATAGCTTCCCAGTCAGGACCTAGCTCAGCAGCGCCAGGAGGTAAAGGATGTAGGTCAGATAAAGCCCACTCCTCCTTCCCTCTGGGCTGGGCAGAGTCGGACCATTCGTGAGTGTGGTCAGAGACAGCGGCAGCCACATCACCCCCACCGAGGGAGGAGGAAGTGGTGGGGGGGCTGGGGCTGCTGGTATGGTGATCCAGCACCGACCTGGGTTCGATCCCTTCTCTAACACACCCGAATTTCTGGCGCTTGGCGAACACCGGCTCTTCTAATTCAAATTCGTCCCCTGGCGGCGCTGCTGTTGGTGTTGGTGTTGCTTGTAGCTCTAGTAGCCCCCCTCTGTGCGGCGGAGAAGAGAAGGGCATCCCTCTCATCTATTTCCCTACTTGCCTCCTCATACAAGGGAATTAGTTTTCCTAGGATTTGTGCTTCCTTTTGCCTCTCTCTCTCTCTCTCTCTGCGCTTTGATAATTATCTTTTCTCTCTCTCTCTTTCTTTCTCGTGTGGTTTGGGTTTCTGTTTGTTTGGGGTGGGATGGGAGGGAAGGTGGGGAGAGGGGGATGAAAATGAGGAGCTGGGGACGATTAGTAGTACCCAGTACTCTACACTCTCTTTTCCTGGAGCAATTTCTCTCTCTCTCTCTCACCTGTATGATGCGTGCAACATAAAAAAGGCAATAAAGCGCCCATTCCCGCTCATCTCTTCTCATTTCCTCTCTCTCTCTACCTCTTTCTGGGTTTCTCTCTCTACAAATTTCCCTTTATTTTTACTTCCTCAACTTCCTGTGCCGTGCACTAGTAAGCATATGTCAATTCTGTCTGTCTGTAATTCATACAATTGTTTGATATAAATGCAACAACACAGTATGATATTAAGTATTGGTCACAGAGGATACCGGTAGATAATCCCACTATTCAATGCCAGTGGTCCTACCGGGTCGGATTTAACAACAATGCACTTTGCTTATAGGATATCTACTGTACTTAGGATAAGTCATTATCGGTGCGGATCCGGGTTGCTGTAATGACTATCCACTTTTCTCAGTCTTTACTGCCAGGAGACCCCAGCTCTAGTACTAGCACAGTAGTCAGTACTCGGTAGTCTTGTAGGATTTGTTTCTGCAGTTTTATTCTCTTTACTCGAAAAATACAACTGTAATTGTTGTTACTGCAACACAATCTAATACACTATGATCCGTGTCCGTTAGATCTAGATCCAACGTAGAGCAACCGAAAATTGGTTCTTTATTTTTGGTCGAAATAACAGAAGTTACCGACCGACCGTACTGGACTCACTGCACAGGGTATTCTGGTACATTTAAACTTTCCCCCCTCTACTTTATTTTTTTTTTTGCAAAACTTTTGATGGCTTTAGGCTAATATTTTTTTTGAAAAAAAAATGTATGCAAATGTTCACGACCATTCTACATTCTATTTTTATGATCTTCGTAAATTGGAGAGAAATGATTTTTTGTCGGCAAGCAAGTTCACCTTTGTTAATTGTAATGATTAAAATATTCAACACTTATGAAATTTTAATGCTCGAGTTAGTCATAACCTCGACTATGCAATAAACGACTAAGGACGTGCAAGTATAATCTCTTATTATGTCATTAAAATTTAACATATTATCACAAATTCACAATGACAAAATTTTATCTTATAGTGGTTTAGAATCGTTTAAGAATAATCTTAGAATTAATCCGTTAAGAATGAACATAGAATTAATTATCCAGAATAAAAAAAATTATTCTTAAATAGTTAAGAATAAAATTTTTAGATCAAACATACTCGAATTAAAACTTTATTCTGCATCCGAGACCATTAAAAAATCACATTACTAAACCGTTTATAAATAAATATTATCAAACGATGCAAATACAAACTTAGAGAAATTAATTCAACATATTATCACAAATCTATGTTTATTACACTAGCAAATCCAATCATGATTTACACACGCACCATAGACCTTCCGTTTCTCGTTTCAAAGAAACTAAGTTTACTATATTGAAATCGGAACTATTTTCTCATTATTAATTTGCAGGTACGTCGGTACCGAGCAAAAACTCATCTCCAGAGACCGCAATTATTCATCCTTTCGTATCAAACACAAACATGTAGAACAATTGAGATTTTAGGATTTACGGGCTCAGTTAATCATATGGTCCCTTGTGAGGTATAGCCCTTGATTCAAATATTTAACAAACATCAAATTCAAATATCTGTACTACTTTTCTTGCTTTCATTTTTTTTCCCCCTCCAAACAAGCAATCGGTACAAAAACTGTACAAATCCTGAGTGACTGAACTGTACACAGAATGAATCAAATGACATGCAGAAACGAGAATCCAAGAAACTCTTTATAAATTAAAATGGCTTCTTCAATACCTTTCAACCCAAATTAAGCAAGTGAGATAATTAATGAAGCAACAGATGTAAGAGTTTTAATGTGCGTCTGACTTGAAGTTTGGCCAATTCCTTTCAAGTCAGATAACCTCATAAAATTGCACAAATTGTGGTTTCCCCATAGGGTAACATATATAAGGGATAAATAGGTCAATTAGCTCAAAATTTCCCTCTTTTTAATTTTAAGTTGGCAGGTGTTCGGTGTTCCATGTACATCTTGATCCGCTCCGTAAATTAATGTGTCCATGGCTATTTTCTGGTTGCAACTATTTTTCTTATAAATATATATTTAAAGAGAAAGTTTAATAGCACTATAGTGCATAGAGCTTTCTATACACCGCGGACTTTTTCGTGGATATTTTTATAAATTGATAAATCTAATTCAACCAATCCATTCTACATATTGAAATCTCATAGCAAACCAAATTTACATTTTTTGAGATTTTATTACTATTTTTTTCAAATTTTTCAAAACATGTCATTTTTGGAATGTTATACTATTTACAATATTCCAAAAATGACATATTTTTAAAAATTCGAAAAAGATAGTAATAAAATCTCAAAAATTGTAAAATTTGGTTTGTTATGAAATTTCAATATGTAGATTAAATTGGTTAAATTAGATTTGTCAATTTACAAAAATACCCCGGTAAAAATTCGTGGTGCATAGAAAATTCTATGCACTACAGTGCATATTAAACTTTCTCTTTAAATATTATACATAAACTTTATTGTGTGTCAGACAACACAAAGCGAGAAATACAACCAATTTACAATAGCACCTCCAGAAATTCTATAAATGCACTGCCATAAATATTTTGACATAAAACAACACATAAATAAGTTTATAATACTTTTTTGTCGGCCACAATGCCCAACAAAACATTTTTGCCAGCCAAATCCGTATGCTTTCCCACAGCGACACACCGTAGACCAAATGTCCCAAGAAAAAAAAAATGATTCACTCCTAAAAAAAAATAAAATAATTTATATTTTATTGTTTTTAGTTTATTAGTCTTCCTTATGAATTTCCTGACTGTATTTTGTTAATCCCGCCACGTCAGACAGCAGAATGTGTAGATTTCTCAAAAATCCAAACAGACGTTTATTTCCACCTCTTATATAAAGGGGGGGGGGGGGGGGGGGGAAAGTGGTAATGGAACATCCTCGTTGGTAATTAGTCGGAGATGGAAAAGCTACTTTCAAGTTCAATCAAAATCCAAAATGCAATCGAGAGAAGTTTCGCTTTTCGTTTCTGAGAAATGATAATTTCTTTATGCGTGCTATGTGCAGGTATAGTAGCAGTTTTCATTGGTAGTTCTTTCTCCGTCTACAGCAACTGCACACCGACTACGGACGCTACATGCTATAATTTATTTACCTCTGCTACGCATCTCCCGTATTACTCAACGTTACATTCCAACTATTTATCTAGGACCGCTTTCTGTTGTGATGTGAAAATACAAATAATAATAATAATATTCATAATAATCAGCTCTTGATTTAGTGACAAGAAACAATGCACTTTGAGTGAGAGGTCGCAGGTTTGAAAACCGGCTGAGAGGTCTTTCATAAACATTTAATTTAAAAATAAATTAGGTGGCTTGACCCCCAATTTATCTTCAAATAAAAATAATAATAATACGAGAAGAAAAACTATTTTTATTGAAAAAATATGAGAAGAACAAAATAAAAAAAAATCATAAGACTGTACAACTATAAATTTTATAGACATTAATTGTGCGATCCTAATCTCTGGTTATCATATGACATCGACTAACTCGTTATCCATTGTCTGCAAAACAAAAAAAAAGTTTTTAAACAATATATGTGAATTCCTTAGCTTTGAAACGAATTAATTGGTGATTTACTATTATTTAGTTCGAAACTTTGACTCTAGTTCGAAATCCGACTCATTTTACTTCCAGCTAGTTTGAGTTTCAGCTTAAGTTAGAAATTATTTGGTTTAATTCATTCAAGTTCGAAATTATTTGGTTTGATTCATTGAAGTAAGTCGAAATAGTTCAATATAAATTGATGTTATTTAATTTAGATTACGTAGTAAATAATATAATATACGTCACCTTTTTAACTATAAATAAAAATATTTAAAAAAAAAATATTACGGGACCAATAAAGGCTAGTTATCGTTTCTTTCCTTTTGACAAAAAGTAAGCGCAAGCGCAAAACTTCTTAATTCAGAAAAATAATATAGAAAATGATGAATATTTTTTATTTGCTTAATTGCTAAAGATAAGACGCTAATAAATGTAATTCCTACTAATAAACAACCTCTTGTAGAGTCATGATGTCAAGATTATTTCATGTTACAATTAGCTGAAGTTCAATATTTCGATGGATTTTTACAGATCATGATCGAATTAATTTGATTTGTAATCAATTCAATTGAGTTGGAGATAATTTGTTCAAAGCTTGATTTATTTTCAATAATAAAACATTACAGAAATGTAATAATTTAATTATGATTTATGAATAAAAACAAATACAACGTTTTAATTATTTGGATGTGAATACGGATATGCCTATTGCGCTCTCAAGTATTATCACTGATTTTTTTTTTTTTTGGGACGATTATCACTGAAAAATAAGAGGATCCCAGGAGAAACTCAAAGAGTACTTGTACTATACCTGTAATAATAACCACCCAAAAGGAGTGAAGCTAGTAACACCAAAGTCTCACATCATTATTAACTTTTCCTTTATCGAAGAAGATGTCCAATGATCCAGGGGGTGTTTGGATCGCTTAGGAATTTGAAAAATTTAGAAAAATTATAATTTTTAGAAATAAATTTATTATAAAATGTGTAATTTTGTGAAGAATTTGAATTATTTATAATAAATTTATGGTAATAAGATAAAATTTCCCAAATTTCTTAGGGAATTTAAACAGCCCCTATGTTCATGCCATCTCTTGGTCACGTAAACTATTGCGTTGGGCTGGCAATTTACAGTAACTTCAAAATAATTTCGATTTAAAATTTGTATGCATCACATATGTTTTAAATTTTCAATAATGCTTATGTAGATTTATTTTTGCAATATATTTTTATATTTTTAACATTATTTGAAAAATGCTTCAAATTTGAACTGATATGAAAATTGTTTACCACTCGTAACAAATTTGAAACTTTAATGATTTGTCGTCTAGTGGTTTTTTTTTAATTATCACTCACCAAACAAATTAAAACTTCAATCAAAATTGGCAAACATTATAATTGAATAATGAGCAACGACTCTACTGTACATTTTAATTATTTTTTTTAAGAACAAAAATTGGACAATATAAATAAAGGAAGCCATTAAAATTCACAACATAATGTGCTTAAAGAATTTCGATATATCAAAAAGTCCACACTGACAAGTATGAGATGCCCTAAACAAAGAAATAAAATAATGTTAGTTGATTAAAATATGTTTCTTAATTTACCGGCGATACAATAGATGTGTTATTCAATTTATTTCTATATTAGATAGAAAACAAATCAATAGTGCTGCTTCGGCTAGCGATTGATATCCAACCGCAGATCAAACCAATCGAACGGTAAAAACTCCTATTTACACGCTAGACCTAGCATATTACACATCTTCGCATGCGTGCGTTTATAATTACTAGTAGTATAGAAGTATATATAGATGATCATTACGGCACACGTGTAAATTCATATCTAAAAAGAAAATACAATGATTAGTTTTATTTCCTCGCAGTTCACAATATGTTTAGAATGTTTTAACAATTTAAAATTAATATCCTTGATGCATAATCATAATACTCAATTAGCCAATTATATGAAAATCAATTACAAGATTATTTATATGATCATAGCATAAATTATGAAGTTATTTTTCTTATGTTGATAAGATCTCAAGATATTCTCCCAATATATAAGCATCTTGTTATTTTAATTTCTTAAATTTTCACCGTCTTAACAATTCAGACGGAACAAATTAAGGGCAGGAAGATAAGGGCATTTACGTTGCAAGACCAATTTGACCGTAAATTTTTTTAAGAAACAAATCTGAAAAAGAAAATTTAAAGTAAACATCGGCTTTCACATTTTGAGCAACAAAATATAGCAGAGCGCCTGTCAGCGACGTGTCAGTGGCGCTCCGGCAGCATAGCCAGTGCCATCGGCGTGGGTATGAAGACGCCGGTTGGATTGGCGCGGTTGGAAGTTGGGGCGCCGGAGCCAATCCAACTGGCGCCTTCATATCCGTGCCGATGGCACCGGAGCCGCTGTCGGAGCGCCACTGACACGCCGCTGACAGGCGCTCTGCCATGTTTATTGCTCAAAATGTGAAAAGTCATGTTTACTGTTAATTTTTTTTTTAGATTTGTTTATTAAAAATTTTACGGCCAATTTGATTCAGGATGATTTATGTATACATCATCTGCAATATTATGCATAGAGATTTCTTTCTGTGTGCGTGTGTTTTTTTTTTTGGCAGTCTAATTATTTAATTCGAAACATAATCAAGCCTGGACTTGATTTTCATTAATATCCTAAAATAGAATATCAGTGAACTTTGTACAGAAATATCTCGATAGATAATATTGCAGCATATTTACATCAATTTACTGATCTCGCTTGATCAGATGAACTTAGATTATTTATAATTCGAGTCCTGTTGCTCTTAACATTCTTTTTAAGCAATCTCTTCTTTTAATATTATTTTGGTAGGAATTTAGAACATCAAACATCTGATCGCAAACTTCTTGCACAGTTTATTAGCAGAAGTATTTTGGAAGACAAACAACACCATGTTCTACAAACAAAAGAACAAATTTGAAAACGACTTTTAACTAAGATCAAGAAAAAAAGTCGGCTAATTTATTCAACTTACCTAGTTGGTAGTGCATGGCTTGAAATAGATTTTCATGGCAATGCCAAAACAGGGAAGGAATTGTAATGCCGTACTTTGCTCTTTAATCTGGATTGCGATCGCAGGGCCTTTAATCTTTAATTTGTGGTGCTAATTGTATAGGTCAATGCCGGGGTAAATTAAATTATTGTTAAGGGGGCAGGTGAACATATTACATATGTGCCACCGAAATGTCAAAATATCAACTAGAACCCTGCAAAACAAGAAAAATTTTTGTGTGCGCTAGTCATAACGTACTCTGTTTTTTTTTTTTTTTTTTTTTATCATCTAATGTACTCTGTTTGTCCTCTTTATCTCGGTTTTCTTAAATATATTCTTCACTTCCGTTTTAGCTGTGCACAAAAATGGGAAAGCAAAGAGATCAAGACCTATCAACAGAAACCAGGAGCAATGAACTCATATGTGAAGTCATAAAGTAAATTAATGCGATCCAACTAAAATATATAATAGATTTTTTTTTTGTATGAATAGGACTATAAATTTAAGAATAGAATTTGATAGTAATATATCATGTTAAATTCATCGTTTTAAGTACAATTAATGATGCATACATAAATTAGTTAATGTAATACAAAAATATGCAACAAGGCTTAAAAAACGAAACTGTCCCTCATTTTTGTTATTTAAATTAGCATATGGTTGGATGTAAAGAGATATATGTATGTTTCACAAGAAGATGTAATGGAGCACATTTCTGTTTTGCAACGTACGAGGGTACACATAATATTTCATTATTTTGTTGGATCAACAAAGAAAATTTTCATCGATACGGACTATAAAGTATAAACGTTATCATATCTAATGAAAATATTTTATAACTAGACTCCATGTGAAGATCACCAAGACAAGAAATAAAGTAGTCACCGTCGTCCCATTTTTACAAACTGCTTCCTAGTTGGCGTGGATTTGGACCCCTTTTGTTATTTTACTTCAATAACCATAAATAAATGGTTCTTTTGCGTCTTTTTAAAACATAGATGAATGAATTTGGGTCCCCTGATTTTCTTAAGTATCGGTTATCTATTTGTAGTTCGGTAGCGTTTATGTATTCAACTGATCATGGATTGACACTTTAGGAAACAAATTATAAATGCAGACTTATAAGTTTTGTTTATTTATTCAATAAAAATCTAACAATTATCTCTCCTGAATTCAAAACGTAATAAATTCGACCAATTAACATTGTAGAAACTGTAACCAACATACTTGCCGAATATCCGAGCAGTAAATAAAAATTGCTTAACATTGAAGGATCCGTTGAAAATTTTGTTGCTTTGTTTTTAGGTTAGACTAAGTACTTCTAAATCAGGAGCATTCCTTTTGTGGTTGCCGATTTGTGAATTGTGGGTAATCAAATTATAAATTAAAAAATAGTATACAATTTTTGTGGATTCGGAAATCTGATGTCATTATCTCAAGTTTCTTTTGTTTTTGACCATTAGAAGCCCGTTGGCAATCTTAAGCTTCTTTAGAGGTTGAAGGCTCCTATAAATAACTGTTTACTTTTTATTGCATTATCCTCGCTTATAAAAGCACATATTCAAGGGCTAAAATAATTAGTACAATTTTAGCCATTGATCATTTAAATCTATGGCTGAATATTTGCGATGTATATATGTTTATAAACTTTTTATTTTTAGAAAGGAATTTTTCGTTAGATTGGTTGTGCACTTATCAAAATAGGAAAAAAAAAATATTGTTAGATTAATTTGTGCATTGTGTTTGAAAAAAAGCACAACAAATATGAAAACTTTATTAAAATAATAATTATTTTTCAATTTAAAAATGGAACACGTATGTAAAATTTTCCCATCTGTTATATACCCACCAATTTTGTTGGGTGCGTTTGCTAGTGTTAATTAATCGATTAATCCCAATGAAGAACCTCACTAAAAAAAGTGCCTAAATCACCAACGATCAATGTGTTATTTTATACTTCCTTGCAAGTCGAATCTAACCACCATTTATTTTCGCAAAGTCTTTTTGCTATTGCTCCTATGTCACATTACAATGTTCATTTTTTTCTTGGGGCCGTTTGGATGTTGTAGGAATTTGGAAAATTTGCAATTCTAGACATAAATTTATTGGGAAGTGTGTAATTTTGTGAAGAGTTTGGATTGTTTATAATAAATTTGGCATATGAAATTCCGAAAATTTATAATTCTCTCTTATTCCAACTCCATCCAAACGCCCCCTATTCTTCCATTGAGGATGCATGGTTATGAAATCGAACTCCACTGGACAAAGGTTAAAGTTCCTCAGCGGAACTCCATTTAAGCGATGTGTCGTTGAATTTTGTGACGAAGAGGAATAGGAAAATTTTCTATCAAAATTTTCATATGAAATTTTTTTTTCTCTTTATAAAATAAAAGCGAAATTGAGTAAACTAAAAGCACATGGATTTATAACTACGGGCGAATGCATGCGTCTTCAGATAAAACTTCTTTCTTAATACACGCAATTATATTTTATAATAAGCGTAACTTTTCCATTTTTAAGAAAAGGAGAAATCATTGTATTTTAATAACAAGCGGGATGCATTTTTCCTAATGATATGTATACTTACTAACAGCTAATTTATTTTGATTTTAAATTTCTATGGCTTTCTTTGTCTGTCTCTGTTTTTATTCTTTCCTCTGTTTTTCTTATTGTTAAAGAGGTACCGTTGTCACAGGTTACTGGTCGTAATTTTGGCCCACATTCAGTGGAAGGAGCAAAGTAAATAAATAAAAAATAATACATACAATAATTAGATGATTGCACCGGGCTACCTACTCGAGGTACAACCCACTGTTATTTTGCACCAGTAAACCTACTGGATTACTGTTTAGTATGTTACTCCTTTTCCTTGGTAATTTTGCACGCGTGATTTTTGCCAGCGTAAAAAAAAAAAAGAACAATCTCCATGATTTGTAAGAATGGCTAGAAAAATGTGCTAATTAGAGAAAATTAATATCGGAGGGATTGAATGATGCACAAGCACGATAACGATGTGAGAATTATGTGAGCACATGTATTATGACAATACATTTTAGGATTGGATGATGCACAACCTAAGTGATGAGAATGTTAGAGTTAAAAAAAAGGGAGTCAGAGGGTTTCCAACTTTCTATATACAGCGATGAAGAGAGAGTCTCAAGTCTTTCTGCAATTTGAATTATTTGTTCGGCTAGTTGTCTTTTCTTATATTACTATAAAATGCCGGGATGGTTTATTAGGAGTTAGTTGGAGCAACAAATCCTAAATCAACTATTGCAGGATTGTTTTTAGACTTGACAGTTAATAAATTGTAGATTATGACAAATTCCTGTCACTTGTGTTACAAGAATAATAATTAACCAAAGAAAATTGTTAAATGTTCATTAGCACCTGGAGTGGTGAGAATAAATGATTCTGCTATCTCCTGATTCCGAACAAGTTCTGTATCTTCATATTTTTTTTATAATGCTTTTGAAACATTCATATAATATAGTGTCCTAACCAAAAGTGAATGTAAGATGTAACACGCAATCTGCTGTTTGTTTGCTAATCAAGAGATTAGGAGATGGGAAAGGAGAAATCATATACAAGATCTAAGATCTCTATAAATAAAGAAATTTATGTAGCTTTTTTGCTTATTACAGAGGCCAAAGTATCTCCTTTGTCCCCAGAAACAAGTAATGAAAGGTATGCCTGTGAAGGAAACCGTTGGCTTTTTTGTTAGCTACAGTCTCAACTAACAAAAAAAAATATATTTAATCAAAAGGTTTGTTTACAGTAGTTTTTCATTTTGACCTCATCCACTTTACTTGATCTATTAATAGAAGTATGGAAGAAGCAAATTTTATAAGCTGGCAATTTCACATCAGCAGCAAAGTTCTTCCATTCGCCAAGAATTACACTGACTTTGAAAAAAAATACAATAATTAATAATAAAAGCGGATGATCCTGTAAGTAAGTGCATTTCTGACTTTTTCATAAGAAAAGGATGCAGGTAACCGAAAAAAATAAAATTTGAGCATCAATGTGTATATTTCAAGTGGTCAAGTTATTCCACTTTAAATTCTAGAGATGCTGGTTACCTAAATATAAAGAGCAACAGTATTAAGTGGAATAATTCAAAAGTCATGAAATTTAATACAAACCTTTTTCTCATAGAGACAAATAAGACCAATAGTCTACAGTCATTTTTATGATTTTAAGAAGTGATGCACAAGATTCCTCATAAAAAAATGCCATATCTTTTGGTTTTGTTAAGTAGAATTGAAGATTTCAGAAAATCATCGGACAAAGAATGTAAGTTGTGACAAACACACACACACCTACACAAAAAGAAAAGAAGAAAAATACACAAAACATTGGAGTTTGCTTCAAAAGGCAATTTTGTTCTCCCTTTATTAAAAGATGGCCCTAACTCCCAAGATTCAGGGTTGAGGAAATACAATATGATACCAAATTAAGGAATAATCAAGTTACATTAATAAAGTCAATATAGAGCTAATAACAACGCTAGATTATTTCTTCATCCAAGTTGTATGTGCTTTCATCTTGTCTGAAAATTCTTGCATGTTTAAAGTTGTCTATGCATGCAGTAAAGCAATGTTTTTAATACCCTATCGTCATTCTTACCGGCCAGTGGCTGAAATCCAGTATATTTATGAAACTTTTTGGTATTTCGTCTCTTAATACTAGATACTATAGTTTCAGTCTCTGTTTCGGTACCCAGTATTACTAGAATTTTTCGTAGGGTATTGAAAAAATGCAGTAAAGAATGTTGTTCCGTCAGAAGGCTAATACAAAAGTTCGTTTAGAAGTATTTCTACAACCTCCAAAAATATAAACACACTTTGAACCTCCAACCTGCATGCACATTTCCATAACAAGAAGCGAAATACACTTCTACTCTTCCTCTGTTCCTTTCCTTACTTTCTATTAAGTTCTGAGTTATTTTTCTTTGTACGATTGCACATGGAAGATACATAATTCGCAAAGTCCCAACTTGACATAGATCGGCTATTTCGGGACAATTGTATACTTAATGACTTTATAGGGTCCTGCATGAATATTTTTCGAGTTGTATAAGATATGTCAAACAATTATATCTATCAGCTAATGTAGCCATTACCAAGAAGAAAACATGATTAGCCCATGTGATCCCTTATGTAATGTTTTGGTTAGTTGGCTAACTGGGTTATTATTTATTGCAATTGTTTTACTTAATGATGATTATTTTTTACATATTTGTCGGTGCGTACCTTTGAGTCCCAGAGCAATGTTCAAGAGAATTTAGTGTAAATTATTCAATGAACCAACAAGGAAGAATTGCAAGCAAACAGAGACGGCTGATTTATTTAGTAGTAAATCAATACAAATATATATAAAAGAAGCAGGTTGTACTTTTTTAATATCATTTGAAAATTATCTTCTAATCCCCACAAACGACAAATGATATCTTGTACTAATCTATTTGGGATTGTGCATGGGATTTGATTTTACAGTTAACTTTTTAACACAAAAATATTTTAGTCTCCTCATTCTGGTTTGTGTGCTTAGATAACAGTGTTCCTTTATTTTCCTCCACTCACTTGTACCAGCCACTTTTTCCATGTCTTATTGGAAAATTGGACAAAAAATGATTAAAAGCCATTAGTTGACCTTGTATCTTGCTCTTCTCAAAATTAGTATAAGCAACCACCTGCACTAATGTCTGAGTGGATAGTCTACTTATTATCTCTCCCTCCCTCTCTCTGTTTCTGCATAGAAAGGCAAGAGGTTGACATGTTACATATTTTACTGTCTATTGGTGTGTAGAAATCAGTGTTTTCAATACCCTACCGCTTACCGGAAAATTCCAGTAATACCGGATACCGGAACGCTGGCCGATATGGCAGTATCCGATATTTAGAGAGAAAATACCGGGAAATTTCGGGAAAATACCGGATTTCGGTCACTGACCGGTATGGATGCCGGTAGGGTATTGAAAACCATGGTAGAAATGCACAAAGTTTTGTCGACTAACCTATATGCATGCATCTCATTTTTTATTTTGCACTGGGTGCATGCCAAGTCTTAAATCTATTCCAGGGTATGGCATTAGCTGATTTTATTGTTTCTTTTTCGTCCTTTTGTTTCTCCATTTGCAGCAGGCACATGTATATGTCTACCTCACATGTTATGATATTGCATTAGGGTTAGGTCTGTTCAACATGTATTTATTTGATGAGAATTATTCAAATTTTCAATGGGTAGGATCAAACGACATTTTTATACTGATAAATAATACTTAACAACTTACATGTTTCAGCTTAGGACTTGTTCAGCCTGATTTCAGTAATTTAAAACAGAATACGTACTGAATTCTTTGTCAATTGGCCCTTTTGGAAAATTCACGTATACATTGGTATTTATCGGAAAGGTATTAATGAGGTTAAGCTAGTACTTGTGCTTTCCGAAAATTTTTGGCGTATATTTCTGAAAATTCACATAATAATCCTTGCTGGGTGAGTTTTAAGATAGATTTTTTGGTACTTCCATAGGCTCCGTTTGGATAGGTGTGGGAAGAAGGAAAGAAGGGAAGAAGTGGGAAGAATTATTGGGAAGTGTGTAACTTTGTGAAGAGTTTGGATTGTTTAATAATAAATTTCTTCTCTTCTTCTCTTATTCTCTTCTTCCCACTCCAATCCAAACATAGCCATAATGAACAAACGGTTGGATAATAATATAGCCTCCGTTTGGATGCGTTGAGAAAAAGTAGGAAGAAGAAAGAATGGAATAAAAATAATTATTAACAATCCAAACTCTTTACAAAGTTACACACTTCCCAATACTTTTTCTCACTTCTTCCCTTCTTCCATTCTTTCCACACCTATTCAAACGGAGCCATAATATAGAAACGACATGCTTTGACCCTTGTTTTTCTTCAAAAAAGAAAATATAAAAACGATATGTAATCTATGAAACTAGTTTTAGGAATGGTACAAGGAAATTATTATCTACTTACCGTCCCATGTCATTTGCGTGTATATTTGTTCATTTTATACATTTATATGTCAAGTTTGTTTATATGTGTTCATTTTATTCAATTACGAGTTAGATTTTATTTTTTTTGTATTGTTGTTTAGATTTTTATATGCATATTCAACTTATTTTTATTGAACTAATTTGTTTGTATATGTGTTCATTTTGATTATTTAAATATTTATTTTGTCTATTTTATATGTTAATGATTTTGTTTATGCAACGGCAAAACTGCACATTGCAGTTATCATTTTGATCCAAAAATATTAATGAGTTTCCAAACCCATAACTAACTTAATTTAGTGGGCTGCTATAACATTTCTAGAAAATAGAAATAGCAAAATTGATAATGGCCCAAATCTGTGCCTTGTTAGTTCCAAATCCGGCGTAAATTTCATTTTGAACCCCCAACAAGGCAACAAGCTATAAATTTTGTCATAGGCCCATTTCCAGACTACTCCTGTACTCCAAGAAAGGCTTCTTCTTCTAACGTCCAACCTCAACAGTTATTCTAAAATTCTTCGGTCGAATCCTTTGTAGAATATTACAGCAGCGCAGCAATCACACACACCGGCAGCCGAAGCAATGGCGGGTAGATTAAGCAGCGTCGGTTCTCGGATCCTGGGCGGAAACGGTGTCGCCGCCCGATCCGCCGCAGCCTCTCTCCGCGCCCGATCCGGTATGGGCCTCCCGGTCGGCAAACACATCGTCCCAGACAAACCCGTACTAATCCCAATCCCAATCCGAACCCGCTTTTTTAATCTCTCAACACAGATTTACTTCCTCTTCTCATTTTCTCCCTTTCAATTGTTGATTGATTGAATGCAGCTTCCGACAAATGACGAGCTACTCTGGGACAATGGAACGCCGTTCCCTGAGCCGTGCATCGATCGCCTCGCTCCTCACATTGGGAAGGTGAGATTAGTCGAATTCAGCTAGGGTTTTGGGATATTTCGAGATGTTTTTGGTTTGATTGGGTTTGATTTGTTGTAGTACGAGGCTCTGGCGTGGCTGTGTGGAGGGTTAGGTTTCTTCACCACTCTTGGGCTCTTGACTGTTTGGAATGACAAGGCTTCTAAAATTCCCTTTGTGAGTATGCTTACTTTTATCTTGTTTTGTTTCTCACTGGTTGATTGTTAGGTTTGTTATGTTTATGTTGTTTTATGAGATTATTTGAAATGTTTGGTCACCTCAGCATTTGGTAATTAACTAATTGCTGACTAATGTTATGTTTTACTGCACCCGAAAGACATGCTTCTTCCTCTTCAATGAGTTTTTATTTTGCTCTATGGATTTTAATTACCGACTAATTTTATGTTTTGCTATGTCCGTCAGACATGCTTCTTCCTTTTCAATGACGTGTTGTATTGCACTTGGGGCTTTATGTTCTAGTTTGGAATTTTCCTAATTATTGCATTAGGATGCTTGTAAGTTTTGTGCTACATAGAGTATCTGTGTGAATTTAAAGAATTCAGGAGAAACATTCTTAGATTCTTATCAACACGCTACTATATCAAGACAAGTACTTAAGTTTTATATGCCATACGATGTGTCTTAACTCTGTATAAATCCAAAGATCCACTTTCCTATTTTAACTTAGTGATTGGAGTGAGCGCATTCTATATTTTGGTGTTATTATGACTAATATAGACCATAGTCACTTGTAATTATTGTTACACTGGCAGTTCTATTGAGAAAAACATAACTATAACTTGGTAGAGAAGTAGCTATCTTTGCTTAGGTCAGTCATACTGAGAGTGAGAAAAACATTACTATATCAATTAGGCGAGGTTGACAATTTAATGAATATCTGTTTGTTCTGATATGTGTATTATTATATTAAAAGAGCCCAACCTTTCACTGACATTCACTTGGTAGCCACTACCAAGCATTTCTAAAAAATACTTTTCAGTGACATAACATACTTCTCAGTTGGAACCAATTACATGTCAAAACTTAATCAAGTGTCAATAGTTTCTGCGGTGAAATTAAACCTTATCTTCCATGACCATCAGTTCCTTTTTAGAATCACTTCAATTTTTTCTCTCATGAAGGCAGGTCACACCCATATCTTTGACCTGTCTGTTTTCTATGATATCATAAGAAGCATTAGGTAAATTTAATGGTTAATATTATTGCAATAAATATCTTCAAAATTTTACTCGTTTGGTTTCTGATATTTATTGTTTTTTTTATAAAACATTGGACTTTTCTGCTAGTGAAATTTAGCTAGAATACAGGACCTTGATTGTTGACAATTTTCTTCAGCTAGCTGTTAAATATTGTGCAGAGGTCTACAAAAGGAAGTTTGTTATCTATTTATTCAGTAATATATTTGCAATGGAACATGCATATATTTAATATAAATTCTTGTTTTAAAAATACTATATAGATGTTGAAACAATACTAACAGTTAGGACACCACCTGTAACAACATTTGACTAAAGAAAATGTTATTTGTTAAAGATAGTTGTTACATTGTGAAAAACATGAACAACTAGAACTGAGTGTTTCTGTCATATAGATCGTTTGGATTATATACCTAAATTGTTATTTATAGCCTAAGCAAGTTATTGGTTATTATCTTTTTATTAGAAATGCTTGGAAGTTGGGTACCAATTGATTGCTAGTTCTTATCTTGCTATTACCAAATTGAAAATGGGAGAGAGAGGAGAGAGAGTGGATGAGTTCCAGTTTTTATTGCACAGTGAAGGTCATCGAGGTGCAGTTGTCTTGAAATGGCGAATGAAAGGTCAAAAGAAGGATGATTAATGGAAGTTTCTATTAAATTGAGTCTTATTGAAATCAAAATTTAATCAGGGCACTATATATGAAAGAAATTTATCAGTGAATAAGTTACTGTCTTAGGTGGGGCTTGTAAATTTTAGTAACTGCTTTGTGCAATATTGGTATGGTGTTGTGATTCTAGCATGGCAACTAGCCAACTAGTCTTTCCTCACGCAATCAAATATGGTCATTATTTGGTTCAGTGAAACCCCAATCACATTGAAATGAACAATTGCTACCTATGAAATGCTGTACAGTATCAATAGTCATGATGTATTGTATTTTGTTAAGTTGCTTTCTTAGATTTTATTCTGGCCTGATCCTTTTGCTGCTTTAGATTTGACTAGAACTTTATAGCCTAGTAATTCTTTGGTAGTATTCATGCTACCTTGCAAACCCTCTATAACTGGAGTACTTGTGTGATACTGCAACTTCAATATATTATGTATCCCTGTGTATGCCAGCCTATATATTTCTTTATCTATATTTTAGTAAAAAATGAAAATATTTAACTGCATATCTCCTTTCTGCTGCTTACCTGCAATAGGAGATTAAACGACTTGTAGGTTAAATAATCATGTAATTCCTAAATATTTAGGAAGTTAAAGAAACATAAAATTTTCTGATGTTTTACAGGGTGTACAAGCTATTATATCCCTTTCTATTTACTTTTGTTTGGTAAAAATCATCATAATAATAATGATTTTGCTACATTTTCAGGCTCCAAAAGTTTATCCATACGACAATCTGCGTGTTGAGCTCGGTGGAAAGCCATAGGAAAAAGTGCTTCAACACACCAAGCTAGTGTTTAATTTGCATGTTTTTTTTTCTTAATGTAATTGTTTTTATTTTTCCTTTTTTGCTTAGAGAAATAACTTGGCTGGCATTGTGATCATAAAGTACAGAACTATTGCTCTTTTACTGTGAAACATATTGGCAACATGTTTGGTTGTGGACGAATAAGAATTTTTCCAGCATTGAACCTCTTATAACATATGTACGTGTAGAGTTTATCTACTTTTTATATGATTAAAATACATGCATTCAACTTGTTTAAGCTTCTGAAGTTGAAAGTTTTGATCTATGCTATTGAGTCAATTGTTAGATGTTCATCGTCAACTAAGAGCTTAAACCGACGAGTGGGTGAAGATAATGGAGCATTGTATTGAAATAATTGTGTGTCAAAACAAACCATTTTCTCTCATTCAACAAATTTTACGTAAATTGTTTTACTTGTAGCATTTACAGCATGGTCTCTATTATGGTAACAATTTGAATAAGGAGCATCTAATTATTTGCCGGTTTGTAGGAGTTGCTTCCAATTTCATTTATCTGCTCCAAATCCTAGTCCGGCTTGTTCAGATTGGATAGAGTTTGATAGGCGCACGTTATTAAACAAGGGCGACGTAGACCTGAAGCTCGTATTTTGACTGATTTGAGAGGGTAGTAAAATCAATGAATACAATTTGAAAACTTAAATCTTTGATCTGAATGAGTTACTGTCATTTCATTTCAATAGAAAAGAGTTTAAAAGAGATGATTTTCAATTGAAATTTTGTGTTCGGAATCAATAAAGAAAGAATTGAAGATAAATGAATAAATGAAGAATGTACTGAAAAGCAATAACTTTGAAAAGAAGCACACAATTCTCCACCCTCATTCTGCGAACAGTCATTTCTCTTTTTAAATCAGTAAATGAAACTATTTTAGAAATCACTTCACACAGAATGATGTATAGGTGTTGAGAGAGAAAATAGTTGATAAGTTGATCAAAACTTAGCCGTGAACTAAATAAAGTAAAATTAGCAGTAATAAATATTTCCTATCTTGTGACCAGCACTCAATGCACTGCATGGAACAGAGCCAATTCAGGTGACAAAAAGTTTACCCGAAATTATCACATAATTAAACTTCGAGTTAGCAACATGGAGACCCCCACTTGCTACATCAAAGCACACAGCTTGCGGAATTCGACAGTCGAACTGGAGGGATAAATGCTACTTTTCTAAATATTCCTGATGGATAGTGCCTAGATTTGATGCTACTTTTCAATGGCTCCGTTTGGATAGGTGTGGGAAGAAGGGAACAAGGGAATAAGTGGGAAGAAGTATTGGAAAGTGTGTAACTTTCTAAAGAGTTTGGATTGATTATAATTTTTTTTCTTCCTTTTTTTTTTCTTCTTCTTCCTTCTTCCTATATCCAAACACACCCAATGAGTCATCAGGGCTCCTGCCAAACATCTTTGGTCTGATTAAACAAATAATACTTACATTATACTTGCAAGTTTACTTTTCTTTTTTGAGTATGAAATGAGGATCAAAGCCCAGAAATAATACTCAAGAAAGTGAGAAAAAGCTAATTTTATTTGCATTCAACACTTCCCTCTAGATAATTTGTTTTTACAATTGAAAAAAAAAATGTCAGTAATTAGTATTCCACTTCGTAGGACAATTTATTATCTTATCAGATGCTTTATTGGTGAAATTCAGTGACATACAAAGGTTTTGATGCATTATATGGCTTATAACATAAAGTAGGATGCATATTAAGGTGTTATCTGACGACGACGCTCGTCCCAAACCACCGGTCCGTCAGAGGAGGCCGACGATAAATGATTTAGTGGAATTAGAAATCATAAAGAAATGCTAAATAGCAAAGAGAACTCAAAGAACCCAAGGGAAAATTTCATTAATTAATCAACTAACTTTTACAATGACAAGCACTCCTTTATATAGGAGGCGGCGCCTTGGACAACAAGTCAATATATTTTTAGAAATAGTACCCTAAAAAGAAAATTTGTAGAAAGAAAAATAAAATATAAAATTGCAATTATAGTAATGTCCTAAACTAAAGATAGTCCTCGTCAGATTCTGAGTTAGGTTCGGATGGGATTCAGTTCGCGTCGTGCTCTGATGCAACATCCCTAGGTACCCTCGGGAGAGGTCTTGGTGAGATACCCTTGGGTGAGGGTGAGGGTGAGGTCTCGGGTGAAGTACCCTCGGGTGAGAGACCCGTAGGTGAGGTACCCTTTCGGATTGGGTTCGCATTATACTCGGAATCCCAAGATATCTCGGGAAGCATGAGGTACCCCAACATACTTAGGGAGAATGACTCGCATCTTGTTCAGATTGAACAATCCAAAGGACCTTGGGTGAATTACTCGCGTCATGCACCAGTGGAATTACCACGAGGTACTTCGGGTGAAGGACCCCGAAATACCTTCGGTGAATTTTTCTCCGTATTGCGTCAAGCTCCCGAGGTTGAGCAAAGCTTGACCTCAAGCTTGCATTTTCTTTGAATCGTTTATGGAAATGGCGAACAACGAACACACTCGAGATGTACATGACTCCGAAAAGCTCGAATCTGTAGGCATCCTTATTGAACTTCTCTAGGCTCGGGTTTCGTCGAGACTTGCAACGAGTAAACTTGTTGTAATCACACCTCGGGTCATGATCTTTACTCGCGAAGACCTACTTGAGCTCGAGGATCTTTGTGTTCGGATACTCTTGAGCTAGGATATCTTGGAGGAGATAAAGATACGAAGAAGCGCCTTTCGGGTTAGAGCTTGTGTCTTCAGTTGGAGGTGGATCGAGAGGACCTTGGGTGATGTGCTCATAGCATGTTTGCGAGATCACATAAGCTTCCTCGAGAGGACCTCGGGTGATGTGCTGGTGTATCACAAACGGAGGAGCAAGTTGCGATGAGCGATTAGTCGTGCGGTTGCGCTCGGATTCATCCCTCGGAGTGTCACATACCCTGAGAACGGTCACTTGAGCTCGCAGCATGTTCGAGAGCTCGCGCTTCACTGCTTCTGGATTTGGTTGCAGGAATGGATCCTTGTACTCAGATGTCAAAGTGATGTTGTGAGCTGTGTGCAAAATATCGACCTTGAAAAGAGGAGTCGTCGAGGTAATCTCAACCGCAGCAGTGATGTTACCTCGGAATACATCTCGATTTCCTTTTACAACCAAACAATTTTCAACAACTTCGAAGTTAATCTTGCAGATTTTTCTTTCATCTGGGCTAGCGTCGCAAATGATGTCAACACGGAAGGTTTCATGTTCACTCATTGCGACCAGACTTTCTTTGGCGACGTTGGGGTCAACCTCGTGCACCTTTTCTTGATTTGGAGTAACCTCACAGATGACCTCGCGAGTGACCTGACTTTCTTCGCCAATGTCGAGGTCAACCTCGTGAAGCTTATCTTCATCTAGCGTAACCTCGCAGATGATTTCGTGATTGATCAGACTAACTTCACTAAGGTCGGAGACAACTTCACGGACCTTTCCTTCAATTCCAAGGTCAGTCTCGTAGATCTTCTCTTCGCCTAGATTAGCCTTGCAGACGACCTCGCGAATATTCGCAGTGTTGCTCAAGCTAGTCGAGGTCGGTATGCTGCAAGAGGCAGACGAGTTGATGCTTGGAGAGTCTCTTGGTTGGTTGAGGTGTTTCGAGGTCTCGGTGTAGGCTCGGATTGGTATAGTTATAGGTATTGTGACCATAGTTTGAGCTCGGCTGGGTGTTGACACATCGCTAGGAAGCAAGTTTTGAGCTCGGGTGTCTTGTTCTTTTATGGATTTCACCTCGGGTTGGACTTCGGGGTGAACCTCGGGTTGAATCTCGGAGTGAACCTCAGAAGCTTTAAGGAATGTGTGCTCTGACATTGTAGTTGAGGTGTATGTTGAGCCGCGAGATTCATGATGGACTGTGCTTGGTTTGACTGGCGGAATGACAGTCTTTATGGCCTCAGATAGGGCTCGGCTCGCATTGGGTACCTTCTTCGGAGGCAAAGTACGACTTCGAGTCTGTTGTTGCTCTACTGCCTTTGCCTTGGCTTGGGTCTCAGGGAGGTCGTAGAAGGTTTGTACAACAAGTGCATATCGGATCGAGTCACGAAGTCCATGGAGGAATCGAGCAACTCGTTGATCCTCGGTCTCGTTCAATAGATTGCAAGCCTCCAACTGATAGAATTCGTGGGTATACTCGTCCACACTCCTCGGTCCCTATCTGAGCGACTGAAACTGTTGAAATAATGCCTGTCGATAGTTGAGCGGTAGGAATTCCCGGTTCATCTCGCGTTTGAGTTCGTCCCAGTCATTGAGAGGTGGAAGGTTGTCGAGATAGCGACAATATTTAAAATTTTGCCACCAGGCGGCTGCTCGGTCTCGAAATCGGATGGTAACCAATGGCACACGCTTCTCAGGAGGAACGTCCTTCAACTGAAAGATCTTTTCTACAGTATGTGTCTAGTCTAGGAACTCCTCGGGTTTCAGACTCCCAGTGAAGTCAGGAATCTCAATTCGGAGACCTCCTTCCCAGTTACGATCTCGGGTGTTGTTTCGGTCTCGATTTTCAGGATTGTTGGGGTTGGGATTGGGGTTGCGGCCCCCACCTCTTTCGACATTAGGGTTTAATCGTCCCATGAGTGTTGTAATCAGTTCTGTATGGAGCGCGGCGGTGTTATCATCCATACACTGAAGTAGGGTTTCTTGACTCTTCTGCATTCGTTCGAGAAGATCGATGATGTTAGGATCGGCCATGGATTCCGGCGAAAAGATGGAAAGTGAGGATGGTTGGAGTGATTAGATCGCAGCGATCGGCGACGACTGCGGATTTTGGGGATACAGCTTCACACAAGCGCGAAGGTGGATTGTTGGAACCTGGCTCTGATACCACTTGACGACGGCGCTCGTCTCAAACCACCGGTCCGCCAGAGGAGGCCGGCGATAAATGATTTAGTGGAATTAAAAATCACAAAGAAATGCTAAATAGCAAAGAGAACTCAAAGAGCCCAAGGGTAAATTTCATTAATTAATCAACTAACTTTTACAATGACAAGCACTCCTTTATATAGGAGGCGGCGCCCTGGACAACAAGTCAATATATTTTTAGAAATAGTACCCTAAAAAGAAAATTTGTAGAAAGAAAAATAAAATATAAAATTACAAATATAGTAATGTTCTAAGCTAAAGATAGTACTCGTCGCGTCGTGCTCTGATGCAACATCCCTAGGTACCCTCGGGAGAGGTCTTGGTGAGATACCCTTGGGTGAGGGTGAGGTCTCGGGTGAAGTACCCTCGGGTGAGAGACCCGTAGGTGAGGTACTCTTTCGGATTGGGTTCGCATTATACTCGGAATCCCAAGATATCTCGGGAAGCATGAGGTACCCCAACATACTTCGGGAGAATGACTCGCATCTTGTTCAGATTGAACAATCCAAGGGACCTTGGATGAATTACTCGCGTCATGCACCAGTAGAATTACCACGAGGTACTTCGGGTGAAGGACCCCGAAATACCTTCGGTGAATTTTTCTCCGTATTGCGTCATTATCTCATATGCATTTTACATGCTTTCAAGAAGGGCTTTGAGTTGATGTACAAGTTTATGGTACACCTTGGTATTCTGTTGAGAGGGCTCAGGGAAGAAAACGTGAGAAAAATAATTTTCTGAGGTCCGTTTTGTAAGATTTTGAGTGCTTAATAGTGACATATAGTGGTTTTACTAACTTTTGTGGACTTTTTTGAAAAATATGAGGACTTAACAAATTTTAGTGGGCTTTTATGATAAAGTGATGACTTAACGGATCAGATTTAATTATAGGCTCAGTGGATTGGACTTAGATCTGATTTGACGTGTCGAACCCGTTACGGTTCGATCCAGTCAATTCGACTAGGTTGACTGGATCCAGCCGCTTGGAATTGTGGGCTTATGCATGCTGGAATTTGTGGGTCAGAAGCAAAAAAAAGGTGGACTTTTAACCAGAGCTGATAACCGTCATCCAGCGAAAAATCATCAGCGTCATCCAAGTCCTTTCCCTCCCCTCGCGATCCCTTCTCTCCATCTCCCTCGCGCTCCCAGTCTCTCTCGCGCTCCCAGTTTCTCTTGCACCCCTTTCCTCTTTCTCTCGCACTCCCTTCTCTCTTTCTCTCACGCTCTTCCTTCCCTCCCTCGGGCTCTCCCTTTCCTCAATTCTCTATCTCACGTTTCTTTTTCCCCCTCTCTCTTTCTCTTCTTCTTCTTCTTCCATTTTCTCTCCTTCAATTCATCACACTTTCTTTTCTCTGCCTCATCTCCTCTCCTTCTTTTCGTCAGATTTTTTTTCCCCATGAACTCCACCTTTGTTCCTAACATGTGCACTTTATCTTGTTTTTTTTTAAATGAACATATACAACAATAAATAAACTGAACAGATACGAAGATAATAAGAACATATAATCAAAATGTATATATACAAGAACAAAGTTAACATACATAATAAATAAACTGAACAGATATAACAACTAATTGAACATAAATAGCAAATAAATTGAACATATGTTACCGATAAATTGCACAGATTTAACAATTAAAAGCGAACATATCTAATTGACATACATAATAAATAAACTGAACATATATAACAACTAATTGAACATATATAACAAATAAATTGAACAGATGTTACCGATAAATTGCACAGATTTAACAATTAAAAGCGAACATATCTAATTGACATACATAATAAATAAACTGAACATACATAACAACTAATTGAACATATATAACAAATAAATTGAACAGATGTTACCGATAAATTGCATAGATTTAACAAATAAAAACGAAATGTAAAAAAAAATTAACAGATATGATATATAAAATGAACAAATATAATAAATAAAATGAACATATATAACAAACAATTTGGACTCATACAAAAAATAAAAGTTGAACATAAATTGAACATATGTAGCAAACATGTTGATTCATACAAAAATATAAAAAGTGACAATAAATTGAACATATATAAAAAATAAATTGAATAGTTACATCCATTAGATACTCTCTTAGTACTACTAATAAACTTTAGATACTACTTTGTTACAACAAGTTGAACACTTATTCGTATTAAATAATCCTTTAGTGTTTCTAAGTGTCACAGTACGTTAAATTATTAGGGAGAAGTAAGAAGTGATAGGCGTTATTCAAAAAAGAAAGATCAGTGCAAAGAAGGAGGAAAGAGGCGAACTAAAAGAAGGGATGGAGGGAGAAGAGAGGGAGGGGATAAGAGCGCTAAAGAGAGGGGGGGGAGGGAGGGGAGGGGAGGAAGAGGCACGGAAAAATTGAGCGGAGCGGAATATTAAAGACGCGTTTCTCTGTGGATGACATGGATGACATCCAATTAGATGGTAAGTAGTAATTACCACTTTTAACTGTGTTGAGCTGAATAATTAAATGTGATAGTGGCCTTATCTGTTGCAGGCCGAAAATAAATTAAGAATTCTATCGGGCTTTAAAATTGCTTTTACATGTGGGCCTTTCAGATTTCTTTATACTTGGAACCCAATAAATTAATTAAGGTGTGAGCAAATTAATCTGTATTTTTTTGAGCTTGATTGCGATTAGACTAATTAATATACTTAGTCTAATAGTTGGATTTTTAGGAAAACGAGGAAATAGTCTGACTTTATACTAGAACAAATAACTTGGCAAATATTCAGATTGTCTAATCTCGTACAATAAATTAATAAATTTTAATTTATTTTATGAGTTTAAATTTCCTTTTTTCTACTTCTGACTTCTGATTCCTGATTCTGATTTCTGACTTCGATATTAGAAAATTATAATAATGAAAATTAATCTGAATCTGACGTTTAGACAAGTAATTAATTTCTGAAACCTAAGATGATGATACGTGTCTAAAAAGAACCTATCAGTTATGCTTATCAATGATTTCCTCAAAATGCTATATTATCAAATTAATAATTTGTCAATTGTATTTATTACAAACTATGCAAAGTCAAACTTCGGCGCCATATAGAACAGGGAAGAATGGACTAAGTTCAAGTATCCTTTGTTTGAATCGAAAGTTGGTTGAAACTATCAAGCCAAAGCGTATCTGGGGATTTTCATTATATCAAAACAAACATCTTATTATTAGATTGGAGGCGCAAAATTCTATCTTGGGAGTTTAAGATTGACTTTACAAAGTTTGCTAGCCAGTCTTTTTTCAGCTAGCTACGATTGTGATATGAGATTTGTATTGTTCTTATATGAACATTTTTGTTTTAGTTTTTGTGTCGGTGGTGGAAGCAACAACGTTCAATTTCAACCTCTTATCTGAAAAAACACTTGCAGCAAACCAGCTTGTGTCGTAATTTACAAGGCAGTTCACATCTAACAGGGGCGCGTGCATGGACATCACTAAAACGACCGCTTAATATTTGAAAACCTTGCAATTTTCATAAATTATAAAAAAATTACTTGGTCTCATTAAATATGAAATTTTTTTTACAAATTCAATTGAGACATTCAAGATAAAATTCTTCCATCACATCCTCTGAATTCTTATGCGTCATTAAGAAAATGCATATCGAAGTACCCTGATTAGAATACATAATGCTAATTTAATTATATATATAATTCTCTTGAAACTTAAGTTATCAGTTTTTAATTTGCTTATTTAAAATATCGCATAATAAAATCAGGTCTTATTATTAATTTTCTGGTGTACGTTGTGTCCAGATTAATTTAAAGCAGAATTGGTCATTGGCCAGAGGATTTAGAACTTTTTTATTTTTGTCCTGTTTTTCTCCTTCCGGAGATAATTGTACAAGGAGACTTGCATGCGAAGACATTGTAACAGGAATAGAAGTGTGAAAGATAAACATATTGTACCTGCACTGATCTAGACCACTAATTGCGTAGCTCAAGTGGATCGGTACCAATACTCTATGGAAATATCCAGGGACCGAGTCCTACGCACAGAAAGTGGGATGTTTCATATTGTATGGGCACGTTGCCTACGGGCACAAAAAAAAAGGAAAAAAAAACCATTTTCTTGAGATCTAAAACTCCTCTCTGTTTCAGTCTCTCTCAGAGCATATGTTTCATTATTAATTGACAAGAAAACGGATAGGGTGATCACACACAAAAATCTTAGAACTAATCTTCTTGACTCGTCCAAGAATAATGCACTACCCAAACAACTCATGAAGAAATCGGAAGGGAGGTATTACCAGAAGAGTTTTTTTAAGCTAAAAGTTGAAAGAAGGGAGGAACAAGGGGTGCGTTTGGATAGGTGTGGGAAGAAGGAAAGAAGGGAAGAAGTGGTAAGAAGTATTGGGAAGTGTGTAACTTTGTGAAGAGTTTGGATTGTTTATAATTTTTTTTTTTCTTCTTCTTCTTTCTTCCAACGATACAAACGCACCCAAGGAAGTTGAGAAAGGAGAAAAATATATTAGGAATAATAATTTTTTTCTTAACTCATTATCCAAATAATAATTTTTTTAAAAATAACACTCTTCCCAACTGTTTTAGAAATAAAATTCTTCCTAGTCTTTCCTACTGAAATAGTTCTTCATTGCTAATTCTCAAACGATCCAAAAACGATCTTAGAAGAGAAGCTGGAAAATCATATGGGAGAAATCACAATTCGATTTTATTAATTTTTTTTTGAAAAGAAAGTCCAATCGTAATCTCGATTTGGACCTCTTATTGTTTGATTGTTTTAGCAAAGAAAAAATAATAAATAAAATAAATAAATAAATAAGAATATTATTCTGAAAGCGTAAGATGGCAAGAGACTCTATAGAAAGAGTTTAGCTACGGTGAGTCGCGATTCACGGACCCTCCGGTGAGTCGCGACCAATACTCCTTGATCTAGATCAAAATGACCGATCCAAACCGTCCAATATGATCTCCCTATTGAAATCTCCGTGCAAACACAATTTTTTATTTTTTCGAAATTTTTAAGTATTTTTTTCGGATTTTTAAAAACTGATGTTTTTGAATGATTCAGAACCAATTAAATTAACGATTTTCTAAAATTTCAAAAAAATATTTATGTCTAGGAATAGAAAATTCATCATATTCCTAAGCGATCCAAACGGTCCCTAAAGGTACTTTGGGATATACAGAAGTAATAATTAGATGAGATAAATTTGGTAATGCCAATGTGGTAGAGGGTGAAGGTGACACGGAACTTAAAACCACAAAACAAACTGATCTGTTCGGCAATCGGCGTGAACAAATCTTGGGAACACAAATTTTGGATAGATATGTTATTATTTTCTTATTTTTATTATTTCCATTTTTTTAATAGTTCTGTACGCATTAATTTGGCTGAATATAACATGGGTGCAGACTAGACCTGTTTAACGTTGCAAACGGCAACGGAATGGGCCATTCCGTTTGCCGTTCCGTTTCAACAACGGTATGCACTGGAACGATTCGTTATCCGTTCCGTTTGTAACGGAATGGACGGAACGTAGCGGAACGACTCATTTTACACTGTATTTCACACAACGGTATGCCGAAATCCATTCCGTTTACCGTTCCGTTTCGGAAACGTATGCTGAAAAGTGATTCGTCACTCGTTTCGTTTGGACGGAACGTGCACGGTACACGGTAAACGGTATACCGTCGGCAGCCCTAGTGCAGACAGTCAGCCATGCGTGGCAGCGTGGAATCAGTGTAGGCCAGCTGCATGTGCATCAGTACATGATCTGTAGTCGAACAATCTTTTTTTTTTTTCTTTTTTTCTTGAACTCGAATGAGGAAAGGTGTTAACTAGCTTTTAGATTGCATTATAAATTTGTTAGGTACCTATTTTTTCTTAGTAATTTCCTTATCCTTAATTTGATGTATTCAATTCGTCAGTTGTATTACATACTTCGACCTTAATTAAATTATATATCATTAAGACAACGCATGTGCCAAGGTAACTCAATATATTAGATAAATCTGCACAAGAACAATTCCAGCGTGTATATATATATATATTACTTTGAATTCATTTTTTTTATATTATTAGTTTTAGCAGTTCAATAGCATCGATCTGACCTTTTGTTTTGCTTAAATTTGTCGAGGACGCAACAATATTTGTATATCGTTCTAACCTTTATGAAGGCTCTTAGAAATTAAAACGGTCTATTCGATGTATTAGTTATTGATATTTGGATTTATGTTATGTATGGCCTTCCTGTCAACTTTTTCTGCTTCAATCCCATAATAATTGCAAATATTTTGCACAACATTATTTTTTATTTGGATATACTTATATTTAGATACATGAATTGTATGTTAACAGGAAAAAAACTTTGTCATGCACTGCGTGTGGAACTAATTACGTTGGTCAATAGGGGTGAAAACGGAAGTCGTTTCGATCGTTCGATCGTTTCGTTTCGTCCGAAATGAAACGGTAACGACTAATGTTTTGGGTTTCGTTTTAGAAACGAAACGGTCGGTGCAAATAGAAATCTGTTTCGTCTATGGAACGAAACGGTTAACGAAACATACCAATTTCGTGCTCGTTTATTTCGTCCATTTCGTTTTCATTCTACGGTAGTGTTATTCTTCTGATTGCAGAGGATGGGGGCGGAGAAAACAATGCTGAAGATTGATAAAAAACCTAATTTGCGCCGCTCCTCTCTCTCTCTTCTACAGCTCCGATCACCTCTTCTGTCTCTCCCTCTCTCTTCTCACCCAGCCGCTAGATCGGAGAAGAAATCAAACTCCGTCTCTTTCTCTGATTGCTAAATTTGTAGTCATCGCAACTCGCTATGTCGCCTCCTTCTTCTCCTTCTCCTCCTCTCACTTCTCTTTGTCTCTCTCCACCTCCATCAGCCGAGCAACAGAGCAACGACAAAGTGCTTTATCTCCCTGGCCAATCCTTCATTGTCAGCTTCAATCACTACTCGGGTACATCACAATCAATGATTCAACGAGAAGAGTGGCCCACCTCTTCTTTTGGTTCTTTGAGGCTACAAAGGATCCCAATTCCAAGCCTCTTGTGCTTTGGCTCAATGGAAGTATGAAATGCCTCTTTCTTTGCCTTATCGGATCCTATTTGCTGATTCTCCTTTGTCTTCTGATCTTGACTGCCTGATCATGCAAGGCAGAGGTGGGAAACCAACCATGCTGATTTTCAAATACTTACTCCTGATTTACTGGTAAGAGCAACATTGAAAAAGAAATTTTGGGCTAATTTGAAATTTCTTTTGCTGGTTGATGCTGAATGAAAAAGAGGATTTAGAGAGCTCCTGATTTACTGCAAAGAGCAATGATTCAAGGTGGAGAACTCCAATTGTGTAGAGGCTGTTTGAGCTTTATGAGATTTGAGATTTCGAGATTTTTGTTATTTTTATGGTCGGATATTTTTTTCATTGTTTTGTGTTCGACAAAATTATTGTGGTTGGATACTGGTACATGAGGAGATGTACCAGTGTTGTGGGATTTTTTTGGTAATTGTAACTTTTGTGGATTTTCTTTTCTTAATAACAATAGAGATGGAGTAATCTTTCAAAAAACAATATGTATTTCTCGCATATTTTCAATACTGAGGATGTTATTTGTTTGCATATTTTCAATATATAGGATGTGAGAAACGGTTAAACAATTTTAACCGTTTTGATCGTGATTTTGAACGCAACGATCAGCGCAACGAAATCTATCTGCGTTTAAACAACGGAACGCAACACGCAAATTAATAAAATTTTTCGTCTTCTCACGAAACGATTAACGCAAGACCTCATTTGCGTGACCGTTTTCCACGTTATGCAGCCCTATTGGTCAATGCTGCATTGCTGCTAGAGGGAGGAGAAAAATAAATGGGCCGGGATAGAAACTGGACCGAGCAAAGCTAAAGGAAGTGATAGGATGACATGTGGGACCACCATGTCAAATCTAATGAACATGGCATACTTCATATTGGCAGATGTTATTGGGTCAGACTTGGATCGTGCAAAAGAGCTTAGGCCCAATTTACAAGCTAATTACTCGTTGAATTTAAGCTAAGTCGTTACGAATTTAGTTGTCAAAAAAAAAAAAAATTAACAAGGCATGGAGCTACTCTGTGCTAGTAATAAAGCTAGCTTTACTTTTATAAACTAAAGCACTTTTATTGTGATATTTATTTATTTTTTAGCTAATTAGTGGGCATAATAACACACTAGAACTAAACATAACGCTATTAGAATTTCATGGAATAGGCCTTTAATTATTGTAACAGTAGTTAATTAAGTTAATTTGCTACCGGGCGATTGATAATCACTGGTTCGGATATTGGCCTATACGTGGCAACTTTAACGGCCGTATGACAGAGGAACTGGTATGAAGAGACTGCTGATTGCTGAATCAATGCGTTCCAGCTAAGACAACATTGTCGTAATACAATTACATATTTACACAATAAAATATTTAAATAGAAAATTTTAAATATCTTCAGAAGTGAAATGACTCTTTCTTTCTGAGTCCAATTCTAAGGGTGTGTTTGGATGCAATGGAATAAGTCGGGAATAGAGAATGGGAATAAAAAATGTTGATTTGCGTGCTTATCCTTATTCCTTATTCTTATACCATGGTTTTGTTAGTATAGAAATAAGGGTCCTTATTCTTTATTCTTATGTTGTTTGGGTTGCACAAGAATAAGAATAAGCACGCAAACCGAAATTCCTTATTCCTATTCTCTATTCCCGGCCTATCCAAACACACCCTTAGGCCCCCCCTCATCACCTATCCCCTCTATGTACCCTTCAACTATTTGTTGTCGAAATGAAAAATGTCGACAAATATTTTCTCAATATTGCTTAAGAAGTCTATTCCTCTCAGTCATTAATTTGCACATATAGGTGTATCTGATTGTTTTAATTTACTACTAATAAATTCATTCACTACTACAAAAAAGTTAATTTACACCGGTTTCTAAATCCTATTAGCACCGGTTTGCTAGACGGTGCGTATGGTAGGGGGTGCAAATAGAAATAAGAACAGGTGCAAACGGACAGGTGCTAATAGGATAATTAACACCGGTTTTCATAGAATAACAGGTGCTAATTTAGCACCGGTTTTCATATAATAATAGGTGCTAAATATTAGCCATCAACATCTGTTTTTGTTAAAAACCGGTGCAAATTGTTTATGAAGTTTTGCACCTGTTTATTTCTAAAAACCGGTGCAAAGCTCTGTATTCTTTTTTTTTATATATACACCCTGGCAGCTGTGACCCTTGGCAACCTAGCGACAGCTGCCAGGTCATCTCTTTATTTCAGTTTTGCATGATACATATATAATTTATTTAAATTAACAGAATTCATAATATCGCCATCCAAAACACAACAAATATTAATAATTCAAATTTAATCAATGATCAACTATAGATTAAGCAGCACTTGGAACTGCCTTTACATACATATTATCATTCAAAGAAGGAAGGATTTGAGAAGAAAAAAGGAAAAAGAGAATATGATAATAATGATGGTCGATTGAGTCCTGACACCTGGTTGATTATTCCTCATGTACAATAACAGGGAGGCCCTGAAAAGATGAGGAAATAAATAAAATTAGAAGAGAAAAAACAAGAGGAAAAGGTAACAATATCAAATTCAATTTTAAGCCCTAAATATATTAAGCTTCTATGAACAAACCAAGAGCAAGAAAATCAGTCAAACAAATTGGTACTATATTTCAAAGAGAAGAGCAGGTAAAACATTCAGATCAGGAACCAGTATGTACTAAATATAAAATATAAATCCTACCAGCCACCACGCCTGGAGAAGTAATCACAATCTAAGGAAACTGCCAGTGTAAGTGCAACCGCTCTTTCGGACAGAGTCAGGGGCCGAATGATAATTAATTCCTCAATCTGATGATTTCAGAAAAGTAAAAATTGTTATAGCAAAGTAAATGCATGGATTCGCATATGCAATTAACATAATACCACATGCAAAAGCTCAATTGTTATGATCTTAAAAAATTTATTAAGGACGGACTGTAAGTTTAAATATGAAGATCATGAATGCATATCCTTCAACTTAGCTACAGAATCCAATCAACAAGGAGAGGTCTCAAGACCGATGTACCAGTACTGAAAAAATCCAACACCTTGTGGTAGATATCATGGCAGATAAAAAGTATTAACCAACTAGTCAAAAAGTATAAGAGAACCAATATATTTAGGGAAGGAACTTACATGGTTATCTGAGCCATAAGATCCTGGAACTGAAGCTCCAAAACGAATTACATATTGACCCGCATCAGTAAAAAGCCGTACCAGATTGAGAACAATTATAAATAAGCAATACTTGCACTGATCTTGTACAGATAAATTTTTATTAAAGCTACACAGCCTGCACTATTTTTTCCACATTAAAAAAGATAATTGGTCAAACTTTCCATTGACAATTAACACACGCAATTATAGAAACATGCTAGTCAGGTGTGGATTAAACTATCCAGAAATTGACCAAAAATCTAATCCAATCTGAATGTGAGACAACCTAAGCTGCTGAATAAGGGCCAACCACCAAGCTAGAAAGAAAAGAAAAAAAATTTCATACCACAAAGACCTATACGGCTATACCCCTCCAATTGCGATCAATCTCAGCTAGCACGTTATCTTCCTCGTCTTTCAAGGTGGAAGTCCAGTTCCAAACTCCTGGATTCTCAACTACTACAAATTGTCTATTTCTGGAAATGTTGCAAAGTAAATGAGCAAAAAAAAAAAAAAATCAAGAAATATGACGATCTGACTAATAGTTATATACTGCTGTTATTCTTGTCTCTCAAACATTACAGCATCTGATTTTAATAAGCCAAAGAGCTTGGGCACAGTTTCAAGTAGCACTTTGACAAGTTAAAGGTTTTCACACCCTTTCATCTGATACGTATTGCTTCATCCCAACTTACTTTCTTCTCTTCTGTGGCTGTTTACTTTCTTAACTGTCACACTAAGCCTTAACTTTCAGTTGAATATAATTTCGGATCATACCGACAGTTAAAACATCAAAATAAATTAGGCAACGTAATAAAGAGCCAGCACTGCACCACACCAACCCACGGTACATATAACACTGACTTACAGTTGAGAAGAGGCATTGGCCTTGAGGATGTCGAAGAGTATGCGATACCATTGTGCGCGAGGGGTTGGGAGACTGAAGAGAAGAGGTTTGGTACTTAGCGTTCCTTCTGTAGAGCCAATATCTGCAACAAGAGGTTTCACTAAATGGTTGAGAAGTACATAATTATAAATTTAGAAATGATGAAGCTATGATACAACATGACTCACTGCCTAGATGGAATGATACAACTTGACAAACAAATTAAACCCAACATATCTGGAATGTTTCAATCTTTGGTATTAATATTATGTATTATGTCAAAAAATAGTTCAGTTAAATTTACTAATAGGTCCTTGACAGCTTATTTTCCTTGCACTTCAGTCATTGTCAAGTCTCTCCACAATCAGGCCCTTGGTTTCTAACAAAAGCGTACCAGTAGCCATTCCAAGACTCGTACTAGATCGTACCAGCGCCCATAGCATGTCCCCACCTTGCGTTTAGTCATCACCTGAAGCTCGATGGAGAGTGTTTCAATCTCTGGTATCCGCACCTCTTCTTTCTTCCAACCTGACCACATATATCAACATGTTTTTTTTTTTATCAATAATGCACCTGTTGGACAAATTTCCAATTCCTAAATCCAATTAAGGTCATGACATGCCTAGCAATATTGACATAAACCTAATTGAATAAGGCTTAAACATTTCTATTCCGAAATCAACTACACATGTTGGATCTGGTACCAGAATAAATCCAAAATACACAAATTTTAATTGAATAAAATTACAAGTATAATGTCACAATTAAGATCCTAAACCTCAGAGGAGTAAAAAGAAAAAGATACAATTGAAACCCTAAATCCATTTGGCTCAGACCCCAGAGTCTTCTTCTTAACTCTAAACCTCAGAGTTTTCCTCTTAACCCTTAATTACGAATGCAGTTTACAAATAGAAGAGAGAGTAGAAAACAAACCGAAAAGAAAGAACTCGTAGTCTTCTCTGCGAGAGATAGAGAGAGAGAGAGAGAGGAGAAAACAAATAAAATCAGAAATTGAAGCAAATAGCGATTGTGTACAGTCAATTAGCGTAATTAATTACCTCAAGAAATTGAAGCAATTCTCTTCTATGCCGATTGAGCGGATTGAGCGATTGCTTGAAAGGATTGAGCAATTCTCCTCTCAGGCGAGAGAGAGAGAGAGGGGGGGGGGGGGGGGTTTGGCGGAGCGATCTGTGAGTGAGATAGGGTTTGGCGGAGAGAGAGAGGGTTTATGAAATGGTGGCCAAAAAATGAGGGAAATTGCGGAGAAAAAAGAGGGAATAGCGAAAAATTAGAGGGAACGACAAATAATTGGACTAAAAAAATAGGAGGGAAGCCTGGCTAAAATTCGGAATAGGCAAATAATTATGTATATTGAATTTTTTTTTGGCAATTACTACACAAATTAACTGCAAAGTAACTAGCTACAATTTGCAAATGGAATTAAATGTATATTCCTTTAATTAGTCAAAAAATATTTAAAAAATATTTGTATAACTTTTTTCGGTTAATCAATTAAGACAAATGAAATTTTAATTTTAGTTATCAAAAGTGTGTCTAGTATTGTACACTATCCACCTTAATAGTAATATTTGACTATACATTGACTATTTATATAGAAATTTAATTAGCCTTCTTACAAATCTTTTAGATTAAAAATTTCATAAAATATAAACTTTGTACTAACAACAGACAAATAAAGAAACTTGATAATTCAAATTAATTAAAGAGGAAATGTATCTACTACTCGTAGGGAAAAAAAAAAAAGGTGTTCTGATTCAACAACACTGCTTAGCAAAGAAAGCATTTGCTTCTTGCAAGCTAATTGCGATATAATTCTTATAGTAACATACATTGGCAAGCTAATTAATGTGATACAATTCTTAGTAAAGATTCATTTTTGGCTTTTTGCAGAAAATCTCTAAATGTGATATAATTCTTATATTAATACCGTTAATTTTATGATAAGAATGCGTTATTCTTCATTGCAAAAAATTACATTTAAATATAAAACTGAGTTTCCTCTTCAAATTACATATATTTAATTGACGAATAAACTATATATATTATTATGTTAAGCCCAAATTTTAGGGATTAATTGTTAGATCTAGATCTGGCATTACTACATACAGAGGTGTATACAAAAAGAGTAAGGTTCTGGTGCCACACTTTTTTTATGTCAAAAATGCTACACTTTATATTTTTATTTTAAATTTCAAAACTTAAAATATAATTGTCCGATCCAAACCGTTGATATTATTCATTTTAACAATGGATGCATTGTCATAAAATTTTATAATTTTTGAAGTTTAATTGATTCTTGATCAAAAGGTCAAAAAATGAACGGATCAAAATAACTAAAATAGATTCATTCTAATATGTTCATTTTTCAACCTCTTGATCAAGTATCAAACAAACTTTAAAAATTATGAAATTTTAGGACAACGCATCCGTCATTAAAATGAACAAGATCAACGATTTGGATCAGATGATTATATTTTCAATTTTTAAATTTAAAATAAAAAGGAAAGTGTGGCATTTATGGCACCAGAACCTTGCTCATACAAAAAAATCGTGAACCTGTTTAACCCATCCGATCCGAATTACTTTTTACCCGGTTAGCATGATACAGGGTCGGGTACAAGTTCTAATTTTTACAAACCCGTTACTTCAGGTTGTGTTACAGATTTTCTACTAGTAACCCGTGTATACTTCAATCTACCCGTTTATCACTATTTACTCATCTCCGCCTCATATTTTCTCATGTCCTTACTCAACTATCTCTTCTGTCATGAAGTTTTGATCTCCTCCATAACCATGCACGCCCTCTGTGTCTCTCACAAGACCTCGAAAGTTGAAAAATACTTGTAGTGCGTCTCTAAGTTGTCTTGAACTAAATTGTAATAGCCACAAAATGATTTTTGTGTGTATTTTTATTTGATCAAAATTTTAATCCACTTAACCGTAAAAATCCGTACATAAAAAAATTGACGGGTTAGATTAACTAAAGTTATTTTATAACCCGGTATTGTCGGGTTTGAATCAAATTTTACTAAAATATTATCAACCCACCCGTTGTACACCCCTAACTACATGAATCCAACCATGCCAATTTCGATAATGTTTTTTTTTTGCAAAAATTAATTATTATTCCAAATTAATTAACATCACATTAAAAGAGTTGAATTTTTAGAACTCATGCATGCTACATAATCTCTGTACTAACATTACATTAAAAATAATATAGTATGTTTTTGCAATGAAAGCTTAAATTTAATTACAGGGATTAAATCGTCATGCAATGAATGTGATATTTTATTATATATAATTGTTTAAAGAAAGCTTAATGCGAAGGAAGAATGAAGAAAATCAATTAGATCTTTTCTTTCTGTTTCTACTCAATCAAGTAGGGAAAGCCTGATAGTCCACAAAATAAACTATTGTCAACTAAGAATAACAAAGACTAAAGATTTCAACATTATTTTACTTTCTCTGTTTCTAATTAAAAACAAAAAAAAATCCAAAACCATAAGGCTTCTTACACGATCCTTTATGGTTTACCACGTGACTATATTTTCTGGTTGCAATTTTAGATGTTTGGAATCATATTTATTTTATTTTATTTTATTGCAAAATTTACTAAAACAAAATTTATAACACTAACAGAAAAGGAATTTATTTTTTGCAATGAAGGAGCCCAACAATGATGGAGGAGAGAGGTAGATATATACCCCAATTTTGCATCAGTTTTAAAGAATAATATGAAAAATATTGATAAAAAATATTTAAATATTATGGACAAGTCATTTAGCACCGGTTAATATACAAAAATCGGTGCAAATTGAGTGCTAACTTTAGCACCGGTTTTTATATAATAACCGCTGCTAAGTTGCTACAACCATTTAACACCGGTTATTATATAAAAACCGGTGCTAAAGTTAGCACTCAATTTGCACCGGTTTTTATATAATAACCGGTGCTAAACCGATTAGCACCGGTTATTATATAAAAATCGGTGCTAACTTTATCACTAATTTACACCTGTTAGTTCTAAAAACCGGTTCAAATTGATATAAACTATATTTTCTTTTATATTTTCGATTCATTAATTTGTTATAACCGGTGTTAAAAAGTTTAATTAAATTACGGTTATGCCATTGATTCCTTTTAACACCAGTTATTTGAAAAAACCGGTGTTAATGAGCCGGTGCTAAAACCACTTTTTCTGGTAGTGATTGCATCAACTTATACAAGAATCAAAGTGAATCCCTTTTCATAGAACCTATATATGAAAGGGTGCGTTTGGATAGGTGTGGGAAGAAGGGAAGAAGGAAAGAAGTGAGAAGAAGTATTGGGAAGTGTGTAACTTTGTGAAGAGTTTGGATTGTTTATAAATTTTTTTTCTTCTTCTTTTTCTTTCTTCCAACGATCCAAACGCATCCAAAGATAAAAAAAAAAACGTTTCTTGCTGTTATTCTATCTCTATTAGAAACAAATAAAGCTTACTGGTCAAAGCATTAGTGTCTTGTTGAATCAGGTCGATCCTGAATTAGAATTTAGAAAGCTTCGAGGTATTTTGAATATATGATTGATTTTGTACATTGTGCTTTTTCACTATTTTTTTTGAATTTACAACTTTTAATTATAACTTCTGAAAACTTATTTGATCAATGAATAATGTATTAATTGGTAACTAAAAATATTGCAGTCCTATTGGTTTAATTTTTCTTTATATATAATTCAACTCATATATATATATATATATATATATATATAGAGAGAGAGAGAGAGAAATGATTCAATCAAAGCGTTTTGATCGGACTCTCGGTTAAACCCCGTCAGTTCTCAATTTTAAAAGTTCAAATGACCGATCCGAACCGTCAAATATGATCTCCATATTAAAATCTCCTTGGCGACCAAAATTTTCATTTTTTTGAAATTTTTAAGTATTTTTTTCGGATTTTCAAAAACAACAATTTTTGTAGGGATCAGAACAAACTAGATTAACGATTTTTAAAAATTCGAAAAAAATGCTTAAAAAATTCAAAAAAATGAAAATTTTGGTCTGTAAGGAGATTTCAATATGTAGATCATATATATATATATATATGGAGATTGGCTAAAGTATACTCCAGCATACGGATCAAACCCGTATGCTGGAGTCGTTTTTCAAAATCTAAAATTCAAACAGTCGATCCAAACCGTTCAAGTTGTTCTCCATATAAAAATATCCTTGGAGACCAAATTTTACGTTTTTTCGAATTTTTTTTGCTATATATTATGCTATTTTCAAATTGAAGGGTCAGAAATACTCCTTTATAGCGTTTTTTTTGAAAATAGAATAATATATACTACATAGCAAAAAATTCGAAAAAAATATAAATTTTGGTTTTCTAGGAGATTTCAATATGGAGAACAATTTGAACAGTTCAGATCGACTGTATGAATTTTAGATTGTAAAAAACGACTCCAGCATACGGACGATCCGTATGCTGGAGTATACTTTAGCCAATTTCTATATATATGTATATATATTACTAAACGGGGTTTACTAATCTTTTTAACAAATTCAAAAGCGGACTTGTCAAATTAATCAAAATCTAATTCGTATCAAATTAACTAATTAAAATTTTAATTCATAATTGTTCAAGTCAAGTTAATTAATTTGAGCAGTCATTATAGAGCCATTAAATGCGTTGTACTAGGAACCCAAATAAGTCAATGTCGACAACAGAATTTTGTGGGCTCATAAGAGGATATGCAAGTCGCCAATCAAAAGAAGAACATTGATTGAAAAGAGTGTTGATGTATTGGGAAAAAAAAAGTGAACGCGGTTAAATCCTTGGAGGTATATGTGGAAAGGCAACATTATTTATCCATTACCTCTTGGTTCTAAAATTGTTTGTATATTACATGTATGTAATATATATAGTATAAGTCAAACCAGCACATCTGCCGCTGATTAGATGTTTGAAAAATGGTACAAAGTTTTGTATCCTTTCCTCTTAAGTGGATAAATGAAATGCTTAGCCAAATGAATTACGCACCCATGTGGTTTAAAAAATTTCATTATGCTATTTATGATACATATAATGTTAACACTTAGGTCAAATCAGCACCACAAATGAAGCCAAAGCAAGTTGTCAACTTTGGACCTACAAAAGTTGCTTGACCTCGTAATGCAAGCCACACATTCCGACCGTGTGACCCTACAGATTTTCAAAATAGCAATTTCTAGAGGCCCATGTTACTCAGCCAGATCTCCTTGATCTCATCGCGAATCATTATAATTCATTAATTCTTAACATAATTGGTTTGCACCATATTACCTGACAAAGAGGAGTCACGGGAGTAACTAGTGGCTTCAAAGCCAGTGTGCCAGGAACTGTTTCCAGCCAGATTGTATTGTCAACTTTTGTTCGTTTCTTAGGGTTTCTTCTTGGATTCACACCATGGAATTTTGTTTCTCTCCAGTGATATTATTAATGAATTTGTCCGTTTTTAATTTTGTGATATACATGCTAAATTAATAGTTTTAAAAAGGAAAGTATCATAAATATATATAGATGTTCAAAAATATATCTCAATCATATGTAGTGGATTTCAACATGAAGTAAAATTTGTTAACTTGTGAACGTGGGGACTTATCAATTACTTATACAACAACTAATTGCAATTAAAAAGGTAATGCTATTCTAAAAAGAATTTAAAGTATCTTTCAACAATCGCATTTCAGGTTCTGTTTGGATGCAAGAAGAAGGAGGAAGAAGGAATAAGGGAAAAAAAATTATAAACAATCCAAACTCTTCACAAAGTTACACACTTCTCAATACTTTTTCTCACTTCTTTCCTTCTTTGCTTCTTCCCACACCTATCCAAACGGAGCCTCAATATGACATATGTTACCAAAGCAAAATACAAATGATTATATCTTTAGTGTACTTGTATTTTTGCCCGATACTCAAATGGCCAAAATTGCTTAATTTTTGTTCAAATAATTAATATAAAAATGGGATACTGAAGAAAGATTCTATATACTAGGCAAGTTGTTTAACAATATAATTCAGAGAAGTTCAAATTAACTTTTGGATTTTTCATGCTTAATGTAATGGTGTGAACAGATATTAACCAAAATATTTCAGTTATATACATATTCCAAGATTGATAAAACATGTACACCTTTTAATATAGCTCCACAATTGAATATTGATAAAAACATGTACATATTTTTGAAATACAATATTTTGAATATGAACCTAATCCTCCAGTGTCAGGTTGGAGTTAGAGCCTCCCCAGACAATGGAGAAACCAGAGATGAATTTTCAGTGCAGATGAGGTGCTAAGTTCATTGAGTGATCATTTTCAAGGAAAGGCCAGGTTGGTCTATCATTTTGGACAATGTTGCAAATTTGCAACGACTTGATGGTGTCTGGTTCCATAATAAGTTGTTGTCACATCCCTTGGATCAATGCTTTGCTTTGTCTACCAAATCCGGATGTATATTGGTCTTGACGATAGGTACATCCATGTCGGCAGGCTTATAATTTAACCCTATAGAAGTACCATCCTCGGAAGGGAAGGGGTCCTCACGAATAAATTTCTTAAAGAGGGTTCAAATGCATTTTATAATTTGTATTGGCATCAATTTTTTAATTACTAATAATACAAAGATAGTGTGGGATTAATATAATAAAATAAATCTGTTAAACATGATATGTTATTTTCCCTTGCGCAAACAAAAATTTGTCGTTATTTTGATAAGAATAAAACTTTAAAATTATATAAGGAAGTTTAGAAACTTGTAAGAATATAATAAAAAACAAATTACTGTAATAGCCTAACAAATTACTTTAAAATTATTTTGTGTCACATTCATTCAAGATGGAATGAATGTGACACAAAATTATATAATAAAAAACAAATTACTGTAATAGCCTATCAAAATGCAAGAGCGTGAGTAGGGATCATTTGATAATCTATAAACTTCACAATTTTGAAATTTAAGATACTTTGAATTTTAATATCCAACATCCAGAATATGTTATTTAAATTATTTAAAATTTACAATCATACAAATTAAATGATCATTGATAGTACGTAGTGAGAACATGAATTATAAGTGCCATTGGCAAATTTACCATTCCAGCTATCACTAAATACAAAGTGAACATATACAACAAATAAGATGAACATATAGACGATCTAAGTGAACACTTACAAACAAATAAGTGTTGTCATCACTTGTTCAGAAGTTTACATGCATATTCAACTTATTTTCATTGAACTTATTTGTTTGTATATGTTCACTTAGAACTTCTATAAGTTCACTTTGTTTGCTATATATGTTCACTTTATATTTAGCGATGACAGGGATGGTAAAAATGCAGATGACAATAATCAATTTCCTTTCCTTTTTGATATATTTTTGACCATTCTTTTTAAATCATTTTTAAAAAGTATCTAGAGCTTGTGTGGTTTTAGACAGTGTTTTCAATACTCTACTGGTTACCGATCGGTAATACCGGGTACCGAAATAATGATCAAAACAGCGGTATTCGGTTCGATGAGAGAAAATATCGAAAATTTTTGAAAAATACCAAAAAAGATCGGATTTCGGTCACTAAGCCGGTAGATGTGCCGATATGGTATTGAAAACACTGGTTATAAATATATAGCCGGTAGATGTGCTGACTGTATTTTAGCAACTTGTTTTTAAGAACGGTTGTCAATATATTTTTAACACCCTCCATTAATGCTGGATCCAAACCGATGTTATATATCTTTATATAACCACCGCTAAAAATAAAAAAATGTGGTAGTGTTAGTGTAAGCCCATGCACCAATTTTATAATAGTTCTGCTCTGGCCGAATAAATATAAAAACTTACGTAAGGAAATGATTCGATAATTTAAGTAATCAACATTATGTTTAAGCATAAGCACCTGCTGAAGGCATCTGATTGCTTAACTTCTGGACGACATATATGTATGGGCTTCTCACGTCTATGTGGTGTGGTTATAATTTTTTAGTTTTGTTTTTTTTTTTCTTTTTTTTGCATGCCACTTGGACAAAACCTATTGGCTACAAAATTGACACAATAGTCCTGTGAAATCCGGAGTTGGGCGTTAAAAAAAAAAAAAAAACCAATATGTAGTTGGCTAATCCCAACAACCATTAATTGGCTGATCAGGTACCATGCAAATTAATTTTTTTCCCCCGTTTTTAGT